>OV651827.1:15291641-15376641 GCA_927349885.1 Psylliodes chrysocephalus
CTATAATTTTTGTTTTATACATGATTTCTCTAAAATGGACCGTAATGAAAAAGGTTTACGACAATAATAATAATAGCCGTCTCTTCCCCTATACACGTGGCCTTCAAAGTTTGAAATTAACTTTTTTTTTTAAATTGCCTAAGGATTCACACCCTTAAGTATCGGCACTCAATAAACAAATGTTTCGAGTAAATATTGCGTGGAAAATGTATGTATTTAGTTGATCCTCTAAACATTTACATTTACAGGAGTGATACAAAATAACTAAACAGGAAAGTCATGTGTTGGACACATCAGATTTTTTATGTAAATATCTTAAAGACTATAATGTTAAATAGTAGAAATTAATTACTGGAAAACATTTCAAGTGTTTCAACTACGGCTTCAGAAGTCGCGTGCCAGACTAAAACTTTGGTTTAGGCAATTTTCAATATCAGACGTGTAAAATATGTCCTTATTTTTCCTTTCAGAATCTAATAGCGTGAAATACTTCTCACCATCCATTATAATCACACGGATTCTCACAAAATGCCTTCTAGTAAGACCTCTGCAACTTCTAGGTAAATATTCTTTCAAGCTGTTACTGGGTGCATTTAGCACACTTCCGTATTTTACTGGTCTAAATTCTCTGGCTGGTCTTGTATGTGACCCCTAACTAGTAATCCAGCTTTCGAATAAATATTACAATTCTATCTTGTGCCAAAATATAAGGCCTTCCAGTTTTTAATGCAAGGTTATAGCCTCTTATAACTCTCGAAATTGTTGCATGTCTAACATTTTGTTCTCTGAACAATTTTACTTTTGAGCAATTGTCCAACTAAGCAACAGATACTCGTGAATTTAAAAATGTGTATATTTTGAATGTAGTTGTTTATTTAATTTGACATTTATTAATAATAAAATGTTTTTTGGCCTTACATCGGTGATTATAATTCACATCATAATATGAGAGCAGACTCTGAGAATGTAAAAAATTATAATATGTCGATGATTTATTATGACATTCATAATTCATATATAGATGCTTTGCATTTTTTGAAGCAAGAGTTTTTTTATAAAATAAACCAACATTGACACAAACTCAAAGTTTTACCGAATCTAGTCAACCATATTTGACTGCAACCGCAAGAATTTTTCTTAACTATTCATTCATTCATAACTACCCTATAAGGTATAGTAGGAAAAGTCCAATAACAAATTTCTATAATTATGCAACATTATTTTCGACAATATACGAAAGGAGATAATTTGTTGTGTCTAGCCCTAAATTTAAGATTGTGGGTGGATTATCATTAATTTATTAACGTACGTAGACTTCCGTAATCGATTGCCGAATATTAGAACAAGGATTTTGCTATTTACCCGACCCAAATGTAACGAGTTGTATTTTAATACCAGAAGTTAAGTTTCAGAAATTATTAAATTTGCCTAACATAATATTGCAAGATGTCTGAAATACAAGAAATTAATAATATTCTACTAGAATTGTCATGATCTGCAAAATATGTATTAAATATTAAATACTCTATGCATATAGTTATAATAGAGGAAAATTAACAAAATTCTCTTTGTTTCAGATCCAAGACTGAGACACAAAGGCCGTGATATCCTCCACTTTTCATTCACAGACAGTATTACTAAATATCAAGTGAGCAATGCCACATTATTCATATTTATCAAAGGGACTGACAGGAGGCCTCGGCATGACGTCATCCTGGAAATATTTAAAGTCAAAAAAATAGCTGACCACACTGAACCAGCATCGTTCGATCTGGTGTACGCCAAAAAGATCCTACAGCCCACGGGGAAAGGCGAGTGGGTGCAAATAGACCTTTCGGAGACGGTTTCTGAATGGTTTAAGAGTCCGAAGGATAACCATGGATTTGTAGTGAATGCTACGGTCAATGGAAAGAAAGTGGCAGTGACGGATGTCCACGTAGATGAGGGGAAAAAGGTAAGTTGAGTTTTAAAGTAAATCTACCCGTTTTCGTTTAAATCAATATCCTCCAATTCTAAACCTTCTATTGACAAATAATGACCAACTTTTAACTCTTCAATGTGTTTTTTTTGCGGGTAGAAAATCTTTTAAAAACACCAGACTATAATAGTGTGAGATTCTCCAGCATATACTCACTAAAAATTACCCTTACGGTCTCCTAATTGTCAACCACGGAACCGTCGTTAGACATCTGCTTTATGGAGACAACGAGTCCCCTTTCTTGTTTACATCTCTGTTCTCTTTCTTTGTTTTTCATGATGGTTCTTATCATATTGTGCAAAGTCGCCCAGTTTTCTTTATTTTCCATTATAATGACTATAATGGTGTCTGCCGTTATGTCCCTTTTTCCTATCTGCGGCTTATTTTCTTATTTTTCCGCATTTCTCGCATTCAAAGATTGTGTGCTGAGCTGTATCAACTATATTACAGTAGTTGTAGTTCTCATAATTTTCCCGTTCCATTCTCTTTAGGTACTACTTGTAGTTTCCGTGTTCGGTCAGCACTTGCGTGAGGTAGAAGTCGATACGTTTATGTCTACAGTCCAACCATTTTTTGATATTCGGGCTTAATCTTTTTGTCTATTGTCCTTTTGCATATTTTCGTTCAATTTTATTTGCAACTTACTTATAGTTATGCTTTTTAGGTTTAATTTGTTTGTCTTTTATTTCTTTCCCTGATCAGATACATTTTTTCTCTTCTGCTATAAGCTCGATTGGTGGTATTCCCGTTATAACCTGTAGGGCCATGGTTGATACTGTCTTGTAAGCTGATGCTTCTCTAATTAAAGTTTTCCTTTGTATTTTTCCTAGTTTCTTGCAGTTCCTCTTTTAGTGTATGAGCCCATATTGGTGCCCCGTATAGAGTGTACTACTCCACTGAGTACTGCTTTCTTTTTGCTATAAGGTCCACCAATATTTAACATAGCCTTGTCAGCTTGGCTAGTCTATTTTCTGCGTTTCCACTTGCTCTACTTAGGTGTTTTCGAAAACTGCCTTTAGTATCAAAGTGTACTCCGAAGTACCTTATATTTCCTTTCGGTCTAATAGTTTCGTTGTCGATTTGGATCGTCATCCCATCCCCTTTTCGTTTTGTTGTCAAAATCACAGCTTCGGTTTTTTCTGGTGCCAGTGTTAATAAATTGTTTTTCATTCACCTTTCGATGCACCATGAGGTTATTGGTGTTTTGCATCAGTAAAGTTTTAGTGTCAGCTAAAACTATTAGTGCCAGGTCATCTGCAAATCCAATGGTCCGTGCTCAACTAGGCAATTCCAAATGTAGCCTTTCATCATAAAGGATATTCCACAGGGTTGGTCCGAGAACCGATTCCTGGGGCACTCCTGCTTTGACCTCCATTCTTTCTCCATTTGCCAGTTGGGTAACTCTCTGATCAAGGTAGTCTGCTATGACGTTGATGAGATACCGAAACATCCCCGCAATTCGAGTTTTTGTAATATTATGTTCCAGTTTTCGGTATATACATTCCAGCATTTCTGAATAGCCTTTTCTGAAACAATATTGATGTTTAGCCAACCCCCCTTTTGCTTTAACTTCCTTCTCAAGTCTACCTTTAATCAATATCTCATACAGTTTGCTAATTGAGTTTAATGGACCAAGTGGTCGGTACAAATTGGGTTTTCTTTCTGGCAACAGAATTACTTTACCCACTTTCCATTCATGTAGGACTAAGGACTTCTAGCAGCCATCCTGTGTTTTCTTTTCCAAATTCCTTTATGGCTTTAGGAAGTATTCTAACTAACCCAAGTGTTTTTCCTACTTTTATGTTATTTGTAGCCTCTTTCATTTCTATTTTCTTTTAGTGTATTTGCCATTCGGATAAGGGAATAACTCTTTTGCGATTTGAACTTTTTGGTATTTAATTACGGTGTTATCGTTTTTAGTATTCGGTTTAACTTAGGTACTGTAGGTACTTAACCTACAGTATTACAAACTTTAATAAGATAAGGAGAAATCTTTGCAGATTATTTTTACTTTTTTAGAAGTATTGCTTCTGTAGACGATATTACGATACTATTTCATGCAAAGATATCCGGAACAATAAATGCCAACAAAAAAAAACAAAATATACTTTTAGAACAAATTAAACCTAGGATCAATAAATAACTTTTAACTATAATTTAAACAGCAAGAAAATTCTTTAGAGAAAATAATAAAAGACATTAACGTTAACCATCGATGTTTCTCCAAAAATTTGGTCATTTCGGTTGATAACGCAAGAGAAGAATATGAAGAGTATTCCGCTAATATTACTGATAATCTTAAGAAACTATTTACATACATATGATCCTTTAAAAATCTGATATAATTTTATGTAACAGATATACATTATACATCCAAATTGTCATAATGTCCTAACAGCAACCTCATTGTGTAATATTGATTTCTAATCTGAAACTGTTGATGAATATCCCAATAAAATCCGATCAAACCAATCATATAAAATTGTTATTTCCTCAATGTGTATATTTTTTGACTTGCCATCATCCTTTATATCTCATAAACTTTCTTCAATGTGGAAAATTGCTTCAGTTAACCCTATTTTTTAAAAGAGCGACAAACTTAATGTATCCAACTTTAGTACAATGAATCTAGTGTCAATTACCTGTAAAATAATGGAATTAATCTTAACCGATTCGCTTTCTGATTTTTCGAAAGATATGATGTTTTACCAAAAGAACAACATGGTATTGTGATGGAGCCATTTCATTATTCGGTCATGCTCTAAACCTCCAAGTCCTACTCTGTCTTATTTGGCCTTTAAGGCTCAACTTGTCCGATTATCATGCATAATTAAACCCCTTAAGACAAAATATATGTGACGACTATGGCGAATTCGCTTTCGAGAACTTTCTAGGTAAAATGTAATAATATTTTATAACGCACTAAAACACCAGTTCCCTTTCGGACTGGTGGCTGGATAACCAACAAGTCACCAAGTGTCTCTACGGACGAGGCCACGTCAAGTCACCGAGCGTCTCTACGAGAAGAGCGCGGGCTGTCGTTGTCAAGTAGCTGTCTGTCGAGAAACTTTTTCGGTTGTGTTAAAATTATTATTGCTTTTCATTTTTGTTACATGCTTTCTACGATTAAACTTGTTAAATAAACCTAGGTTTTCTTGATTGAACCCGAGGATAATTAGAAGCCTCATAATTTCTAGTTTTAGAATCATTCTGGAATCTACCAGAAGCTTGCGTAGCTGCCTCATATTCTAAAACAGCGGACAAGACATCGGCCAATGTTTTGTGGCGAGATAAGCAGAGTGTTTTCTGCATCTCGTGGTCACGAAGTCCATCAACAAATGTTTGGACTACCAAACATTCCATCGTGCTTTCCGAAGCTGATGGGTAAGCAAATTGCACCAACCTACTTCATATTCTTGAAGGGTTTCGTCTGGCTTCTGTGTGCGATTCTTTAACTGTGACTGGTATAAATGCTCCACATATTCGTGGCCATACCGCATATTGTCTCTTTTTTAGTTGTTTATTGCCTTCTCTCGTTCAGACCATTCGTTTGCTCTGGCAGCTGTTTCGAACTGCTTAAGATAGTTCGTCCATGACATCTTCCCGTCGAATGTTCGGGCTTTAACACGAGCAGAATTTACAGCTCCTTCCAATTTCAACTTTGGCTCTACCTCATGGCACTTGACCGTTTCTGTATGTTCCAGTTCTTCTGTCTTCTTTTCCGTTTTATTTTCTCCTTAACGGAAGACATTATTTTATTCTCGACTGATTATATCTTATTTTCCATAGAAGAAAGTTCAGAAGACACTTTTTCTTCTAAGGAAGAAATATTGGACGGAAATTTATTTTCCATAGAAGACATTTTGCTTTCCAAGTCGGAGGAAATTTCTGTTTTTAAAGAAGATATATCAGAAGTCACCTTTTCTTCTAAAGAAGAAACTTTACTATCTAAGGAAGAAATGTCTGAAGAAACTTTACTTTCTAAGGAGGAAATATCTAAAGAAACTTTAGTTTCTAATGAGGAAATAGAAGAAATATCAGTTTTCATAGAGGTCATATCAGAAGACATTTCGGTTTTTAAGGAAGAGATCTTACTTTCCATATCGGAAGAAATTAAAGAAATTATAGCAGAGGATGAATCATCAGAATTCAAACCTTCATTTTCTAGTGCTTTTTTGAGTCGTTCTGCCAGCACTGATTTCTGTCCTGTCGCCTCCAGTTTACGTTCTTCTAATTATCGACGCAATTCAGCCACTTTGAAATCACTCAGTTTTTTAGCCACTTTTGTCCATTATTTATTTAAACTATCCCACTTCTGACAACAATGTTACGTTTGATTATTTTAAAAAACAGTTAATTTGTAAATAATTTATTTAAACATTTATTTATTTTAAAACAATACTACTCTAATTTATATAAATAAGGAGTCTCTAAATTGTTAACTACTTATCTTCACAGCTGTTTGTATACTACTGACCGCTGCATTGTTCCTCCACCAATATTTATATAAACGTTTAAAAGTCTGGTGGATTCCAGAATTATCTCCGTCAAAACTAAAAACATTATCACGTTTTACCTAGAAAGTTCTTGAAAGCGCCTTCGCCATAATCGTCACATATGTTTGGTCTTAAGGGGTTTAATTATGTATGATAATCGGACAAGTTGAGCCTCCAAGGCCAACTAAGACAAAGAGGGACTTGGAGGATTAGAGCATGACTGAATAATGAAATGGCTCACGTTACAGTAAAATTAGTGGCAGTTCCACAAGAACAAACTTAATGATATGTTTAAACGACTGGACAACAAAGATCGTGCTCCTTTTTAAGAAAAACTTGGCAAAGTTACTTTTTGTCAGAGCTCATCTTCGAAGTCAAATTTAAACCAAAATTGTGTGGTGTTTTTCTTCTGGTATACGCTACAGATTTTAAGTTACACAGATGACACTAACTCTGCTTAATTCCGTGAAAGACTTTGCTCCGTTACAAATAATCTTCAAGCTATTTAACATTGATATATTATCTAGCATTACTGTTAATTTTTTTGCTTACAATTTACAAAAAAGTTTATTATTTATTAAAATTGAGTATTGTTAATATTAACACTGTTTAGTGTGAATTAAAATAGAAAGAACTTTTTTGTAACTCTTCTAAAAATGTCTTATTTGTGTGAAACTTCACTGTGACAGCATTTTCTCAATTTTAGCTCAATTTTGTTGTTAGTTTGAAACATCCTCGATCTCACAATTAGTTTTTTCTAATTTTTAGAAGTGGCCATTTGGCAGGCTTTTACCACCCCTATGGTAAATGCTCAGATTTTGTCCACCTACTAGAAACAATAACACAAATTGGTAAAATTGGGTATAAAAGAAAAATATACCAAAATAGAAAAACGAAATAAACAAAATAAGCAATAAAACGCTCCTGGAAAATTAGAGATATTTGTTTCCGAAAGATATCATGGTATCTTTTTTAATTAGTACCATTATTTTCTGCAGTTTTTGATTAGATTAATGGTACCGAACTTAAAATTGTTTATACCAACAATAAACTGTTTTTTATTTTAAAATGTCATTACTCGATAATGTTTTTGCGGTAAAATGATCTCTAGTCCAGTCTATGAAGAGGTTATTGAGAACATGGAAGAGGAGATAATCTTTCTTTAGGGACGTGTTTGAAATGCCCAGGGAATACAAATGTTAAAAGTCCTTGACCCTAGCTATAAGGTTAAGGTTTGAAGGGGTTTTATGGAAAAAAGTACTCTTTCTCAATTAAAATCTTATTAGATTATTTTCAATATATTTTTTATTCAGTATTACTGATAGTTTTTGAGCTATCCGCTACCAAAAACGTTTTTTTTTTTGTTCTTTGAAAAAAATTACCGTGTAGAACCGCAACCGTCGCTTTTCAGACAAACTCTTATAACAAAAGTTGTAGACCAGTAAATCTCATTCTAAATGAATTTTTGTTTAGAATTAAAACCTCAACTGGCCAGAAGTTATAGTAATTGTAAAACTGTTGGTTTAATTTTGATTAAAAAAAAAACACTCACACATTTTCCTTTTTGTTATTTAAGAATTGTACTATGGTGTTTTATATATAAAAACTTTACTAAATGATAATAATTATCTACACTTTGAATGCGGGTCTTGGGGAACCAGTGAACTTGTTGATTTTATATTTGTATTATTTATCTACTAAGATATTAGGGGTGTATAAATGCCTTGTAAATTAGTAATGAAAAATAGTCTTATTTATGAAGTTGCTTTCCTGAAAAAGACGAATAAAAGAACAACATATTGAAGACCTGACAAGAAGGAGATATAGGGAGCTGCACATTAACTAACAGGGAACACTAGATTTAGGCAATCCTTCCGACAGCTTTCGAATAGAGATCATTAGTTAATGAAAACTTTCCTGTGTCCAAATTGGCCACTAATGCTATTTACGTAGATCTGCAGAAAATTATTTTTAAAATTTCACTAGGTTCTGTCAGCTTTTTGGTGTCAATGAAACTACGAGATATCGTAAACTATAATATCAGCTAAAAGGGGTTCTATGAACCTTTTAGTCTTTCCTCATATACGGAAATAATTATTTATCTTACTTTTATCTTATAACAATGTGTACATGAATGTTTATTAAATAGCAAAGTCAAAAATCAAACGCAATAGATTAGTTTGGAATTTGAAAAGATATTTCTAAAATTATCATTATATATTGCAATCGTTCATAGCGTTTCCAATTTTATCACATGCGACCTACTTTTTTTTTATTTAACTATTTTTGTAAATAAAACGATAACCTACAAAAATTTGCGCCATTCAAAAAAATTGTCCATCTAGTTCTCAAGGGAGGTAGATTTAACTTATTTAGCTAGTGAAGATAAAATACCAATAACTATTTAAGTTATTTTCAACAAGACCAAGTATAAGAATAAGAACTAAAGAGAAACAGGTAAAAATAATAAATAACAAATAATATTTATTAACTAAAAAAGGTGTAAGGATGATGGGCTTACTGATACCAAGTTGGGTCCTGTCGTCAGCAAGAATGGCCATTCATTAACTTATTATTTTTACCGTTATATAAACCCCTTCTAGTCGTTTTGCTTTCTTCAGTTCACTTTTCGTTACAAAATGTTGCATTTTAAGTATACAAACAATTTGCTACTCTATCAAAATGTGTGGTGGTTTTAAAATGGTGCTTTGGGAGTAATTTCGTGGACAAGGTAATAAATTTATTTATTGGAGGGTATAAAAATCGGTCAATTAAAATAATTGAAAGGTTCGGTGCAAAAATCGGTCAACTCCATTTTTTACCCAAATTTAGTTATTTTTTGCATCTTATAGAACAAATATTTGCGCATCTTTTGATGCAAGAATCAGCCGTCTCCAACAAATATTAACGTATATACATTGGCCACGGAGTTGACTGTTTGTTGCCACCAATGAATGACAACATTGGCAACATTTGAAAAACAGACCACATGCGACCACGACGGCAAGTGAAACAGCATTCCATTATTTGTTTTTCGTTGGAGTAATCGTTCATTAATGCTTGCAGTAGTGCCTAAGTACGAATAAGATCGTTTCATTATGAATAGTAGCTCTAAGTGCGGTCGTACACAAAGCAAACATCAAACATGCAACATGCAACGTGCGACAAGAATATTGCTAAACACAGATGGAAAAATTTAAGCACTTGCAGTATTCAATATGTCATCAAGCAAGGAGGATGTGGTTGCAGCTTGGCAATCTTTGCGATGTAAACGTAAAAGAATCCGTCAATACTGGATTCATGCATTATTTGTTCATAACCTAAAGCACAGCTTAGTAACTGTTGCACAGGAACAACTGGCTCCCAATCAGAAAAATTTTAAAGAATTTTATAGAGTGAATCAGCAAAGTTTTAAAGTATTGCTGAAACTTATAGGATCAAGAATAGAAAAATTGGATACAAAATATCGTTTAATCTGTAATTTCAAATGCAAGGATGCTTTTCGATAATTTTTACAAAATTAATGTTAAAAGTTGGATTGTCAGCCATTTTAATGAACAACAGAGAATATCTTTACCATCCAAACATGCGACAAAGTGCGATCATATACCAAGCAAACAACAAACATGCAACGTTGCATGTTTGATGTTTCCTTGGTGTACGACCGCACTAGTAGTGAGATTAGTGAGGAAGACCCATATGCAGATTCTGGGACTGACTACGTGTTATCATCTGAATCCTCTGAGCGTGATGTTCCAGGTCCTAGTCGACGGCGACTAAAGCATTGTGTTATTGCTAAAAAGGATATCCGTGCAAGTAATGAGCAACAAGAAAAGTCTGTGCGTATTAATACAGGAACTTTAAACGTTTAAGCCGTTTAGGAAAAATGAAAGAAACGGGTAAGAATTGAAAGCAAATGAAAACAAAATGTTGCTAGAGGTGAAGAATATATTAATTGATCAAATAAACTAATTCCAAAGAAAATTACAGGACCAAATTGCAGCTGTAGAGAAAGATGTTTTATTACAAAAATAGATGATATCCAAAAGAATAATATACTTCAGCAGTTTTATAGTACGGGAGATAAAACTAAACAAGACATTTATCTAGGAGGATTAATCAGTGTGGCAAATGTGCAGAGAAAACATCCAACTACAGGAGAGGGGAGAGAAAAAAACAGCAGCTATCAGTATTAGGTAAAACTTTTATGGCAAAATATAATAGTTGGCCCTAAAATGTTTTTCTTTTGTAAGTGCGTGTAGTAAGCCAGGAATCCATAGTGTGCAGAAAGGCATTCTGTTTTTTTGCACGGAGTATCAAAACATAGAGTATCTCAGATTGCCAAAAATTTGACGCAGGGTAGTATTATGTCACCTTACGATAAGCATGGGCAGCATTCCAGTAGGCCGAACAAAATTAGTGAAGAAATAATAGCACAAATAGAGGAACATATACAAAGTTTTCCCACGAGAATATCCCATTACAATAGAGAAGATAATCAAAAAAGATATTTCTTATCCGATGAGTTGAACATTGCAGAAATGTATCGCCTGTACCTTGAAAAATAAGAGCCGGAAAAGTAAGCTCTCCTAGACGAAGGGAAAAATTTAAAGGACATCAAACCAATAGTGACATATGATTTTTATAACCGGCAATTTAATGTTAATCATAATCGTAGTTTTGGACATCCAAGGTCAGACACCTGCCAAAAATGTGATCGCCTAAACAACGCAACTGCCGCAGAAGAAAATGCAGAAACTAAAACTCACTTGGAAACCGAAAAGCTTATACTCTTACAAAAAGCCAAAGTATTTTATGCGAAATTACGGGAATATACAAATCTTGCCCGCGAAGATGAATCAGTTGATGTATTATATTTTGATTATCAACAAAACTTGCCACTGCCGCATATTTCTTTAGGCGATGCGTTTTATAAAAGGCAGTTATGGGAATATACCTTTTGTATACATTCTACCAAGAAGAAAGAGGCAACTTTTTATATGTATGATGAACTCACTGCTAAAAAGGGTTGCAACGGGGTGGTAAGCTTTTTACATCATTATTTGACAAATTTTGTCTCGGTAACAACTCTCTATTCATTTTCGGACAACTGTTTTGCCCAAAACAAAAATCAGACAATAGTGCAGTACTTTCACATATTCATAGCAAATTATTCATCAGTTTCCAGAGCCCGGTTACAGTTTTCTGCCATACGACCGTTGAAATTTTTTAGTTCGAGTTAAGATATCGTTCTGTTCAAATAAATGTTAATAATGTAAATTAGAAATATAAATTAATGTTTTATTTACAAATATGATGAGTTATAATATAAATAAATGTTTTAGTGAAAAAAACTAAACACACAAATTGATTAAACAAACAAAAGTTACAATAAGGATTGGGGATGCCGTTTAAAATTAATACCTGTATTTTATGTAAGAATGTTTTTGCATTTTATCTAATTTACTGAAGATATCCACATTTAAGATGTTAAAAAATACCCTTCATGATTTACTGTCTATTTATGTTTTGCGTAATTTTTCCTGTTGATATATTTTCCCATAATCTGACATTTTTCTATATTGTTTCAGGTGCCTTTCGTACAAATTTCGACCATAGAGGCCAAACGCAGAACTCGCCGTAACATAGGTAGAGACTGCGACGAAGAATCTAACGAAACGATTTGCTGCCGCTACCCCTTAATCGTAGACTTCGAAGCCATCGGTTTGGACTTCATAATAGCTCCTAAACGCTATGACGCTTACATGTGCGCCGGAGAGTGTCCTTACGTAACTCTTCAAAGGTTTCCGCACACGCACCTAAAGCAGGTCGCTAAACCTGCTAGCCAACCCCCTTGTTGTACGCCCAGGAAGTTGGGCAGCATTTCCATGTTATATTTCGACAACCATCTTAACGTCGTATATGGGTCGCTCCCTGGTATGGTAGTAGAAAGATGTGGGTGTTTATAATTTTTGTGCTGTGAATATTAGGTGTTATTCTATGCTTGTTTCCTACCTGTCATTTGACTGTAGTAACTAGATTAGTTATCCAATCCAATATGGTGTCAATTTGAAAAAATAAAAGTAACAAAAAAAGGTTTTGAACTTCTGCGTATATTCAGGGTGTTTTTTCATCATGTCTTGACATTGGAAATTTACAGCAAAAAAATATACAGTGTCGGACACTGAACGATTTATAAAACGCTTTTGCGTGTGAAAACTACAAAGAGTTAGCATTAGGTCAAGTAGGAAACGAATAATATCAGCGTTTTCGGTTTATACGACCCAATCGCGTTGTATAGTTGGCATTGTCATATAAACTGGCAATGCTGATATTTTTGTTTCCTACTCGTCCTATTGCTAACTCTCTGCATTTTTTACATGCACTTACGCAAAGCGTATTGGAAATTGTTTGATAGCCAATACTGTATATGTATAGGGACTATAAAATTTTAAAAAATAAATGCAAAAGATCATACCATATATGAATTTTATGAAAACTAAAAGTTTGTTGCATGGAGAGAAAAGAAAAAAAATGTATTGAGAATTTTTGAATATTTTTAATAGATAATAATTTTTGGATTTGTAGCAATATTAAATCACAATTTTTTATTTTATTGGGTTTTTTATATTCAAAATATTTATTATTTATTATTTATTTTCAAAACAACTGCCCAGATCCTTTGGCCTAAAAACAATTAGGACAAAAGGATTTAGTACGACAAATTTTTCACACCAAAATAGATTTACAATGAGTTTCGTACCACAGATACTTTTTTTAAATTGTTACAGTTACAGAATTAAAAAATTCAAATCCGGACCTGTCATTGGTTCATTGGTCGGGAAAAATTGAGAGTTTTAGACATTATCCGAATAGGTCCATCGGTCGAATTGACCAGTTACGTGGCCACCAAGGTCACCCGACCTATATCCTTGTGATTTTTTTGTCGTTTCATTTGTGTTTTGAGTTTATATGGTTCAGTTATTTGAAAAAGTTATTTGAAAAAGTTATTTGAAAAAGTTATTTGAAAAAATTATTTGAAAAAGTTATTTGAAAAAGTTATTTGAAAAAGTTATTTGAAAAAGTTATTTGAAAAAGTTATTTGAAAAAGTTATTTGAAAAAGTTATTTGAAAAAGTTATTTGAAAAAGTTATTTGAAAAAGTTATTTGAAAAAGTTATTTGAAAAAGTTATTTGAAAAAGTTATAAGAAAAAGTTATTTGAAAAAGTTATTTGAAAAAGTTATTTGAAAAGGTTATTTGAAAAAGTTATTTGAAAAAGTTATTTGAAAAAGTTATTTGAAAAAGTTATTTGAAAAAGTTATTTGAAAAATTTATTTGAAAAAGTTATTTGGAAAAGTTATTTGAAAAAGTTATTTGAAAAAGTTATTTGAAAAAGTTATTTGAAAAAGTTATTTGAAAAAGTTATTTGAAAAAGTTATTTGAAAAAGTTAGTTGTAAATGTTATTTGAAATGGTTATTTTCAAAAGGTTATTTTAAAAAAGTATTTGAAAAAGTTATTTGAATGAAAATTTTGAAACATAACCTAACTTATTGTAATTGTTTTGAAAATATTAACTTAAAAAAACAAAAAAAAAGATCTTTATATGTAATTTTTTATTATATTCGAAACAAAAACTGTTTATAAACTCTAAATTTGCGTAAATCAAATAAAAGAATAGGGAGGACTTTAACGTCGACACTCTCACCATACTGTATAGGCTCTCCTGCCAAAAAAGCACCAGTGATAGGTTATGCTATTTTCTTCTTTATTGTCTACTGCTCTATTCTGTCTTTTCAACAAAAATTAATCTTATTTAGTCGCTAAATTATGTATTATTGTTGTAGATAAAAATAGTACATTATATACCTAGGGTGAGAAGTGAGCTATTATTTACCGAGCACTTTTATATCCTGAGGCGCGTAGCGCCGAGGGATATAATGTGCGAGGTAAATAATAGCTTTCTCAGCCGAGGTATATATAGAATTTTTTTTACTACTAACATTAATGTATTAGCAATTTTAATTTTGACATAAGTAATTTCCTAACAATTTGTTAAATATTTCGAAATATCAAGCAGACTGGAGCGTGTTTCTAATCAGACTGGCTTTATTTATGTAAAAATTTGGCATGTGTCAAATTTTGGTATGATTCTAGGAAATATCCCATTGCATTTTTGATATTTTAATGACATGGATTTATTGTTATTAATTAATAATTTTTAAAGCCGGTGTTGAATTTCCTAGTTAATATATATTTTTACTGTTTACACTGATATATATTATCATATTTGATTTGATTAGATTTGATAAACCCAGCTTTAGTTATTTCCTACTTATGTTTCAAATATTTCAAAATATCAAGTAGTCTGGGAGTTTAGTTGTCAAATTAACAAAATGAAACTAATGAAATTTAGTTTCATTATTTACCTAGGTTTTTTTTTATTATCATTATTTACCTAGGGAGAGAAATATTACTTCTCATTAGAGGAATGGAGTAAATAATGGTGCTTTCTCATGTTAGTAGTAAAAAAAAACAATTAATTGTTGTTGGTACTCGATACAATTTTATTGCGAATTTAGTATTATTGTGAAAACAATATTTTCTGACATAGCTATAAATATTTTGAATAAACACCTTGAATATAAATCAATCTTTCTGATAACACTTCCAAATGACCATATATATTTGTTGTTATTTCTAATCTAGAAATTATGCGCCAAAGACAAGTAGGCAAACAACTCTATGTTGGAGAAACAAATTCTATATTGTTTTGATTCGGAAACAATTGATTTATGAAATTAATACGTTAGTAACTATTGGTATCTACTGCAATAACTATATTTTTAAGTTGTTGTTTTTAGGTTATAATATAGTATACAAATTGGTATAATAAACTATACAGGATGTACCAAAAAGATATAAATTATAGCAAATTTTTTCGATCAAAAATAGACCTAACTTAGCTTTACAGTGCGAATTAATAAAAATAAATTTAATTTTTTGATTTTTCGAATTTTCGATTTTTCGATTTTTCGATTTTTCGATTTTTCGATTTTTCGATTTTTCGATTTTTCGATTTTTCGATTTTTCGATTTTTCGATTTTTCGATTTTTCGATTTTTCGATTTTTCGATTTTTCGATTTTTTGATTTTTTGATTTTTAATAACAAAATTGACCTTTTGATTCGCACTATTTTCAAAAGTACAAGAAAACTGGGACCATTATAAATATTTGTGATTTTTTTTATAATTATAGAAGATAAGTGGTAGTTAATTTTTAAAAATAAAAACCATCTAATTATTTATTTTTAGTAAAAAATCATATTATATTATGAATATTTTTCCGCTCAGGGTTTTTTAATTTAATTAAATTTTTATAATGTATAAAATATTATTAAAAGGAAATTTAACGTAAGCATTTAATATTTTTGAATTCTTAAATAGGAGCGTTTTTTGAATTTTTAAATTAATTAAAAAGCGAACTTAAAAAGATACTCTTTGCATGTAGATACCAATTTTAATTAATTTTCTAGAAAAATATGAAATTATGATATAATTATCAGTATTTATTACGCTGGTAACGAAAATTTAAAACAAAATTGGAACTATTAATAATTTTTTATCACCGCGATAAAAAAAGAGCATGGGAAAATTATTTTTAATTAATGTATCTCAAATATATGAATATTTGATATATTATTTATTCAATTGTTACCAGGTAGTCACTATGATCTCCTTATTAGGTATGTATTTTATATTATATAATTATTGTTAAAAATGAAGAAAAACATGTGTAAATAAAAGATTTTTAAACGAAAATTTATAAATAAATGATATAGAATTTGTTTCTCCCCCAATATGTACTTTTAGTAAAAAAAGTGTAAATTTCAAACAATTTTAAAAAATTAGTGCCATCCCGCCCTTCCATTATTAAAGACTTTGATCAGTAATTTATTTTCATATCATGGGCATATACCAATTCCAGATAATATTTATAGTGTATTCAGCAAAACAGATGATTTTATCGAGATAAAGAAACAATTATGACATATGTCATAATCAAAATTTGCCTATTTTTTTCCAATATTGCAGTAGCTGATTTTTAGGCAAAAAAAAATTTTTTTTTATTCAATTACATTTGTTTCTATTGCCAGTCATACAGCTCCGTTAAAATGTTCTTCCATTCTCAAAGATCTCAAATTCTAATCGTTTCAAATATATTCTTCTAAATTCTTGAAAAAACACAAACGTCGAAAACACACACCGACTCAATAATAGTCAAGACAAAAATGACATTTGACAATTTTCAATTTTGCAGTCAACGTCACGAGAAGAAACCTAACTAAAAAGCCATGATATTGCGAGGTGAGCGATTTACTGAAGATGGCTACCACGTATTTAGTTAAAACGTCTGAAACTTAGATCTACAGCACACAAAAATAGGTATAAGCTTTAACTGTTTGAATTATTAAATGCCATATCGTGTTCTAGGTCTCGATAAAATTCATGTTATGATGATCGCACTATATATAATGTGGTATTGTATTATGTAGAAAAGTTGATTACATCAGTGTATATAAAATTCTTTTCTTATTATAATTAAGAAATGTCAAATGTCAGATTTTGGCACTTTTATTTAAATTCATATGTGGAATAAATGTATTATTAGCTTTAAAAAGATACCGTTTTTTATAACAAATAAAAAATTAATGATCAGTTAATTCAGAGACTTTTATTGCATCGTTTAACCAATTTCATGTCAAATATTATCTGCATTACCGACTAGCTTGACGTAAAATTTAATTTGTTATCGTAACGTTTTATTTTCGACAAATATGTTTTATAAAATAATTATAATGTTTATTTAAGAAATCCTAAGTTGCAGAAATTCATATTTTTGATAAATTAAGTAAATCTCCTATTTTTTATTCTCTAGGTAAATTCTAAAATAAACGATTAAATTATTCTAACCTATATTTTTTCAAAATCTGGCATTTGAATCCATGTATATATTTTTCACAAAATAAACCTCCATTATTGACCACAAAATTCTATGATAAAATGTAGATATGTTGTGATAGGTAGATCTGATATAGAATTAGCGAAAATTTCCCTATATCGTTTTTTTATTATAACATCTAAATTAAAAATGGCGAATTTTCAGACTTACTGTAAATAATTTGTATACATTTATGTGATATGTTTAGATATAAGAAACCTTATATTTATTTTTGTAGTAACTTAAAATAAAAGACCAGTAACCTATTTTAAGAAAATTTTGCACAAAATCGTGAAAAATGCTTCTTTGTGATAAACTGCCTTAAAACTATTTTTGATGATGTTATAATTCAGGAAAATTAGATCAAAAATGTTTTATATTTCACAATGGTAGTTCATTTTTTTTTTCATACTAGTTTTAAATACTATGCTTTACTACATATTTGTCTCCTTAATTAATTTTCTCGATTGTCTACAAAAAAAAATTTTTTTTTAGATGTGATTTTTAAACAAAGTACAATGGTTCAGAAAAAGCCAAATATTTTACTACACCCTAATCAGATTTTTCTTAATTCTTAATAATAAATATTTATTTGTAAGAAAATCAGACAAAAATGTAGTAAATAATTATTTAAAAACTGGAATAATTCTTGTAAATATATTGTAAAAATGTCTTATATTACGTAATATAGATCTCGTAAAAAACAAATTATGTGGTTTGTGAGCAATCCAATATTTTGTATAGTTAACTTGTTGTAAATAATGGCAATGTTCAAGAAATTAATTTAACTAATATTTAGTTCACTTTCTAATTATTTTCTTTCTAAGAATATTGTCGATTTTTCTAAGTGTTTTTGCTTTTTGTATGTGAATTAGATTTTGCTAAATAAAAGTCTTCAAGATATTCATTGTTTTATTATACCCTGTGTAGCATTGATTCAGATTTTAATCTACTGAACATGATAATAAAAACTAGTAAAATTGTTTATTAGTTCACGTGTTAAAGATCTATGGACTATTACTTAACCGCACATCAATGAAATATAATTGAGAGAGAGAGAATATTATATGTTTATTGTCCAAGTTAGAATACTTATTGACAATAACAATATTGTACAAATTACGAATAAATAGTCATTAAAATATAAACAAACATTATTATAAATTAACATTAATACATACATCTAAAATAAAATAGAACGAAACAAAATAAAACATATATCACAGTATCTCGTTATTATAAAATATTATAATAAGGCCTAGTTAACAGAAATCTCCTGAGCAGATTTCTAAAACAATTCTGTGACTCAACATCTGTCAAAGTATGTGATAGCCTTAGATAAAAGAGACCAGAGATATAACATACACCGGTGTTTAACCTGCGCAAATGTTGCCAATTTCTAAAGAAAGGTTAACGGAGTGGGGGAACTGGGCAGAAACCCGAAATCTTTGACAAGGACCGGACTTTGTTTATTAGCATCATAATGAACTAATAGATTTATTTAAAATATAGGTTTAATTGAATTTTGTATTATGAAATAAAATTAACGTGATTTTTTAATATAAAACAGATGCACAACATTTTATGTAAAAAGAAGACCTTTTATAGAATATTTCGTTAGCGTTTATTTACTACGGACTTTTCAGCAAGATACTACAGTAAAATGTTGAAATAGAGTATTGTTAATAGAGCAAGAAATGGTACTCATTGTCTACGAGTATTATAAAAAAGCATGTGCGCAGGCGAATACTGCAAATCAAACCTTTTGAGTCAAACATTATATTTTTTCTACGGCTATTACATAATATTAAAAATTAGTCAAAATGAGAAAATACTGTTTTGTATTGTAACCTCAGCTTCTTTCTTTAGGAATATTAATTAATATAGAGGATGAGTGATTGTCGAAATAAATAATCGATCATTGAAAATAATCGATTATTTTCGATCAATCCATTGTTTTCAATCTATTTATTTTTCGTATTTCCTTTAAAATAGACTACTTGATTATCTTTGAAAAAACAAAAATAATCGATTAATTAAAAAGCCAATTAACCGATAAATCAGTGTTTACAAAAAATTATCGTTTAAATCGATAAATCGATTTAAAAAAAAAAACCGAATTGTAGATTATTTTAAATAATCGATTATTTTCGATCAATCGATTATTATCAATAATTTATTTTTATTGTATTTCATTTAAAATCGATAATTCGATTATCATTGAAATACCGAAAATAATCGATTAATTAAGAAGCCGATTCTACGATAAATCTATTTTTCAAAAAAATAACCGAATTATCGATTATTTTCTAATAATCCTTTACATATTTCCTTTAAAATTGATTATTCTATTATCTCTGAAAAATCTAAAATAATCGATAAAAATCAATAAATCAAAAATAATTAATAAATATTAAAAAACTGATTAACCGATAAATCGATATTTCTAAAAAATAACCGAAATATTGCTTATATAAAATAACGAATTATATTCGATCAATCAATTATTTTCATATAATACCTTTGAAAATTTGAAAATAATCGATTAATCGTAAATATTCGATTAATAGTAAATAATCGATTAATCGAAAATAATCGATTAATTAAAACACCTATTAAACGATAAATCGATTTTTCCAAAAAATCGAATATTTTCAATTAATCGATTATTTTAAATAAATCTACTTTCTTTTTGTATTTCTTTTAAAATCGATTATTACATTATCTTGAAATTTTAAGTTATTCATCCTGTATTTTATCTAATATTCTTATAAAAATACTACTATCAACTATGCTTCTTTACTTCTTATTTATCTACCAAAAAGAGCTAAAAACCGCCTTTAGTAAATATTCTTATAAAACTACTTTTTAAAAACAAAATTTCGTTAGCAACAATGTCTATTTACTTCTTATTTAAATTAAATATTTAAAATTTTACCCTTTTGTAAATTTATGTAAGTAATACGAAATCTGTTTTCTGAAATGTATTTGATGAATATTTATTGAAATCCCTTAATGCGGATCTGATGTATTCACCTCAAAACGTTAATAAATATTTACCGCTGAAAACGAATATATTTTTTATATTTCATAACACTGGTACTTGTATTATAAGTATATACAATTTCTTAAGATACATCGTGGCATTTTGAGTTTAAAATTGAATAACTAGAACACTTTAAATTGCTAAAACACCAACAAATAAATCAAAAATAGCTGTCAATGGTGATTGAAACTCAGGCGGAGGTGAGCGTTGAATGGGAAATCGGAGCAATTCGGGAGGCGTCGTGCAAACAATGATTTTTAATTGGTGGGTTACTTGGAGTTAAAACAGACAACATGCGCAGTGTGCAATGTTACATCTTCGGTCTCTTTTATCTAAGGTGATAGCCTGTACATCTTGATACCATTGTATATAAAAAAGGTCTCTTATTAGTTCAGTTTTGGGAATAGGCAACTTCAAGTTACCCGTTTGGCAAGTTACACGGGATGTATTCGATTTATATTTAGACTTGTTCTTATGGATTGATATCCAGATATGGAGAGCTTGCTCTACAATGAATTAAACAAGACGTAATAGGGACATAGATCAAATAAAATCTGCTCATCACAGAGAAATACCCCACGCTATACCTCGTACTTATTGATATAACGTCTGTCGACTGTGGTAAGTAAAATGCAACTAAGCGAGCAGTTTCTTTGGACGTACGCCAACTTTCATTGAAATGGTCACCGATCCAACTATTAACTGCGCTGGAATCGGCTTGACTGCAGATATCGATACCCAATAAATAAACCTGTTAAGCCGGGCCTCTGCCCTGGTAAATTTAATAGTTTAATAAAATTTGATATAGTAGTTTAATTTTAAATATTTAAAAACTCTACTAATGCAATCACTTTAAAAAATGTTCTCTATACCAACATTTTCATAATTTCGGATAGTAAATTCTTACTTACAAAAATGGTAAATAATTATAGACAACTTTGTATTTATACTTCTAAAGAGCTTTTGATAACTGAACATTTAGGGGATGCTAGATACCCTTACACTAAACTGATCAGACATTACACTATTAATTGGTTGTTTCATGTTTGCTTGATTCCACATTTCTTTTACAGTGTAGAACAGCCAAATGGAATAAATTCGGTAATACATAAATGGGGACGTGTTCGGAAAAATGCTCAGACACATTGATTAGTATTTTTAGTAGTACATTTTTTTGAACAAAAACTTTTTATACAGGGTGTGTCATGTAACAGTAGCCAATACCATCGTTCTTATTTTAAATGCAACAATATGTATATTTTTTAATTTTTGGATTCTTCAGAATATTCTAGATATATTTTATGTCCTATACCTAACTGTGTCTGAAATATTAAATGTTTTCCGATTTATTGCAAAATGAACAAGAATGAAATAAAATTATTTGATTACAGAAATCCGTTACAACACACTCAAAAACTAATAAATAATACTGTTTATTTCTTGATATTGTAAATTAGATTAGATTTAATTAGAACTGTGGGCCATGTGACATCCCCCACCTCGACCTTTTCAGATCTATTGTGAATATCCTTAAATCGTTGTTTAGAGTACCTTGTCTAATTCGGTCTTTTGTAGTAGACTCCATAGACTGGAAAGTAGTTCTCCGGTATAGCTATAGCTAGTTGCCCTTGATTTTTCTTCTCCAAGCGTAAAGAGTCTTAGTCTTGCTAGACCTTTGCAGTAGCACAATACGTGTTCTGCCGTTTCCTCCTCTTCCTGAAAGAATCGGCAAAAGGTCTCTTCTGTCAGACCGATATTATACATATGTTTGTTAAGCCTACAATTCCCTGTTAATAGACCTAATAGTGTTCTAGTAATTTTCCTATTAAGGCTTAGTAGATGCTTGGTGAGTTTAGGTGATGGTCCTTTTAAGAACTCTTTGGCCTGTCTCTGTCCTGGAGAGTTTTTCCACAATTTCTAAGAATGTTTAACCATCCACTGCTTTGTGCATGTTCTGATAGTTGTTTTTGTTACACCACAGAAGGGTTCTGGACTAATAAGAGCATTTGAAGCTCCTTCTTGGGCTACTAAATCAGTCTCTTCATTGCCCTTATGTCCTCTATGGCTGATACCCAGGCTAAGGTTGGTCTGTTTTAACTACCCAGCTCTGTTAGGGCTTCCAAACAGTCCCACACAAGCTTTGAGTGTACTTACATAGAACTGAGTGCCTTTAACATCGCTTGACTCTCTGAGTATATGACAATGGTTTTTTCATTTACCTTCTGTCTTAATACCTCTTTTGCACAGTGATGTATTGCTGCTATTTCTGCCTGGAATACTATCGCATGTTTACCTAAGCTTAGTGAGATTTTTGTCTTTGGCTTGGTATTATATATACCTACTAATGAACCTTCATGGGATTTAGAGTTGTATGTATACCAGGTGAATTCTGAAAGAATAGAAGGTCCTCCCGTCTACGTTTTGCTGTCTGGTATACTTACTTTATATTGTTTTTGAAAGTTATACTTTGGGAGGATTTCATCTGAAGGCATTTCCATTATTTACTCGTTCTCCAACTCTTTAAATAGTTCGCTGTAGTCGCGTCCATGCAAACTACTTATGGGTGATGAACATTTGTGCAGTCTGTATGTGACAGACCTGGGCTTCGCCTTGAATAAATATATGTAGTGGTGTTAGGTTTAGCATAACTTCTATAGCTGCTGTTGGAGTTGTTCACATAGCTCCCGTGGTACTCAGACATGCTTGCATTTAAATACCATTGAGATATCGAATGGCTCTAGCTTGCCGAGTCTTTGGCCACCATACCACCGACCCGTAGGTATCATCGGCCTTATGACTGGTATATAACCATAGGGACATTTTCTGTTGTAGTCCCCAATTTTTTCCACACAACCTTCGACATAAGTTGAAGGATGTTGTGCTCTTTTGGGTGACTTTTTACAAGTGTTAACCATGTTAACCTGTGGTCAAAGATGACTCCCAAGTATTTGGCCTCTCGAGCAAACGGAATCTTCACTTCTTTCAGTACTGGTGACTTTAGTCCTGTTTTCTGAGGGTTTACTGTTAGTTCCTCCTCTCTGTACCACTAGTCAACAATGTTTAGAAAACGTCAATTTCACGGACGTGGACGTCTTATAGACGTCTTTGGAACGTCCATTGTTAATAATCAGGATGTCTTAAGAACGTCCGTTTAAGGACATTCCATGGACATTTTCAAAAGCTCGAATGGGAAATAACAGGATGTAAGGAAATTAGTAAAAATAATGAATAATTTCAAAATGTTTTATTTGGAAGCAAATAACCTATAAATAATAAAATTATTAAAACTTTTTCATCAAATTCACCCTGTCTCTCCTCTACTTAACTGTTTTCAACCATACCTGGATTGACAGCAGTTGTTTTTTCTTGATTTGGCCATATTTTCCTGTTGAACCTGAAAATAATTTAATTGCTTATTCAAAATGAAAGGCAGATCAATATGAAAATCCAATCTGTTTGTTTAAGTTTGCCCTGCTAGACTATGAATTCACTAACCTTTTAGCTTTGTAGTATTCACTGGAAAACTTTCTCAGACATAAAAATGGCACAAACTGCAAAAAATTAATATTCATCAACCACAAACTCACAGAGTCGAATCACAGTCAACTGGCGGAATGATAGAACTTGTAATCGTATAATATGTATACAGGGTGTATACATATTATACGAGTACAAGTTCTACAAAGTTCTACAAAGCTAAAAGGTTAGTGACACCCTGTACCAATAAAAACTCCCAGGCAGGATATTTTAGTAAGTAATAGAGATATTTTAATTCTGTAAAAGCCAGTTCACAGGGCACTAAGAAAGCTTCAGTTTTAGATTAAAATTGATTTTAAATAGGTCAATATGTAGATGGCGCTGGGCTCAATTTTTTTTTTTTTTTTTCGATGGTGTAAAAAAACTGAACGCATTATAAAGTGTGACACCTTATTTGAAAGCAAATTTAATTACTAATTCAATGCACCACATAACATTAATTAAATATCCTCCATATTGCACTTGCAATAGTTTGAAAATTAGTCATCCTTTATTTTAAACATTATTGCTAAATTTATTTTGTTGCAAGTGCAATATGGAAATATTTATATTAAGGTTATGTGGTGCATTGAATTGGTAATTAATTTAGATTTCAAATAAAGTGTCACACTTTATAATACGTTACAGGTTTTTTTATTCCGATAGAGGGCGCTAATATTAAAAGTATCGCAACAAACGGTCATATTTCTAAGTTCTCCATAAAATTACCTTTTCAATGATGTGCTATACATGGTACATTCCTTATTTCAAATTAAGGGGTTGGAGAAGTAGAAGGCAGGGGGTTGACACATGACAGATGTCTGTATAGTAAAAATGTGTTTAATTTGAAATCAAAATTAACCTGTTTTAGCATTTTCTAAAAATCCAATGATTGATACCTAAAAACAGGATGAAACTGTTTTGACTGACTCACTCTGTATATCAAAAATGGCTAGATTTATCGAATTAGTTTATAGAACCAAATATGCATTAAAATGCGTTTTTTATAAGATGCGCTATATAATAAAGTTCTTCCCATCGAAAAAAATATATTGAGCGCAGCGCCCTCTACATATTAACCTATTTAAAATTAATTAATATCTAAAACTGAAGCTCTTCTAGCGCTCTATGAACTGGCTTTCACAGAATTAAAATATCTCTATCTTTTCTAAAAATCCAATGATTGATACCTAAAAACAGGATGAAACTGTTTTGACTGACTCACTCTGTATATCAAAAATGGCTAGATTTATCGAATTAGTTTATTGAACCAAATATGCATTAAAATGCGTTTTTTATAAGATGCGCTATATAATAAAGTTCTTCCCATCGAAAAAAATATATTGAGCGCAGCGCCCTCTACATATTAACCTATTTAAAATTAATATCTAAAACTGAAGCTCTTCTAGCGCTCTATGAACTGGCTTTCACAGAATTAAAATATCTCTATCTTTTCTAAAAATCCAATGATTGATACCTAAAAACAGGATGAAACTGTTTTGACTGACTCACTCTGTATATCAAAAATGGCTAGATTTATCGAATTAGTTTATAAAACCAAATATGCATTAAAATGCGTTTTTTATAAGATGCGCTATATAAGTAAGTTCTTCCCATCGAAAAAAATATATTGAGCGCAACGCCCTCTACATATTAACCTATTTAAAATTAATTTATATCTGAAACTGAAGCTCTTCTAGCGCTCTATGAACTGGCTTTCACAGAATTAAAATATCTCTATTACTTACCAAAATAACCGGCCTGAGAGTTTTTATTGGTACACCCTGTATACCATCGAATCATGAACATTCAACACCATGTTTTTTCTTTTTTTTTTTTTTCTTTTTTAATAAAACCTTAGTCCTGAGAATACTTCATTGCTTCAATCTTTAATAAATAAAATATAAAATGTCACTTGTCAACAATGTCTTTCTTGTAAATGACCTTCGTTTTTGTCTATTTGGCCTTCATTCAATTGGATATTGGGACAATGTTATCTTTAATAATTATTTATATTATCTTATTATATATGTTTTTTACATAATATAACCAAATAATAATACATTGCGAATGCGAATCCATGGAAATATAGCAAAGCACGTAAAATTGACGTTCTGCGGATATCTATTTCTTGACGTCCTGAGGATTTACTAAACTGGACATACTTAAAACGTCCATAATTGGTCCTGGACGTACAGACGTTAAATGGACATGCAATGGACGTCCTTAGGACGTCCTGTACTATCTGGGTTACGACGATCGCCAGGTCATCGGCATACCCTAAGCAGTAGAAATCTGCAGATATTAGCCTTTATATGAGTTCGTCCACTAGGACTGGCCAGAGGAGGGTTGATAGTACTCATCCCTGGGGACAGCCCTCCCCTTCCCTGCTGTGGGAAGACTTCATCCCGTCGTCTTCTGCCAAGGTTTCTTCCTCTGTAGATGACTCTTTGGTTTCCTCTTCCCTACTTGTGCCTGGGTTATTCACCTTTTCGGCGGATTCTTGGTCTTCCTTTGACTCTGAATTTAAGTATCCCTATGTCCAGCTTTTTTAGCTCCTCTAAGAATTCAGGATCCATCGAAAAAGTCCAAGTTTGACCTTCTGCCGATGGGATTTTACCCCACACCGTCCAAAGGGGTGTGTTTAGCCCATGGTTGGCTATTTTTAGCATTTTGAGGAATTTATCCCCTTAGGGCCTTTGTCACCTTTCATCGGGGACGAATGCTGTGCAGGCTGGTGGCCTAGGAATATCGTTACCCTCCAACGCTTTTAGGTTTGCCCCTTTCCAAAGTTGGATGGTTCTGACGATGTCCCGCAACCAGTCTGCACTGGTTCGGTCCACGCAAGTCCTTGTGGCTGCAGTTGACGAACCTTACTTGTGTTCTTGCTGTGGGGATTTTGTCGTTGGCCTCGGAGATCGAGTCTTGGACTTTTCCTAGTCTCCCTGGGCTCATCTTGATCTCCGGGTACCCTATTTCTACCACTGCAACCTTCACTGAGATAAGTGCCTCTTTGAACGAAACTTCGTCCATCCTGGCCTTCTTCCTCAGTCGACTGACCTGCGGCGGTGTTGCGTCTATCGACCTTGAGCGTTTTTAAGCTTTTGTGCCTTGCTTGGCAGCTTCTTTCGCCTTGTCTTGACGCTCTAGGCTCTGGGGCTTTGTCTGGGCCCTTTGAAAATTTTCCTTGATCACCTGCCTTTTTGCGGCTGTGTAATCAAGGCCAGTTTTCAAGAGCTCATTTAGTCTCGTTCTCGAGTGTCCACCTAGACGGGCAGAGTGTACCTCGTTCTCGGGCATTTGGTCTACCTCTTCTAGGGAGGAGACGATGATTTTACGCCTCTTTGCTTGCTTTTCAGCCTTCGCCAGAGACGTTGCCTTCGTCATATCCCCTTTCGAGGTTGACGCTGTTGCCTTTTGTTGCATTTCGCATTTTGGTTTTTGATTTTAGAATTCATACATGATCCCACGAGTAGCTATTTAAGATAATATTGGAAATACAGCCTCGTGCCTATTTCACCAATTCAATACATTTTGTGAACTATTTGCCCTACCTTCAGATAAATATTTTGTAATTTCATCAAGTGGGTCTGGGTTTTTACTACAAAATGTTTGAAATAAAGCTAGTACATCTATATTAAAATTTTCGGCATCTTTACATTGGCTTTGGAAGGCTGATTTTATTAATAATTCGTTTTGATTTTCCTTGACCTTTTCGTTAAAAATATCTTAATATTGTGTTTCGTAAATATTTTCAAACTTTAACATAGCTTCTTCTTGCTAATATTTGCCTCATGAACTTGAAGAAAAAGTTTCTAGTTTATGACGTGGATCAAATAATATTACAACACAATGCATCCTGTTGGTACGCTTATAATGTTTGGCAAGTTTGCCGCGTGATGATTGTAGAGCAGAAATGAATTTTCATCAATTTCATTCCTATGTTCTTTAACATCTAAATCTAAGGCCCATTGTTCCAGTTTGTCCAACAACATATTTATTTCTATAACGACAATTGGGAGAGGAGTACAGTACTGATCGCCTTCCAATAGTGTAGATAATGTTTTGAATGGTTTTAAATAACTGCAAGGTTTTTGAATTATTTCCCACTCTGTATTGAACATTCGTAAGGACAAAAGACTCTCAGAATTGTCATAAAGTACAATAAGAGCTCTCTTTAGATTATTTGCACAAGAGAGCATTTCATATGTGGAATTCCATCGGGTTTTTACTTTTAACTTGGGCATTAATATTTTAAGGTTTAATGATTTCAAAATGTTTGAAAATCCAACCTAAGTTTCTCATAATATTTTATATTAATACAAAGTGTTTTTATCTTTCCAACTGGCGAGTTGGAATCCTCGTAAGATTTGAGTTTACTTTCGTTATCACTGATTTCTTCGGAAGAATTACTATTGTCCAAAGAACCGAAGCCAGAATATAATACCTGTATTAAGTATCGAGCTGCCATATTAATAAAATGAGCAAAACATACAAAATGTTTATTTTTATTATCAAACTGATCAATGAGTTCCAATAACTCATTAAGAAATGTAAAATTGCTGTTTGTGTTATCAATAGTTATTCCTTGGATGGAATCAGCAATCTCAAATTGCTCTACAACTTCGAAGAATAAAGACACATTGCAGCCCCCGTGTGCTTTCCTTTAGCTGGAACAAAATCTAATAGAATTGAATGTAACTCCCAATTCTTATCGATGAAGTAAGCAGCAACTATAAATACCCTTTCAGAGCATACGAAGACCATTCATCAATAGCAAAAGATATATTTTGGTGTCACAATTTTTTGAAAATAACAAAACTCCATTTCTTAGTTCATCAAATTTGGATATTTTAAAGGACCCTAATAAGTTTCTTCCGGGGACTATGAGTTTGGGATTCATGTAATTATATAATTTTCTTGTAATTTCGTCGTCGAAAAAGTTGAATGGTAATAGTTTATTACATAACAAGTTAGGAAACTAAACGAGAGCGAGAAATACACTTTCGAACGAGTTGCGTACACTATTTTTCCTACATACAAAATCCTTAAAAAAACGTCTTTTTACTTTCCTATCTGTATACAGATATAAGGAAAGTATAGGAATCATTATTTTTTTCGACCTCGAGTTTTCGACGGATTTTTACGTTTTGAGGTCCCCTGAGTCCGTTTTGACTATTTTCGCGATGATGTCTGTGTGTGTGTGTGTGTGCGCGTGTGCGTGCGCGTGGGCGGGTGCGTGGGCATGTGCGTGTGCGTGCGCGTGTGCTGTGCGTGTGCGCGTGCGTGTGAGTGTGTGTGTGTGTGTGTGTGTGTGTGTGTGTGTGTGTGTGTGTGTGTGTGTGTGTGTGTGTGTGTGTGTGTGTGTGTGTGTGTGTGTGTGTGTGTGTGTGTGTGTGTGTGTGTGTGTGTGTGTGTGTGTGTGTGTGTGTGTATGTGTGTCTGTATGTCGCATAACTCATGAACCGATACACAGAAAAACACCAAATTTTAAACTTAAGCTTTATTCCAGCGTCTTATGAACTGGTTAGATTTTAGGCAGAGTCGGAACATCTGGGAGGGTACTTAATGGGTGTTCATTTTTATATTTTATGGAATATATCTGTTATTTACGTTTGGAGAAGAAATTTTTTTAAATAAAACTTACTTCTAATATAATTATCTATAACTTTTGTTTTATAAAAATTTTTTTTAAAATGGTCCATATTCGAGAAATTTGACAAAATGTAAAAAAAATATTTTTTTATAAAAATTGATCAAATAAAAGTTGTTTGTAATATAATTCTCTATAATTTTTATTCTATACATAATTTCTCTAAAATGGACCGTATTCGAGATATTTGAGAAAATGTGTAAATTTCGAATTTTGAAGAAAACTCAAAAACGGATAAAGAAAAAAACATTAAATTTTAAACTTAAGGTTTATTTCGGCCTGACGTGAATATGTTATTTATGTTTGGAGAAGAAAATTGTTCAAATAAAAGTTACTTCTAATACTAATACTATAATTTTTACTTTATGTCAAAATTTCCTGAAATGGTCCGTATTCGAGAAATTTGACAAAATGTGCAAAATTCTGATTTTTATGAAAATTGTTGAACTAAAAGTTGTTTGCGTTATCAATCTCTATAATTTTTGTTTATACATGATTTTTCTAAAATGGACCGTAATGGAAAAGTGCTAAATTTAAATTTTTCAGTATTTTCGTTTTCAATGAATATCTTTAGAAAAATGTTTCGAGGTAGATGTATGAGGACAATGTATATATTTAGTTTATCCTCTAAACATTTATAGAGATGCTGCAATAGGTTGTACAAAATAACCGGAAAAAGCCTATAATAACTAGATAGGAAAGTCATGTGTTGGACACATCAGATTTTTTAAATGAGAAAGTCAATTAAACCATATCACACATGTACTGAAAAGTATATTACGCATGTGTTGAAAAGTAAAAAAATATTCCAAAATATTTTTAATTTTGTAACAGTAGAAATGACAAGAACTAATACAATATTTAAAAAATATTTATAACTAAAGCAGAACAAGCACTAATATAACAATAAGAAACATTTATAACTAAAGCAGAGATACTAACAGAATTGTTTATAAAAATTTACATCTAAAGTAGAGATAACTAATGGAATGGATAAAAAATATTTGTAACTAAACTAGAGATAACTAATATAATAATTAGGAAATGTTTAAACCTAAACTGTATGAATTGAATAATTATTATAACATTTACTAAATTGCAGTGGATTTTGTAATGTTGCATTATTATTATTCTCAGTGGTTCCCCTAATATACGTGTTTATTGTCTCTTGTGGATCTACATTAATTTGTTGCTGTATAGATGAAGTACACAAACTTGTACTGTATCTGGGTTGTGTAGTTTCAGCATTTTGTTCAGAGTATTGTTCAATGTTTTTACATGCAACTTCTTCGTTGAATGTGCTTGTGCTGCGAATGGTGTTAACTATTTTATTAGAAGTCATTAATCTATTAGTTAGAGTCATCTATGTACTGCTCGGCCACGGTAGAGGATTTCCATCCCCCGTGGCGCTTTAATACATCAAGATCTGCTCCTGCATCTACCAAAATTATTGCAGAAGAACGCCTAAAGGTGTGGCCAGTATATTCTTTTGGATTTTGAAGATTTAAAAACTTTGCCACTACCTTTGGCACAGTGCCTATTTTGTTTATACCCACTACTTGTTGGGTGTATTTTTTATTTTTATAGCTAAGAAAAAACCTTAGTTGAGTGGTTGGTGGCCTAAGATTAGCATATTTTTCAAATATGGTATAGAACGGTCCAGTAATCGTGAATTTTCTGGATACTTGGTTTTTTGTGTTATCTATTTTTATCACAGCTGCTGTACCCAAATCCTCTATATCGTTTATAGTCAACTGTGTGAGCTCCTGCTTTCGGCATGCTCCTGATATTCCAAGGATAAGTGCAACCTAAAATAATAAAAAATTCTCACACATTTATCAAAATAATAGATATTAAACTTGCTCACCTTTGTAAATAAATATAATTCATCTGGAGCTGTTTCTATGAAATTATTTATTTCTTGTTGCGATAGGACTTTGGCTTTTTTTGGTTTATAGCCATCACTTTTTCTCTTTCAGAATGCCTTTAATTGTACTTTTGATGATAATTCATTCATATAGGCCAGTAGAACATTTTCAGAAAACGAACTCTTTATTTGTTTCCTTTGTCTCCATTTAATAATATGATACCTTACTCTGGATTTAGCAGGCAACAATTTGAGCGACGTGTTTTTAGCAGCTTCTGCTATTTCTGGAGTCGTACATTCGGAATCCCTAGAATCCATTTTTTTACGAGCTCAGTACAATTTTACAATAAAATAAAATTTTACAAAATGACTGCTTGTATGTTTGACAATTAATACTACAGCCTACTTAATGTAATTTTTTAAAATTTTAAACTTTAAACTTACCTGTTGGGTTTATTATAATCACTAGTTATCTTTATAACACTTAATTTTAAAGTTTGAATTATCTTGTAGACACTAGTATGTATTTGAACACAAATCACAATAAACTTTAAATATTTTCAAACTAATAGACGCCTACAGAAAGGTGTATTGTAAACACTAACATAAACATAACCTCAAAAATTCACATTGTCGTATTTGAAACCGAAAATAACACTATAGAAAAGAAGAAGAAAATTATTTTATTTCCAGAAGTACCTTTGTAGAAAATTTTGTTTCAATATTCGATAAATAATAGTGAGTAAACATATTTTATTATTATTTTATAATTTTAAAAACCTATATAAAAAACTTTATTGCTCATTTGATATTATATAAAAAGGACCCCGCAATAATATTATGGAAATTGGGTTTCTGTCAAATTGTCTGAATTTTTGATATGTTGTAGATTCTGTCATCCTGAACAAAAGTCTTCATGGGCACAAAGCGCTAAAATGAATATTTTGGCAGCTACGGAGCTGCCAAAGCTTCCCTGACCTGTTGCAAAACTATTCATTTTCAATACTATTTACAGATGTCAAAAGCATATTTTGATTATTCTAATCTCCGAGCAATTACTACTAGAGGGAGTCTTCCCCCCTTCCCCGCGCTAAATTTTGTTAGCAACATCTACTCCCCCCGAGGGGGAAAATACCTCTTCTGTAATTGGTTTATTTAATCAGCGTTGCCAAGTTTGACAGCGCCAGAAGTGTTCTGTGAGCGCCAGTTCTGACACTTTCTGACACATGTCAATTTCTTATTTGTATTTTACGGAAAATATTATTATTTATAACGTTGTAAGGGTTGTAAATGTATATTTAAGATTTATTATCTCTAATAATATGGTGAAAATATGCTTTATGTGTAAAAGGCCTGTTGAAAATGCTTCTTCAAGATAATATCATAAGTAAGTACAGACACAACCTAATTATCAGAGGCGGTGCATTAGGCAATCACCTTTAATTTGCAATTAAAATTTTTTTATTTTCTTATTAAAATTAAGAGCAAGTAAACTCCAGCTAAGTTCGTCTTCATTCGTCTCATAATGATTATAGTAAAGGTTAATTACTTATTATTATTTTAATATCACATCTTTGTAAAGTTTATTGTTATTTTTTTTTAGGTTTCCTTTTCTTGATATGAAAAAGAAATACATGGTTCCAAAATATAGGAATTCAACAAGTGACCACCTGAATAACTTTTTATGCTAATGAACATTTTTATTACAGACCTCAGGGAAGGAAAATATTAAAGAAAAATTCAATTTCGACGAAGGAAGTATAATAATCAATCCTGTCACTACTTCTACATTATATTCATCTGCTACTAAAATAGCAAGTAAGTAGAGAAACTTAATTTCCTTCCAAAAACAATGTTTAAGGAACAAGGCATAGCCATTTTTTTGTTGACACTTTTTTTTAAACTAATCTAAAAGACTAATTTTGTGTATTGTTTAAATGTTCATTTTTTGTACTTAATTTGTTTTAGGTTTAAACAAAATGAACTTCTAAGATATGCATGGAATATCCCAAAAGAGCTAAGGAAGGTTTTAAAATTCTTAAGAAAACTATTCAGAGCGAAAAACAAAATAGTCCAAAATAGAAATAGGTATAAATATTTAGATATTATGAGTGATTTTTTATTCTGTAAATAGAACCTAATTTTCTTCTAAATCACTACCTAATGAACTATATTATATAGTACACAACTAAACAAGAATATCACATTAATTATGTTTTTTTTTATTTCCTTAAAAAACGTCCCAAAAAAATGTGAATATTTATTATTGGAGTTAACATCGTTATGCTAAAACAATACTAGAACAACTTAAATAATGTGGATTTTGACTATTTTGAGTTATGCAGATCATTATGATCTAAAAAAATGTTTGTCTGGTGCTATAGTCAGGTATAAAAACATTCATTTGTTTAAACACAGTTGCAATATACATTTTATTTAGTTTTTAAGTTAAAACCTATTAGGACACCCTAAAATTACTTTTTTCGTTTGATGTGAGATTAATTATTCTACATTTTTGTTGGTGAAATAGGATATATTAAGAGATGTCTTACTGTTTTCTCTGATTATCTAAAAAGTCAGAACAATATACAAAGACTGTTATAACAAAAAAGAGATATACCTTTACTTAAACTCACAATTAGTCAGTTCAATTGTACGATAATTTAAAGCAGAAATCCAGAAAATGTGGTTAAATGTGTTTTTACTATAACAAGGACATAATTATTAAAAAAACTTGGCACATTAACATTGATGATAGTTTTTTATAATATATATTATACAAATCACAACGAACTACACAAAATGACATTATTAATAATTTAGCAATAAAAAGTTAAGTACAATGATGACATTAAAAGTTGAGTTTTTTGAAATACTTTTTTTAAATTGTCTCAGTAACTACCTAGTATTTTTCTAGCACAATGATATTATATGAATGTGCATTGTGTGATATCTTATATTTTAGGAATAAAATTATATATTTTTTTGCAGGTTTCTGTTAACAACGATTCCAAGAACTTTTGAAAATATTATTTGCAAATATAATTCTCAATTAAGAGCTTTTGATCTAACATAAAATTTTTATTCTCCATAAGGTTATAGCTTCCTAAGAAGAAAGTTTAACAAGACTTACCAGACTCAAAATATCAAAATTTTACCAACCAATTGATGGTTCTACTGGTTTCCACAGGAAAATTCTCCTCGAAACTACTAAAATAAAAGTGGCAGAGGCAACCGAAGAAGGCAAAAATGTCTTTTGCAATACAAAAGCTAGAAATTTGTTTAAGAATCTATTGTTTGAAGTTTTACTATTAATAATTTTTGATAACGATTTAAGATTATGAAGTTCTATTATGAATTTTACTCTTTGATAACCTATGTTTAAATTTTTATTAGGAGCAAAATAAATTATAATTTTCATTTCAACTACAAAAACCCTCATAATATTAAAAAGGGGAAAAACGTTAGATTAGTTATGTTCAGGAATAAACTCTTTAAACATTTATCTACTTAAAATGTATTACTTTTAGAAGGTGTTATCAACTTTCTATTTGTACTTGTACTAATTTATTTCATTTTTATATCTGTTGTATTTTCAAATTGATTTTGATATTAATTTATATATTTTTTATACTCACATATATGTTTTTTTCATTGAAACAAACGTTTATTAGCTTATTAAATATAATGAATTCATGTTGTTATATTATATTCTTGTATGAATGATTACTTTTATTTCCTTTTAAAAATGAATTTCGAAGATAAAGCCGAAACGGTGAGTGAGAATAAAAAATTAGACGAAAGTGATTATATTTACTGGATCTTTCATCTACACGCTCCTTTTTCTAGCCATCTACACCTGAGCCAGCAAGATTCGTCTTCCCTCCATCCTTACATTCTCCAGATTTACAGTTCTCTTTAACATATCCTGACCTTCTTTGACGGGGACAATACCACTACATTATCAGCTCTATTTATTATCCCGAGCAATTTAAATGCATTCGTAATTGCCCATTCTCACCTCTTCTCTTGTAGATTCCGTAATCAGTTTTCTTATTTTTAGTTACGTTTGCACTGCTCTTTTATTTTCACAGCTTTAATTCTAAAATGCTGTAACGCTACAATATGGATCCATTTTTGTGGTTTATACTATTTAATGTTATTCGTAAGCGACCAACCTATTATAATAATTAAAGATTATTGTATTACAGGCCTGAAGATGTTCCTGTAAGGCCGAAACTAGTCGCTCCTGTATTAATAATAAAATTGATTTTAAGGTTTTATTCTTCAATTGAAAAAATTAGACCTTTACAGTGATTTTGTTTCTTTTCCTGTATTAGACACATATAAGACGGTATTCATTTTAAAAATAGTAAAATTAGCTAATTTTTTAGTTTTTTTTACAATTAAAACGTTTGGACAATGTGTGTTTTTATAGATAAATGATACGCTACTGAACAAGAAGGATGTTTACCTTCCCCCTTGTGCCCGCTTCCTCACTTCCTCTACAGATGTTGCTAACACAACAATCGCCTACAAACATGTTTTCACGCTCCCTCTATTAGTAATTGCTCGGAGATTCTAATATATAGGGTAATGTTTTTGAAGTCACTGAATTCAACCCACATGTCAGATTGGACAAATTGACCGTTGACAGCTGTCAATTCACGGTCAACGAGGAATATACAATTAAATATCATCTTTTCACATTGAGAGTTTGGGTTTTTGAGGTCAATTTGTCCAATCTGACATGAGAATTGAATTCAGCGACCTCAAAAACCCAAACTCTCAATGTGAAAAGAGGATATTTGAGGAGTTTGCTGCAAGAAGGATGCAGCTCCTTTTTTGTGTCATTTTGAGTTAAAATATACGTTATATGCAAAAAAAATGGCCTATCGACTGGTACAAAAACAGTGCAGATCCGTTAATAAATGAAGAAATTATCCGCACTTATGTATCTGCCTTCTCAGTTGTTTGGCGCAAGAAGGGTGCAGCTCCGGAGCTGCATACTTTTTGTACCAAACGATCATGTGTGTTCGTTGGGTTTCGTGAAATGCAAGGTCATTTGCTGTCTGCATTGCGGCAACGACTGATTTGTTTCTAACTATTGTTAGTCGCATAAGTGCTTTCCATGCGTTGTTATTGTTATTGTAATCTGTTTTTCACGTAGTTTTGTTTTGCGTTGCCGCTTTTTAAAAATGAGTGAAACTGAGTCGGAGCCATTTAGTGCTAGTGACTCACCATATTATGAGCCTTCAAGCTCTGACGAAAGTTCTGATATTGATGTGGCAGGACCTTCTTTTAGAAGGAAGCGTCTAAACAAAAAACGTATCTCTGAACAATCCACTGAATCGGTAGACAACAATTTGCCCACGGAGGAGCCTACTGTTCCTGCACCAAAAAATAGAAAAATGGCAAATCCTGCTGTCTGGAAAAGAAATATTAATAAAAAATCTGCTGCAGAAGGAACAATGTATACGAACTATAAAGGGGTACAGAAGCGACCGAGATTAACTGGATCGAACTGTAACTGTAGGTACAAGTGTTTTCAGAGTGTGGATGAAGAAACAAGAAACGCTGTCCTAGAAAAGTTTAACAAAATAGGCGACAAAAATTTGCAAAATACCTATTTGGGAGGATTGATTCAAACTGCTGCCATTCAAAGAACTCGTAAAAAAAATAATCAAAGACAAGGGCGTACTTGTTCTCACAAGTATTTTGTTAGACTGGGCCACCTATCAGTACGAGTTTGTAGACATGCTTTTGGTTCAATTCACGGCATATCAAGGAAACGTTTAGACCTCATTGCTCAAAGTTTTCGTGGCAGAAATATCACAGCACCAACTAGTAACAAGGGAAAACACGAAAATAGACCTAACCGGAAATCAAAGGATATACTGCAAAATGTGACCATGCATATCAAGAGTTTTCCAAGACGCGAGTCGCATTACAGTAGAAACAAGTCTTGTCGATTCTATTTGTCTCCAGATCTTAGTATAAAAAGAATGGAACTTTATGAACCGGAAAGTACCAGTGACCCTTTATATAAAACCAAAGTGCCCTATGACTTTTATTATCGATACTTCAAGGAAAACTTCAACTACAGTTTTGGCTCACCTCGCTCGGATACGTGCAAAAATGTGACATCTTGCATAACAAACTTAAAGATGTGACCCTCGACGAAAACGAAATAAAAGAATTAGAAGCGGAAAAGCAGACTCATGAAATTAAGGCCGATTTCTTTTTTAAGGAGCTGAATAAGAAAAGTAACTTGTGCAAAGAGAACGATGAAGTTGAAGTTTTGACATTTGACTTCCAGCAAAACCTTCCCCTTCCAAAAGTTCCTGCTGGGGAAGCTTTTTACAAACGCCAGTTGTGGACATATAATTTCTGCGTTCATTCTGCCAAGACGAATCAAGCACACTTTTATATGTACGATGAAACGACAGCTCGAAAGTCGCCAAACGAGGTGGTGTCATTTTTGTACCATTACATAAATAATATACTCCCAAAAAATGTCAAAGTTTTACATCTCTTCTCTGATAATGCTGCTGCTCAAAACAAAAACTCTGTAATGACTCAGTTTTTGTATTTGCTCGTAAGAACTACGTCTATTGACAAGATTGAACATCGTTTTCCTGAGCCGGGTCACAGCTTTCTACCATGTGATCGGTGCTTCGGAGTTATTGAGAAGTTTTTGAGGAAGAAGGACTACGTTTTCAGCCCTAAACAATAGGCAGATTTTATCAAGCAATCATCCAAAAAGTTCATCCCTATTCTGGTAAAACAAAATATGATCCTGAACTTCAGTGGTCACTATAAAGGACATTTTAAAAAAGTGATCTTAAATGAGGACAGACAAAGGTTACAGATTTCAAAATACCGCATTTTTGAATACAGCAAGGAACACTTTGATGGTATCAAAGTTAGCATATCTACTGGCCTTCCGATTTTTCTGTTTTTTAAACTCTTGAGAGACCTTGAAATCGATCTCTCAGTTTCTTCTGATATCCCAGTGTATGACCATCTCATACCTGTCAAAAAGGCCAAGTATCAGGATGTAATGCAATTGGCAACACGATTCGTTCCAATGGACAAAATGGCTTTCTACAACTGCCTCAGAAGTGAAGCTGTAGCAGAGAACCAGGGACCCGAAACATCTGGAACGGATGATGATGACCAGGTAGATGAATGAAGTGTAGGTTCTCGTGAGTTTATTATTTCGATTTTTTTCGAATGTTGATTTTTTTTTATATACCAACCTGCGTATTTTTATTGTTTTTTATATTTTTTTGTATTTGGAGACCTATATTCTTTTGACTTTTCTTACTTAATAAAGGCTTTTCATTAGGTATTTTGTTTTTTTTGCCAAAGACTGTAGTAAGTACGCATTTTTTTAAGTGTTTGGTGGAAGAAAGATGCAGCTCCAGCTTTTGTTTCTAATTTTTTCTAATTTCTCCAAAAATTATAAGGTTTAAAATAGTTTCAAATATTGACTAAACCTCGATATTATTGATTGGCACTTCGTTTTTCAGTTTAAAATAAAAACTTTAAAAGAAAAACAGTTTTTTTCAATTTCCCAACAATTACCAAAAATGGAGCTGCATCCTTCTTGCAGCAAACTCCACATTTACTTTTATATTCCTCGTTGACAGTGAATTGACATTTTGAAAGAGTAAAACCAAATTTGGTAGATTTTCACACTTTTATTTTAAAAATAAAAATTTTCCAAACAAACACTAACATGACATATGTTTCGAAGTACAACTTCTTTTTCAAATGTGACTATTTACAATTACGGTATCCAATATACAGGGTGTTATTGAAATACACGTACATATTAAAATGGGGAATAGTATGTAATGACCAAAAACGATTGGCACCAATTTTAACTTCAAATTCTAAAATTTAAATATTGGGGAAGAGTCCCCTTTTCCGACCTACTAGTTTCCATATTTAAAGAAGTAAAATAAATCGAAATTGAACTTACCCATAGAAATTGCACTGTTGCCGTAGCAAAACCAATTAATTCAAAATAAAGTTTATTACAGTAATTGTTCAAAATGCCGTCCATTATTATTTACACACACTTGCAATCGTCTTTCCAAAGAACTTTGAACATTAGAAATTAGTCTTGGATTTTGTCGTAGTTCCTCGGCTACCGCATTAACTTTATTGGTTAATTGTTCAACACTATTAATAGGTTCATTATAAACCAGTTGTTTCATGTGACCCCACAAAAAGAAATCGCATGGATTTAAGTCCGGAGATCTCGGAGGCCACTTAGTAGGTCCATTTCTGCCTATCCACTTTTAAGGAAATCTAATGTTCAAAAACTGCCGTACGTTTAAATCAAAGTGAGGAGGAGCGCCATCTAGTAGGTACCACATCCGTTGCCTTAATTGTAACGGTATCTCTTCTAGGAGTACTGGCAAAATATCTTATAAAAAGTGGAGATATCCTGGCCCATTTAATCTGTTCGGGAGAACATAAGGCCCGATTAAATACTGATCTATTATGCCAGCCCAAACATTTATTGAAAATTTTCTTTGATGCCCAGTTTCCCTAATGGCGTGAGGATTTTCATCACTCCAAATATGCGTATTGTGCATATTGAACACGCCATCACGAGTGAATGAAGCCTCGTCAGTATACAATAATATTTTTAGAAAATCAGGAATATCAACACATTTTTGAATCATCCATTCACAAAACTCCACTCTCTTTTCTTCATCACCTGGATATAAGGCCTGGACTTTTTGGATGTGATAAGGATGTAAACCTTGTTCTTTAAGTGTCCGCCACACAACAAATGAGGACACTCCAATTTCAAGACCTAGTCTTCTACAACTTAATTGAGGCCGGTTTTCAACAGCTTCCAATATTTCTTCTTCGGCCGCCAATGTTCTTTGTGTTCTTGTTCTCCCTCGATCTGCATTGACACTCTCAAATTTTCCATGGTCTCTTAGATGCTGAACAGTTGAAATAAACGTACGACAGTCCGGAATTCTCCGATTTGGAAACCGTTCGCGATACAGGATTTGTGCTTGCCGAGAATTTTCTCCAGCTGCCCCATAAACCAGCACTATATCCGTTAGTTCAATATTCGTAAATAGTGGCATCGTAAAAAAATATTTAAAAGTAATCGTAACAACACTTTTTACCAACTTGGAAATGACGCGCTCGTGTTAGCCAGATTAGTAAATCAACTAAAATTTTAATAATCTATAGTTTCAAAAATGTATAGTTTAAAAACAATCATTTATCAAATATTCTAGTTTTTTGATAACGAGGGTAGTAAAAACCAGTCTTCGGAAATAGAAATTAATTCGAAAATCTTGGCAACATGGTTATTTCTTACAAGACTAGTTTTCTTATCATCTGACAAAAACTTGCATATTAATTACTGTTGATGTTTAAAATAGGTAAATAAACCTAATTTATATAGGTCATCCTCAACATATCAGTGAAGTACGTTTGTTTTAGAATTAATTTTCAAAAATTAATAACTCCCTTAATAAGGGGTATTTTTAAAAAATAATATTTTTCTACATTCAGTGGGGATTTGCGCAATACCCAGTTTTAATATGTACGTGTATTTCAATAACACCCTGTATATACAAAATAATTTAACAAAACAAAGTACTTAAGAAAACATCAATAACATTACAAAATAAACTAACTATTTAAAGTAAATAAGGGTACTTAGGTAATTATAATATCTATCAAATAACAATAAGATAGTCCATTACCGGGATTATCTCACAGAAAACTGGGAAAGAGGTTTAATAAGGGTGAATTATTAATATCTAATTGATCATTTAGTAAGTTATCTGAATTTTTTTTTTTTTTAACTAAATGATCAATTAGATATTAATAATTCACCCTTATTAAACCTCTTTCCCAGTTTTCTGTGAGATAATCCCGGTAATGGGCTATCTTATTGTTATTTGATAGATATTATAATTACCTAAGTACCCTTATTTACTTTAAATAGTTAGTTTATTTTGTAATGTTATTGATGTTTTCTTAAGTACTTTGTTTTGTTAAATTATTTTGTATATATATTGGATACCGTAATTGTAAATAGTCACATTTGAAAAAGAAGTTGTACTTCGAAACATATGTCATGTTAGTGTTTGTTTGGAAATTTTTATTTTTAAAATAAAAGTGTGAAAATCTACCAAATTTGGTTTTACTCTTTCAAAATTAAATGGATTTTCATCAAGTAAAGGCCGAAACAATAAATAAGTGAATTGACAGCTGTCAACGCTCAATTTGTCCAATCTGACATGAGGGTTGAATCCAGTGACCTCAAAAACATTACCCTATATATTAGAATAATTAAAATATGCTTTTGACATCTGTAAATAGTATTGAAAATGAATAGTTTTGCAACGGGTCAGGGGAGCTTTGGCAGCTCCGTAGCTGCCAAAATATTTATTTTGGCACTTTGTGCCCATGGAGACTTCTGTTCAGGATGACAAAATCTACAACATATCAAAAATTCAGACAATTTGACAGAAACCCAATTTCCATAAGATTATTGCGGGGTCCTTTGTAATGACAATTATAATGATAACTTTGACGTACATGTCACAGGTCATAGGACGATATTTTTTACTTTTTAATACATGTGTCTTTTGCTATTTTTCAATACGTGTGTGATATATATTTCAGTACGCGTGTGATATAATCTACTTTCTTAAGAACAAATAAGTGTGCAAACTATCATTTTCATACGTGGTCGTAGGAAAATATTTTTTAACAGTATACTCCACAAATAACTCTAAAAAATACTCCTTGTCTTCATTAACTTTTTGCGAAACCTAAAACAGTTTTCATTCGTTAGAATAGAGTTTTATATAACTAGTGCAAAAAGTGTGCCATTGTTGTACGATGTATTTTTTTTTTTTTTTTTTTCGAAAAAGATAGGTGATCAGCGTAAGCCTCTAGCTGTGTTTTGTACCTCCGGCTCTTGGCAAAATACAAAACTTATAAAATTAAAACAAATAATCTTACGACGAGCCTCGTCAGCCGGGGATACTGTATCCCTACTACGTCTCATTGTATAACCATGAGAAATTAAAATTGCGGTACGGCCCATAGATAAATTAATAAAACAAGATGAATTTTTTAATGCACGCCACTGTTGTTTCCAGCATACTATTAGTTAGCGCTACCATCGCAGTAGTATGAAAGCGATGTTGCCGATTTCCGTAAACTTTCATGAGATGAGAGTTATTTCAAATTCATCTTACTTTAATTTTTTATCAATCTACATGCGCACCATAGCATCCATACAATATCCATACTATTGCTGGGATTTTTAAAAGGAGTTTACAACCTCGTAAAAAATAAAAAACCGTGATGGCGGAAGGCCAAATATGATAAAGAAATGATAAAACTTATTTTATGAATTATGATGAAGTTCTAAAGATCGGCAAGTTATTTTTAAGAAGATGAACAGTGTTGGTTTGATGTAATTAGTAAGTATTAGCAATTTAATTTAATATTAAAGGTGTGTAGATTTATTTAAGGACTTTGTTTATCATTGTATTCTTAACCTTATATAATTTCATATTTCATGGATTATCAATTCTGTTTTAATATTTGAAACAAAAAATGTCTAGCCCGGGTATAGTTAAGTATTCTCGAGAGTATTCTTGTTCAGCTACTAATTGTTTAAATAAGTGTTATTGTAAAATTCAGAAAGTTGGATAATTAAGTATTAAACTTTTTCATTTTCCTTCCGATATTAAAATTTGCCAGAACTGTTTAAGACTTTAAATTTAACTTTAGATAATAATACTCGCTATCTTTGTGCAGACCATTTTTGCCTGAGTCTTTTAGTAGGGTTTCATCAAAACGTAAACTGTTAGTTGGACATTCTGTACCAATTTCATTAGATAATTGTGCATCCAGTTCCAATATACAACCTGAGAATTAGATTTTAGAATAAGTTGAGGCTGAAGCACAAATATAGCAGCATAAGAAAAACAAGAAATTAGTTGCAAACCTAATAATTAGTGATGAACAATTTGAATGACCCTTGAAACAAAGAAAAACAATAAATAAATAAAAGTAAAGTCAGAAATTTAAGTCCTAAAGAGAAAAAGTAGTATTTTAATAATATTTGATAAGAGAAATTGTTCAATAAGACATAAGTACAATTTTTGTTTTGTTTTTATAGGAAACACCGGACACCCAACAAAATATGGTCCATTTTTTCAAGAATGGAGGAGACTACCTACTATTCATTTTACTTACAATATTGTAATTTTATATTGAGTTTACGTATGTATTACTGTATAATTAATAATTAAAATATATGTTTCAAATATTTTATTTTAATGTAAATATTTGTTTGGGGTTTAATTACGAAAAAAAAACTAATATTTATGTTAAATACATCATTTTGATGTAAATATTGGTTTTTTTAGCGTAATGAATGCCAGAAAAATGTAAATAAATAATAAATTATATTTGAATGAACCGCGGTTCGCTTAAAGCTCTTCTTTTTTTATTCTTCTATTTCTTATCCAGCCTCTAACTGGCAAGTCAATCAGCCAGTGTAGTTAAAAAAAAATCCGTTCCATACTAATTCGCAGCACTATTTGTTTCCAAAAATTAACACGGGATCCGACTATCTTCTGCATTAATTTATCTATGGTACGGCCGGTGCCGGTACGCAACACTTTTCGTATTTCAAACTATTTCAGTTTGAAAAAGTTTGATTTCAAATCAAGCTCCCGAATTTATTTTCAAATCAAATCAAATTCTTATATAAAAAAAATTGACTTGTCAAATCAAACTAGTTTGATTTGATGCATCTCTACTGACACCTCTAAGAGAAAAAAAAAGTAAAACAAACGTGAAAAGTTGACCAAAGGTGTTTTGTTAATTGGTGGTTTTAATTACTTATTCACCAGATCTGGCTTCGCCCGACAATCACCTCTTTCCTCAACTAAAAATAATTAAAAAGTCGTAAATTTTTTTTGAAAGGATGGGTTATAGAAGCTGTAGAGACTTGATTTGCAGACCAACATAAACATAAATTTTTTTGTAAGGTCTACAGTCGTTGCAGCTTTGTTGTAATAAATGTATTAAATTAAGGGGAGAATATGTTGAAAATTATCACTTACTAAATTTTTTTGCTCTATAGTTGGCTAAGAATTTTTCATTACATATTTGTATTATGATTTAGGTGTCGAAATATTTGAGAATTCTTTGCCAGTTCTATCAGTGAAACCGTTCGTTTCAAACGCTGACATTTTTGAATCGAAAGTAACTCCAAGATCAAAAAAAACTACCTGAACGTTGAAGGTTAATCTCATTTATTTCATGATTAAATAAAACCTATTAAAAGAATTAGTAGTTTACACGTGTGAAAAATAATTTATTGTCGCCGAAATATTAAAGATTAAAATTTTATAGTTTTTCTGCGTACGATTGGCGCCAGCTTTCAACACAATAAACTACAAATTACCTCTAAGTACTTCCCTATCGTAGAAACATGCTTTATCGTAAAATCAAAAATAGAAAACTGTGTTATCAAGAGGTACGTGATATTTAACAAATTTAAAATGGAAACAAAGTTAATGTTTTGTCGATAAACTTATTCGAATGGCCGTTTTTATTTCAAAATTCTACGAAAATGTCAGGTGTGTTTTCATTTTTTTTTTCAAATTTCGTAATCTAATGTCTCCATAAATTATAAGAACAGTAAGACGTAATTGCTGACTAATCCCTAAATTAAATGTATTTCCCCACTTTTATATAAAAAAATTTTAATTTATTGAATAGTGTTCTATTTTTTGATTCCAGAAAATCATAGTATTACTTTTACAGAGATTTGATTAAACATTTAAATAACACTCTTTGGACATGAGTTTATTGCAAGCTCTTAGACTACTGAATACAGCATAACTTTCAGGAGATTTCGTACTTTTGCAAATATTATGAACAATATTCTTATTATAAATAAACTTTCTAGTCTTGCAACTGGTAAGTGCCATTTTGGTAACAATAAGATCAAAAATATATTCCCTTTCGTTAACAAAATTTATTTGATTGGAAGAGGTTTGAGATAGTTTCGATAGCATCAGTACATGTCTAATGAGAAATGGGATGAAGATGCTGTGAAACATAAATCTTTAATATTTTATTTATGATAAATATTGTAAAGTAGTAGAAAAATCTTCAAGTTTGTACTGGATTAAAAACAGTTTTTGGTTGCCTTTAAAACAGTTTCGGGTTTTTTTAATAAAACAAAAATAGTGCGGAATATTTTCTATTAAGTTATGATGATATATATATATATATATTTTATGGTTTCAAATAAATAAGCACAACTGGATTATAAACAGGTGAGTAATTATATAAATTAATATAAATGATTTTAGGTAGTTTGAAAAGTAATCACAAATCGAAGATAATCTGAAGATTTAAAGGCTTGAAGAGCTTCTCTTTGGTACCCATGTAAAGCAATGAATTAAGTTTAGTAATTGCTGTAACAATCTATGGTAAGATGTACTTTATTTCTATAAATAAATAGTCAATAAATAATATTAATAAAATTAGATTAATTGGTACAATAAATTTTATAAAATCAAAGCAAATAGTATATGAACGTCAACAATTGGGTGAAAAGACAAATGCATAAAAAAATAATTAGGTATAAATAAGGATAGTATTTAAATATTATTCTTAGCTGTTTTTCCAGGTTTCCTGGCTGTTAACCATGAGTTGAGTCTCCAGTTGTTTTAAATTCAAAGAGATGGACTGGTTGGATTCCTCCACTAGCTTAATTTGGTGTCTTTAAGTAATTCGGTGTCTAGGAACCTCCAGGTTCCAGACTAGATATATCAAAATCAAAAATGAAACTTCAGATTGAAATTTTAATGGAAATGAGATTGAAAATCAGCATAAGAGTTAAAGTGAAAGTCTGCATAAGAGGTCTTAAAATATATTGCCAAAATTAGGATGATAAAAAGTTAAATAATAATATTTTTTTAGGGGTTATTCCTTAAAAACTCACTTTGGATGATGGGTGGCCACAAAGGGGCTTCAATTAAAGTAAGTTAATATAAAAAAAGATGAAAAACTCTAAATAATCGAAAGTTATATCCACAATGTTGAGATTATTGTTAAGTATTAACACAAAATTTAGTTCACCAAATAGGAGGTTTTTCGAAGAAAATCCGCAAAATGCGGGCACGCTTCTTTCTCAGAAAATGTGCTTAAGGCAAAAAAGGCAAGAACCACTTTTTGCTAATATTTGCCGCGAAGGTTTAGGAATAAATTAATTGTTTTAGTTGGTATCCTGTTTTCTTCTTATAATTGATTTAAGAGAAACTCCTGTTTTAAGAATTAATGACAAATTAAAAATTAAAAGAAGAGACGTTATATTTGTTTGTTTAGAACATTTGAATATTTCTAATTATTATTTTCTTTTATTTTAGAAATGAAATATGGGCGAACCAACCAGCCAAAATCATTGGACTCTTCACAAAAAATAGCATATAAAATTTATAGTTACACAAATATATTTTATTAAATAAAGTTCATTTGACTCTTGAATCGCATTGAGGTATGAAATTAATTAAATTTAAATATTTATATGATTGAAAATATGATAGAATCATAAAAAAAGGTAACTAATATAAATTTTAAATATATTGCTCATTAAGGTACTTTTGGCCCGTAACAAGTTTAAATTAGCGTTTAATGCAACCACATTTAATTTCCGATTAATCCTTTATATTTCGTACATTTGTAACATATTAATGATTTTGAATAGCCATCTTTTGTCAAGTAACTCAAGCTTCAAATTAAATAACATCTTTTTATAGGAACCTAACTGAATGGCACAAATGGCACAACCTTTGTGCACAAACTTTTAAACTTTCAATTGTAAATAACATAATATGTGCTTAAAAATATCGAAAATATTATTGGCAATTTCACAAAATTCGTGATAGTGCTTGCTCCTTGAAATTCAGTTCAATTTAAATCGTTTTCTAAAAACAAGGAAGCATCAGCCACACTTTTACTAAAGGTCTGAGCAGTTGTTTTTACTTTTTGTGTTCCATTATTTCATTTTATGTGCCTCTTTCTAACTTTCATTGCAGGGTACATGCCCTCTGCGTTTTGAAATTCTATTAAATTTTCAAAATACTTCAAAAAATATTTCAAATTATTATTCTGCAAAACTTTATATGAAGCCAAACAATTGCGCCATAGTTTGATCATGTGACGAGAATACAAAAATATAAAAATTTGCTCTTTAGTTATTGGATGCTCAAAACTTGTTTTTAATTGAGTAAAATCTCCAAAATCTGTCACCAAATGAAGTGACAATTATCCTTATCTCATGAATGTATTTCAAAAGTTCTTTAATTATAGTAGATTTTTCAAAAGCATTTAAACTATCAATAGAAAAGAATCCATTTGGAATCTTCCAATGCCCAATTAATCACACAAACATAAACACAATATACATATACATAAACACTATATAATAACATTTTGCGAGACAAAAAATATAAAACGACAGTGGCGCATGGAAAATAGAAATTACAGGAAAAATTTCTCAGTAAAGTACTATATTGGCCTTGTAGATTCTACAAAAAAAATATGTGTATGCCAAAAAGCGTTTCTTGGCATTTTGCAATTGAAAAAAAGATGGAGTACTTGGTGTACTAAAGCGATTTCATGATGGACAACAGATGGCTCGCGAAAACAGAGGAGGTAACCGATTGGAGCAAACATTTGCAGAAAAAAAAGCGCCTGTAATGAAATTTATTGAAAAACTTAACAGTGTTGAATCTCATTACTGCAGAAATAGAAGCAGCCGCATTTATTTATCCTCGGATTTAAATATATCAAAAATGTGGCGATTATACAGCAGAGAAGTGGAAATTGGTTCTTCGTATGTTATGGTAAAAAAAAGTTATTACCATCATATTTTTACCAGCTGCTATAATATTGGTTTCGGTTCTCCAAGAACTAATGTTTGTTCTACTCGCCTTCAGCTAACAGAATAAATTCAAGTTGAATAAGACGAACAACTTAAAAAAGGACTTATGGTCGAGAAGAGCATAGACAAATTACGGGCTAAAGCTTTTTTTGATTCGCTTAGAGAAGAAAGGGTAGGACTAAAAATAATATCGTTGACTGGCAAAAAAACCAAGCCATGCTAAAGATTCCTGATCAATTTGTTTATTACAGTCGGCAGTTATATACATATAATTTCGCTGCCGTATCAGGTACATCACATTCACCTCGGTCTAAGGAAAATGACTTTGTATACAATTGAACTGAAGATCAACATCCAAAAGGAACAAATGAAATTGCAAGTGCAATTTTTCAGAAACTGTGCATAACTAACTTCGATAACATAGATACTGTTCGCCTTATAGAGGATGGCTGCGGGAGCCAAAATAAAAATTCAATAATTATAACTATGTGCACCAAATGGCTTTGTGTAGATGCACTCGCCTATGTTAAAAATTTGTTGTTTATATTTCGTGTGACTGGACATTCATTTTGTCCCCCAGACAGAGTCTTTGCACGGATAGAAAAGATTATAAAAAAAGACATCATCGTTTCTCCGGAAGAGTTTCTTGAAATATTAAATTATCATGGAACCGTTTTTACATTGGGCCGTGATGTAACCGTTTACGACTGGAAAAAAGACTCTCAAACTGCAATCAAACCTCCTGCACAATGGCATGTTAGATTCAATGTGAGTAAAAGGTTTTTACTAAGACGAGGAAAAAATAGAACCGAAACAGTTCGAGGAGAACAATCCTATAAGTCGGATTTGGGAAAATATAAGTATGTGTTTAAGAAAAAATCAGTTGAAAGTATCATACAAGCTTTCCTATTGAGTGGTGTATGTCCTAATAAAAAAAAGCTAAAAGATGTGAAAGTCTTACTGGAAAGACACTGGGGTGAAAATTGCTCAGAATTAGAAAATATTAAATACCACAATAATTTTCTAAAAAAAATACTATGATTTTCTAGATAATGGAATTCCAGGCGAGCCCGAATGCAATGAAAATAATGTATGTGAACCAGTTGACAAGATCCCAGGCGTGATTATATAATTAAAATCTGTTTTAGTTAGACTACTTTGTTCATGATTAAAGTGTTTAAAATAGTAGGTGTTTTTAATAGAAATCAAACTCCGATAAATACATGCGTATAAGTTGCAAAACCCGACAAATCCAAAATTCAATATCAAAATCCGACAAATCCATTTTATTTTTTAAAATTTTTACTATATTTATGTGTTTTTGGAAAAACTAAGTTAGTTTCTTGAAAAAACCTAAAAAAAAAACAATTATACAATTAAACAATGGCAACATTTCAATACAGTTTTTTTGCATTTCCCAACATATGACCTTCGTGGATTTTTCGGATATGGAAACTAGATGATTCAATTCTCATCCACAAGTTTATCTGTACTTTTGCTAAAAGAATAATTTTTTTGTATATTCTATCATACTATTTAAAGATTCCAATCTATTTTGTAACATATATTTCTCCCTCTTAAGTTTTTCAATTATTTTTTTTTCAAAGAATCTTCTTCTGGACAAGAGCTAATTTTCTATCAAAAAATAATTTTGTCTGAAATTTTTTCTTAGGCATTGCTTTCCTGAAATCATAATAATGCTTGATTATATGAGAAAATATCTTATTTGACTTTAACAAAGCTTCTTTTTTTTCTTTTTTTTTCTTTTTTAAGTTCTCTTTCCCCTTCAGAAGCAGTTAGTGTAGATGAATGTGAGCTTACAGATATTGTGGTTTTAGGTGATAGTTTATCAAATTTTGAACATTTTTTTGTCTTTTAAAGGGATTTAAAGATTCTTCCCTGTCTTGCATTTTCATCCCTACAAATGAAATGTTCATAAAATGTATTCTGTCGATTTATTATTGATACTTGCATGTTTACTATTCAACAAAATACAGAAATAGGTGTGTTTTGAAAGTCACATAGGTATGTGAATATCTAACTACATTATTTTATGGTATATATTGAAAAACCTTACTCGTTTCTAAAGCAAGATACAGGTACAGCTTCTGGTATTCTGGTATTTTGCTATCTTTATAATACTGTTTCGTTGAAAAATGGTCTGAACATAGACAAGTGTTGTTAGAAATGCTATAAATTTTCAAACTTAGCACTTGGCACCAAGCCTATTTGTTTATGAGATCAGTAGGAAATCTGAAATAAGTAAAAAAAGAATTTAAAAATTAATGGCAAAAAATATGTACACTACAAAAAGATATCTTATCCATTTTACAGTAAACAAAAATAATGTTATACTGCACCCTGCAGTAGCCAGCGGCTGTTATAAAAAACGTACGAAAACAAAAAGAAGTGCAATGTCACCCATCGCACTACAGTATGATGCGGTCGTCATAAGTAAAAGTACGAGTAAAAGAAAATAGAATAGTCCAGAAATGTCTGGAAATGTCATTCCTTCTCAATAAAAATCTAGACAGTCCGAGAAGGTCCGAGAAGAGTCAAGCAAGCTATATAAGTCGAGGATCTTGACGTCAGTTTTCAGTTTTATGATAGACATTATACGCTAATGTTATCAGTTGTATAGTTGAGTTAAAATAAATTGTGTTACCAAAAACCTGCATATCATTGGTAAAAGCAGTGGGATATAAAATAAAAGTTACCTAATATTTCTATTCATAGTAAATACTAGATCCACTGCGCAAGAAACAAATATTGATACTTTAGGCCCACCAGCATAGTTTTTAAAGATGGAAGAGAAGAGAGTAAGGCGAGAAGAGGACAAGGAAATGCGTAGAAAGGAAAAAGAGGAAGAAAAGGAAAGGCGAGAAGAGGAGAAGAAGAGGCGCTAGAAGGACGAAGAAAACGAGAAGGAACAGAGGCGTAGGAAAGCTGTGGCAGAAATTATGAACGATTTACTGCAAACTCATGAAAACTTTAAGCAAGAGGTAGGACAGCTTAACAGTCGAGTAGATCTCGTAGCACAGCAGCAATAGAATATAAAAACTAATTTAGATAATTTAAAAGATAATTTAAAAAAACAGGAACAGGCTAGAGTAGAGTTAGGAAGGGAAATTGGAACTCAAATGACGGAGTTAGAAAGAATTCGTAGCCTAGCTTTGGTAAGCAACAGAAAAATTGCAAACACTACCTCATACTCATCTATAACCGAATCAAGCCAAAGCCAAAACCCACTTCTACAAAGCCATACTAGCAAGACCATTAAGCCACCCACTTTTGACGGTTTTTTAATTGAAACCAAAAAGAGGTATATCACTGTTAATGATAAAATTGAGATTAATCTAATATTCGAATACTTGTTACTGCCACAACATAGGAAACGTATCGACTCCAATTTGAAGCTGCAGCTAATGCCAATGCCTAAAAAAGAAATGGCTGCTTCATTGATAGTGTCGCTGGGAGGACATGCAGCAACCGTTTTACAGTTACTGCCCCGAGAAGAACCCAGTTATTCATCTCTCGTCCAAGTGTTGGAGACAATATATGACCAGCAGCCTCTGAAACGGATATTTCAAAGCTAGCTAAAGGTACGTAGTCAGAAACATAATAAGAGTCTACAGAGATTCGAGGCCGACATACAAAGATTAATTCATCTGGTCTATCCACAGACGCATAAAGATTTCCAAGAACAAATCTAAATATAGGCATTTACTGATGGACTACAAGATGTGGAAATGCAGCAAGCTTTTCGTCTACAACATCACAAGACGCTGAGGGAGAAACCGATTGCAGCCCAGGAATATGAAGTGGTAAAACTCCTATCCAGATCTTCTCGCGCAAGAGTAAGATACATTAAATCCCAGGAAAGTAATAAGACCAATACTAATACTATTCCCCAGCCTACTCTCACAAATCTTGAATATCCTGCAAAATATGCGACAAAACAGCCAAAATGGATGCAGAAAATGCTACATTGCAGAAGAATCGGGTACCTTCAAAGGATCTGCAGAAGCAGGACTCGTTATATAAATCAATGATCAGGGAATGAGGCCAAATACTCACATAGATTAATCTCCCGAAACCCGTCACGAAGGCCAACAAGAAATAATTACAGCAGCCGATCACCCACACTTAGCCGGCTTTCTACCAATAACCAGAAAGTAGAGCAACGAAGAAGCCGTCTCCATAGAAACGCAGACATTCTCTCCAGGCGACCCTGTTTAGAACAAAAATGCCAATACAGTAAAGGACTCGGAAAACGAGAGAAACCAGTTGATTAAGTTACTCTTTAGACCATCATGCCAGAGGGCGACAAAGAAGAAATCACCCTTGAAAGCCTGATAAAGGGGCAGAAGAAAGACAATAATTTGAAGGTTGTCCGAAAATGACTTAAAAATAAAGTCACACCTACTTAGCAAATACAGTGGAGCTATTAGAGGGTACTGGACTCAGTAAGATTCCCTCTTGACGATGGCCTAGAGTACCGGAAGTGTAAGAGCCCTGACAGAGTACATGCAGCCTGCCAAATGGTACTGCCGACATCAGATGTCAGAAGTGTGTTGAAGGAGCTTCATTACAGCCGTTCGGGCGGACATTTTGGTACTAAAATGACACTGGCACGAGTTAGGGAAAGATTTTATTTGGTCAATTGTCAACGGAATGTAGCGGATTGGTTAAAAAAATGTGATCTATGCAATGGCAGGACAAAGGTCTACAGATTCGCTCGGGAACGTCTGAATGCCAATAGCGACAAAGCATAAGCTAGAATCGTAATGCTTGCCACCCGGACACAATGTGAGAGAGGCGACCCAGTATGGCTCTGCAATCCCAAGCACCGAGAACTTCGTCAGAAACTGCAACGAAACTGATAAGGTCCCTACACCATTCCTGAAAAAATCAAAAACAACCTCCCGCATTCGATTGTCAGCGGGAAGCAAACTTACGGTAGTTCACGTTGGAAAGTTAGCGCCATATCGTGATCCAGACCTTCCCCGTTATCTCCAACCAGGTCCCAGTAATCAAATTATTCGAGACAAATAATTAGAGAAGAGAGAGCAATGTTACACTGCACCCTGCAGTAGCCTGCGGCAGTTATAGGAAATTAATTTTAAATTAATTTTAAATTATTTTCAAATTTAATTTTAACAACAACTCCTCCATAACCCCTCGTACGGCTTGCGCGCATCGTTTCTTCTACATTCACGCTGGTGAACTATAAAACACCGCTGCTGTCATCTGGGTCATTATTTTTGGCTTATCGAACTACGTGATAGTGTGTGACAACAAATAATCTACTATGAGTAGATTTCCGTAATTATCTTGTTTTTTATATATGATTATTGTGTGCTACAGTTGGGATAATTGTTAAGTAATGTTTCTTTCAATTTATATTTTTACATTTAGTTGGAAAACCGAAAGGATCGGCCATTTTCTTTTTTTTTATTACCATCATGCTGACGAGTGCCGGTTATTATTATTGTTTTATTTTATTTTATATAATTTATAGCTACCCTACCAAATAATATTTTTAAACTTTCTTTGATACTTTGATATATACGCGGGGAGGCAACTAAATCATTGAAATACAAGTCAGTCTGGAAATACAGTTTAAATGAAAATATATGGCGCTTAACTTATTTTGGCCTTATAAATAATTTATATTTTATTCAGATGTTACTTTATTATGTATCCTGATATTTTATATTCTGTTTAGAGGATGTAACTTTAATATTTGTTCGGTTTATGTATAAGTCCGTTAGATTTCCAAACTGGTATGTAGATGCACTATTACTGTTACTGAGGTTTTTTTATTTCTAAACCTGTAGTGGCTTTAAGAAGCTCCAAGAAACTCCAAGCTTTAAGCTCCAAGTGCGAGCTCCAAGTCCAACTCCAAGTTCGAGTTACGTAGTTTCTCCTACAAGTCCGAGTTACGTAGTTTCTCCAGGAAGCTCAGAGTTACGTAGTTCCTACAATTTCAAGAAGCTCCGAGTTGCGTAGTTCCTTCAAGAAGTTCGAGTTACGTAGTTTCTAAAAGAAGCTCCAGGTTATGTAGCTTCTCCAAACAAGCTCCAAGTTTCTAAGTAAAGACGGATTGTCCACGACATACGACTGGGAAGTACCGCTATTAGAATGCCACATGGTCGAGATAATTAAATACCTATTATACATATTAAATATCTATTCAACCTCATTCAGTTAATTTTTAGTTAACAGTCAACTTTAATTCATTTTTAAAATTTAATCATTAATTATTAATTTATTGTACAAATTCATTCTTTTTACTTTTTTACTTTCCTATCTGTATACAGATATAAGGAAAGTATAGGAATCATGATTTTTTTCGACCTCGAGTTTTCGACGGATTTTTACGTTTTGAGGTCCCCTGAATCCGTTTTGACTATTTTCGCGATGATGTCTGTGTGTGTGTCTGTGTGTCTGTGTGTGTGTGTGTCTGTATAACGCATAACTCATGAACCGATACACAGAAAAACACCAAATTTTAAACTTAAGCTTTGTTTCAGCGTCTTATGAGCTGATTAGATTTTGGGCAGAGTCGGAACATTTGGGGGGGTACTTTATAGGTGGTCATTTTTATATTTTATGGAATATATCTGTTATTTACGTTTGGAGAAGAAAATTCTTTAAATAAAAGTTACTTCTAATATTATTATCTATAATTTTTGTTCTATACAAAATTTTCCTAAAATGGTCCGTATTCGAGAAATTTGACAAAATGTAAAAAAAATATTTTTTTATAAAAATTGTTTAAATAAAAGTTGTTTGTAATATAATTCTCTATAATTTTTATTCTCTACATAATTTCTCTAAAATGGACCGTATTCGAGATATTTGAGAAAATGTGTAAATTTTGAATTTTGAAAAAAACTCAAAAACAGATAAAGAAAAAAACATTAAATTTTAAACTTAAGGTTTATTTCGGCCTGACGTGAAACGATTAGATTTTGGACAAAGTCGGAACATCTGGGGGGGTACTTTATGGGAGGCCGTTTTTATATTTTATGGAATATATCTGTTATTTATGTTTGGAGAGGAAAATTGTTCAAATAAAAGTTACTTCTAATATTATTATCTGTAATTTTTGTTTTATGTAAAAATTTCCTGAAATGGTCCGTATTCGAGAAATTTGACAAAATGTGCAAAATTCTGATTTTTATTATGAAAGTTTTTGAAATAAAAGTTGTTTGCGATATCGATCTCTATAATTTTTGTTTATACATGATTTTTCTAAAATGGACCGTAATGAAAAAATTGTAGGAAATTAAAATTTTTCAGTATTTTCGTTTTCCATGAATATCTATAGAAAAATGTTTCGAGGTAGATGTATGTGGACAATGTATATATTTAGTTTATCCTCTAAACATTTATATAACTAGATAGGAAAGTCATGTGTTGGACACATCAGATTTTTTTATTAAATGTAATAAATTTTCTCACTTTCTTTTATTTGTCAGAACTCATAATAGATAACTTTAAGTACCAGAGACTGACTCAATTAAACAGGGCATATAAAAACAGATAAGTTTTCCAAGTTACTTACAAACTTGGTGGCGCTCAACATTTTTGTCGTTAACGCATTATAGTATCTTTCATTTTATCGTAAAGTAGACTTTGGCCCGCGAACAGGTCAAGCTACTCTGATTTTATTTGTCCCGAATTTATGAATCCAGACAGTATCAGCAATTTGAAATAAATAACCTCTTAAGTACAAGGATGTTAACAAAACGTACGAATACAAAAATAAGTGCAATGTCACACATCACCCTACAGTGAGGTCGTCATAAGTAAAAATACGAGTAAAAGAAGAAGATTGAATAGTCCAGAAATCTATGGTAACGTCATTTCTTATCAAGAAAAATATGGACAGTTCGAGAAGGTTCGAAAAGTTTCCAGTTTTATGATACACGTTATACGTTATTAGTTTTTTAGTTGAATTAAAATAAATTGAGTTACCACAAACCTACGTAACAATACTTGAATGTTGAATAACACCAGTTGCAGTGACGCTTAAACATGTTATTCATTTTATCATTTTAAGTTACATTTACGGAATACAGAATACTTACTAGTGAAACGTCAACCAGGATTTTTTTAAGAATTTATTATTACAGATTTTAAATACAAGCTTTTGGCATGTTTAGCACTTATTTTATATTAAAAACACACTAAAAAGTTTATAAAAGAGACACCTCGTCCAAATTGTCTTTGGTAGCCTCAAAAAACGATCTTTTTAAAAACGAAAACAAGACCCACAAATAAAATGCAATTTGTTACAAATACGCGCCTTATTTAAATTCTCTAATCATAAGACATCGTGTACTTAACTCGCAATCATGTGTGTGTACCTAACACCGAAGGAGTTACCTCCCTCAGTACATAACTAACCCATTTGAGTAACACCTCTCGTCTTATATGCTCTAAGGCAGTGGTCGCCAACCTGTCGATCGCGAGATACCGGTAGCTCGCGGAGGCAATTCTGGTAGCTCTCACAACCATTTTAATTTTAAAAATACAAACTGCAAAAATCAGAGAAGCTTCCGAAAATTCCACAAAAAAATCTAATTGTCATAATATTAAACAAAAACAGCGGCAACGTTGCGGTGAGCGATCTGCCGCTGACGCCATCAAGCTAGAATCAGCTAGAACTGACCAGCCGGACCAGCGCGTTAGTGTTCGAGAACGATCATGATTGGTTTGAACGGGATAAATACGCACGGCGCGGCGACATTGTGCAAAGTTTAAAACTGAACGCGTAACCAACGTCCAGCGGTTGGATTAGTAAAGAACAACAAAAAATAATATTATGGCAAGCAGTTGTAAGAACGTAAAGACATACCACTTTCATTCGGAATGGGAAGAACAATACTTTTTTACAGAAGTTAAAGATAAAAATGTGTGTTTGTTATGTAATACTTCGGTCTCCGTTGCTAAAAAAGGAAATATTGAAAGACATCATAAAACTGTACATTCTAATTTTCAAAAATCATTCCCACTACATTCTGCCGCCAGAAAGGAGAAACTGAAACAGTTAAAAAAGCAGTTAATTGTACAACAATCAATATTTTTAAGAACAGTCGACAAACATAAGGCTGCAACTGAAGCATCGTACCGTGTGTCCAAGATAATTGCATAAAAAAAGAAACCTTACGAAGACGGGGAAATGATAAAACAAGTGTTTTTAGAAGCTGCTGATTCGTTATTTGCCAACTTTAGAAATAAAGACGAGATAGTTTCAACTATAAAATCTATGCAACTTTCTGCTAATACAGTGATGAGACGTGTAGAAATAATGAGCAATGATATTTTTTACAGTTAAGAATTGACTTAGATAACTGGGTTTATTTTTCACTTCAACTGGATGAATCAACAGATGTCCGTTGACACTGCCCAGATGGGCGTGTTCGTCAGGATAGTTTTTAGTGATTTTACGATTAAAGAAGATCTTTTGAAGTTTATTCCACTGAAAGGACACACTACTGGACAGGAGTTGTTTTCTCATTTAAAAAATATTATTTCTTCCGAGAAAATTCCAATATCGAAAATGGTAGGCTTGACAACCGATGGCGCTCCAGCTATGGTGGGTTGTGATAAGGGTCTGGTGGCGTTATGTCGTAAAGATGAAACTTTTCCGCAATTTTTCTGTTACCACTGCATTATCCATCAGCAAGCATTATGTGAAAATTTCCTGAACCTAAACAACGTTATGAAACTGGTGGTAAAAATTGTGAACAAGATTAGAGCTTAAGCGTTACAAAGAAGATTATTCAAAACCTTGGCCGATGAAGTTGACTGTCAATACGGGGACCTACTCCTTCACTCTGAAGTCCGATGGTTAAGTAGAGGACGGGTGCTAAAACGTTTTAATGATGTCCTATCTGGCATAGTTCAATTTTTCAAGCAACGCGATGAACCGACTCCGGAACTAGAAAATTCTATCTGGCTTAGAGATTATGGTTTTCTTGAGGACATTACAGAGAAATTAAACGAACTTAATTTGCAGCTTCAGGGGAGAGACAAAGAACTAGCAAGAATAATTTCTGATATAAAAGCATTTATCAAAAAGCTGGAGTTTTGAGAACAAAACCTAATTAACAGCGATGCCAAGCATTTTCCTATTCTTTCAGAAAAAATATATTAAAATCCATTAGAACCCTATGACAGTAAATATCATGTAGTAATAGTTTCTACCCTGAAGAATAACTTCAAAAATCGTTTTAAGGATTTTAACGAAATGGCTTTAGTAGCGCAGTTTGTTGTTTCACCCTTTATGGAAATTGATATCCAACAGTTTGCAACTTGTGTTATGCAGAACTTTGGCGAAGAAATCGCTGCAACAGAAATGGAAGTAATTGAGTTTCAAAATAATTTAGCCTTAAAATCGTTAGTCTCAAGTACCAAATGTATCTGGCCTATTGTAAGTAAAGACAAATATTCAGTTCTGTGCCGTGTTGCCTTGAAAGTGAAAGCATTATTCAGTTCAACCTATTTGTGTGAATCTTCTTTTTCCAATATAAGGTTTATTAAGAACAAATATCGCAATCGACTTACAGATGAACATTGGGATAATTGTATTCGAATGGCTGTATCAAATTATACTGCAAACATTAAAAAAATTATCGATGAATCTGAGTGTCAGCCTTCTCATTGAACGTGCTTTTTTATTTTTTAATGTTTATGTTCATGATAGTGCGTTACTTTTTTGTTGTTAATATTAACTATTTTTAAATCTTACGTGACAAGCCGTTGTGGCTGGATAAAAGTTTGTGTTTATTTTTCAAACACCTTTGTTTGGTAGGTAGGAATGTAGCTATGAACAAGTACGTACTAGTAATATTAGTTATTTTGTTATTAGTTTATTATTATTACCTATGTATTATGTATTACCAGTTAAATAGTAAAATAAATACATATAATGATAAATTATCTGTGGATTATTTCATTTGTTTATTCCAAAATTAACAAAGTAGTTCAACACATTGAGAGGTTGGCGACCACTGCTCTAAGGTCACATTGGTACTTTCCCTATTTAAATTTTATTGGTTTGAGTGACGTAGGGGATGGTAATAACGTATGGCAGTTGAAATAAAAAATAATCTGCTATTGCGTTTTTTATTTCTCCCTATTAGTATAATTTTTTTTTTTTTGTAAGACTAAATAGATAATGCGGAAGTAAAACGTTTTTTAAGTTAGTCAAAAATATATCAGCAGTAAACAGTTCGTGTGTCCAGCAATTAATCAAACGCTTAAGGTCACTGTATTGCACAATTTTCTTTACGATCTATTGTTCCACATCTGTCTAAATCAGAAAACAAAATTTATAGGTGGTTTACATCATATTTGACAATTATTGAAAACCAAAACTAATAAAACAAGTCATATATCATGAAATTAAAATTTTGTATGTTTTATAACAATTAACTTTATTAAGTGTTTAGTACAATATTTTGTCAAGAACATGACAATAAATATACTAGCGGAGAATTATTACGGGAAAAAGAGAAACGGATCCCATAAAACGTCGGGTGCACATTAGCTGTACCTTAGAAACTATACGTCGTAGAATTTAAAAAAAAAATGACAAAAGTGACCAAGATAAATCAATGAAAATTATTTTTAAGCTCTTAACTTCGCTATTAGAGAAAGTAATCCTTATGGTAAAAGTCAAATTAGGCTAAGTAGAAAATATAAAAACCGTAATATGCGCACACTTCTGCTTATCTTTGGTTATAAGCATTATTGCCTCTAACGGCGATGTCAAATATTTTTTAGCCATTTCTTCTACAACGCATAGTTTATGAGATACAGGCTGTATCCAACAGTGACCGACAATCAGTGACCATTATTGATCAAACATCCAGTACATATATTCAAAAAAGTTTAGATAGACGCCGAAAAAAAACCCAAGTACTAGGAAGTGTTAATTAGTTTGCCCATTTTCAAGAACGAGGATACACGAGGCTGAGGAAACTATCATGGGATTAGTGTGTTATGAACTCTGGGTATGAAATAGTGGTACAAAAAAGTGGTATGAAAGAGTACTAGAAGAATTTCTAATGAAAGAAGTAGATATTATTTAGAGAAAATACAAAACGCGGTCCGACATGGATGAAGAATAACATCTTTGCAATAAAACAAGCTCAAAAAAAGTTCAGGGGACAAACACAGAAATATACCAAATGCGCCTATACAGGGTGTCCCAAAATTCCGTGTACATAGATCTACTGTATGTTGGTGAGATCAACATAAGTCGATTGAGCCAAAATTACCTATATCACAAAGTCCATCGTCTGCCTGTGAGGAAGCTTCAAAGTTGGAAGAAAATTTTCAATTTTTTTTAATACCACAAAAACGCTTTGTTCGATTTTTATAAAATTTAGTCTGTAGCTATTTTAATTAAAGAGCCATTGTTCAAAGCAAAAATTTTACCAACTGAAATTATGGAAGGGTAAAAACCACCCTAATCCAACCATAAATGACATCGTATTTTTTTTCAGGGCCGCCCCTGTTCCCTAAATTTTTTTTGTGGAGAGCTGTTTTCATTTGTAGCATTTTTTCTTTCTTGCAAAAAACATGTATCTCTCATGGTATTTGAGTACAAAACATTTTATGGACTGATGGTTAGTCACTTAAAATTTTCAAGAAAACTAAGTTGGCGGTTACTACTGCAACCCGAACACGATTTTAACGTTATTACAATAAAACAATCATTAATAGGCATAGGTATCTATTGAAAAATAACAATTCGAAAAGAAGGATAAATTTTTTTTTACAATAAATGTTCAATATGGCCACCTCCTTCGTTCATGCAGATTTCAATTCGGCGCAAGAAATTGAAGTGTACCTACTCAAAATTCCTAGATCATTTCGCATAGAGTTCACAGCAGTTTGAATCCTACCCCATAAATGTTCAATGTTGTCGATAGGAACTTCATAAACTTCGGTTTTTAAGTGACCCCAGATAAAATAATCACAAGGATTACAGTCAGGTGATCGAGGTGGCCACTGAATAGGAGCATCCCGACCTCTGCCAATCCATCTTCCATGGTATTGTTCGTTTAAATAATATCTCACAATGCGGGAAAAATGAGGTGGTGCACCATCGTGCATAAAAAACCTGTCACGGCGTAAATTGAGCGGTAAATCTTCTAACAGTTGAGGCAAATCTTGACGTAGAAAATGCAAGTAACTGTCACCGTTAAGACGATCTGGTAATCTAAATGGACCAATCAAGTAGGTGTCAATAATACCCACCCACACATTAATTTTAAACTCTCGTTGAAGGTGTTTCTCTTTAATGGCATGTGGATTTTCATCTGCGTAAACATGTTCGTTATGTGAATTTGTTATACCACGTCGTGTAAAGCATGACTCGTCTGTAAACAAAATTTTTCTGTGAAAAACTGGATTGGCCGCTCTGTGCTCTTGAATAACTTGTACAAAATGCAAACGAGACTCATAATCAGGAGGTAGGAGTTCCTGTATACTTTGAGTGTGAAAGGGATACATAAGATGTTCTCTAATTATTCTGTTGGATGTGCTTTTTGAAATCCTAGTTTGGCGTGCCAGAGTCGTCGGGTACTAATTCCGGGATTATTTTCAACTATTTCAAGTATTACCTCCTCTGCAGAAGGAGTTCTAACATGACGAGGTCTTCTGGCATTATTTCTGTTCGGTTTTAGTTGACCAATTTCTCGAAGTCCCCTTTCGATAGAAGTAAAAGTCTGGTGATTCGGAATCTGTCGATTTGGAAATCTTTCATGGTATACCCGTATACCATTACAGAAACCAAGCACTAGCAACATATCAGTTTGTTCATTGAATGTGTACTCCATACCAACTACAAAATGTTTGAAATAACTCCTTCACAAAAACTTTAAATCGAAACAGAAAAAATACAATACATACATAAAATGAGTAGTATCGACAATTTTTACAGTTTTACAACATACATATCTGTCAAAATTATCAAATTGTTAATTGTAACGTTGACAACCGCCAACTTAGTTTTCTTGAAAATTTTAAGTGACTAAATCAGTCCATAAATTTTTTTTTACTCAAATACCATGAGAGATACATGTTTTTTGCAAGAGAGAAAAAGTGCTAGAAATAAATATAGCTCTCCACAAAAAAAAAATTGGGAACAGGGGCGGCCCTGAAAAAAAAAAATACGATGTCATTTATGGTAGGATTAGGGTGGTTTTTACCCTTCCATAATTTCAGTTGGTGCAATTTTTGCTTTGAACAATGGCTCTTAAATTTTATAAATGTTTAAATTTTATAAAAATCGAACGAAGCTTTTTTGTGTTATTAAAAAAAAATTGAAAATTTTCTTCCAACTATGAAGCTTCCTCACAGGCAAACGATGGACTTTAAGATATAGGTAATTTTGGCTCAATCGACTTATTTTGATCTCACCAACATATAGTAGATCTATGTACACGGAATTTTGGGACACCCTGTATAAGACGAAAAGAATGTATGTAAGAACTGATAATAAAAAATAAAAATATTTACAACTAATTCAGGATTTATAAATGGGGTATATTAAGTAAATTATATGCATAGGACATAGAGAGCTGAAATCAGTATGCGATATTGGATTTTCTCTTATGACTAATGATTTAGTTTAATTTGCAAAAAATAAACAGACAATTTATAAAATTAAGGAAAAACGAAAGAAAAAGTGGAAACTTAATAATTAAAAAAAAAAAAACTAAAAGTAATGATTTCGCCTTTCGGCAAGAATAATGACACAACTCGGAATTTTTCATTTTTCCGATTTATGCACCAACATAAATTAAAAACGGTAAAGTTTAAGCTAGAAAAGTGTCACAAATATATTCTGAATAATTTCCGCTAAAGAGCGCCATGAGTTATTACGGTTGTGGCGGTTCAGCTAACAAACGAAAAATACCGTCACTTTTCAGTGATAATCCGGACGTATTAATAGAAGTTGTGTCGCTGTGCTTTAAAATCGTCATATCTTGACTTGTGTTCCACAATTAATTATTCTTCAGTTCAGATAAAGTGTCTCATCTTAAATTCTGCCACTATTCCTGCATAAGGTAAGTAAATTTATATTTTTTTCATTTATAAAAATATCATATTTTGAATAATGACTATGTTTAAGAGTAATGAAAGTATTTTTTTTTTTCATTTGAATGTCGCACGTTTGTCATATTTCGAGATGTAGCAATATTTCTGCTTCATGTTTGTTCTTTTTGTGGTACTATTTTGAGTTATGACTGTATTCCTGGCAAATATAAGTATTTTTTTAAAAACTTTATATGGAGTATTTCGAGTTGTGACCATACTTAATTGTATATTCGTTCGTAGCAATCATTAACTCCATAATATGTTACTGCATTTTGGTTAATTTTAATTCATATTGTCGTTATTTTATTTGAGTGTTGCATATTTGTAATATTTCGAGATGTGACAGTATTATTGTTTCATTCTTGTTCTTCTTGTGATATTATTTTGATTTATGACTGTATTCTTGCGTAATATAAGTACATTTTTTTTTACTTTCTCTGGTGTAGTTCGAGTTGTGACTATATTTACCAGCATATTCGTTCTACTTAGTAATACATATACAGTAACATTGGTTGCAAATATAATACTGGACTTTGGTTAATTAATTTTATTCACATTATCGTTACGTGAAAATTTTAGCTCTGTTTCCTTTTCAGATGTCTCGTGGCAAAATAATGGTTGATATGACTATTGCAACGCAAGAAGAAAATAAGAACAATGATCATTTTTCGGAAACATCTTTGCCAAATAATGAGTAAATTCTATCAAATGATGCTGCTACAATGTCGGATGGTAACCTGTTATCTGAACCTATAACAGCAGATAGGCCACAGTTACTGAACTTGGCCTCTCGTACAACGCCATTTTACTGTACCTCTTGAGTCCACATTACCAAATGAGCCTACACCTGACCCTTTCATTTTGTCTAAAGATGTGGATGAATCAGCAAATAAGACCACTTTACCTGAGGCTAAGGCTTTAGATACTCACTTCCATATGTCTCCATTCTTATGAAATTAAAATGTTGGACTGATCATTTTGTGTAGGGCTAATTATAGGGCCATCGCCATTAGCAGAACGAATTCGAGGCTCTGCTGCTCAAAATGAAATACTTCTTGCATCGTTAGCCGAGATGAAGCCATTAATGATTCCCAGAAAAGAAGCATATAAACAACTAGGAGAATTTTCAGACAATGATGATTCTATCTCGCCTAGTCCGGTAGTCCCTAAGAAAGAAAGCACATTAGATAAACTTGAAAGAAACAATTTGGAAATGAGATACATGTTAAAGAATCTTAATAAAAAGTTCGACGCTGCTCCCTCTAAGGATGAATCAGATCAACAGCTTTCTGAAGATTAACCAGATGACCAGGAAAATATTTCTCCAAATATTTCTTTAAATGCGTCTTACATCAATTGGCTTATTCTGGCCCCCTAGGTGCTGACTTAACTTTAGACACGATACTGCTTTTTCAAAGTGATGCTTTTGCGAAATCTATAAAAACTCTAATTTCTTAACACCCAGCTATTAAATCAGATATTCAAGAGATACTACTGGATCCAGCCTCAAACTTTAGATCATATATTACAATATACAGGGTGATTCTTTTATCATGGGAAATGAGTTTTTCTCGTAAACGGCTGCAGCAAATTGAGTTTTGTGAAAAGTATTTTATTTGGGCCGGCTAATGCTTAAAATTGGGATGGATAAGGAAGTTATAAATAAGCGACGCTGGGCGTCGCGACGCTTCAATTTTTTTTTTGTCAGAAGCATACCATTTTTATTTCAGAAATTGAAAGATCTATTCAATAGAAACACTTTTTTCAAATACCATTTTTTTCCATCTAAAACCATTCAAGCATTACAGACCAGTTTTTATGTTTTAAATTTGTCGATTGCCATACAAAAAATGCTGGGTTTTTAAATTTCACTAAATCAGGCAGGCTAACTTTTATGCTGATATTGACAACAAATATAATTTAGGATTTAAAGAAAACAATTTACAAGATGTTCCTACATTTAATAACATTTATGTAATTGTTTAGGAAATAATCAAAGTTTACACTAACAACCCATAAAACATACATAAAACATTAAAGAATAACATGAACTGTATTTAGTAAAAATTAATTGCTAATTCACAAATCTTATTTTAACAATTGCTCGATATATGCGCCATCGTTATCCACACATAAATTGTACCACTTTCTTATTTCGAAAGATGTAACTTTTCTTAAAACATCACCAGATATTCCATTGCACGCATCAATAATTTTTTGTTTTAAAATATCTAAATTATTAGATTTTGTTTTATACACTATATTTTTTAAAATTCCCCATAAAAAGAAATCTAAGGGTGTCAAGTCCGGAGATCTAGGCGGAAATTTCAAGGGCCCGTGTGTCCCCAACCATCTTCCGTGGTAGACTTCATTCAAATAATTTTGAACAATGACCGCATTGTGGCAAGGAGCTCCATCTAGTTGAAACCATAAGTTTCTTCTGATTTGCAGTGGCACATGTTCCAGCAAAAGAGGAAGGTGATTTTGGAGAAAATCTAAGTATCTTGGGCCCGTCAAGGCGCCTTCATAAAAGTATGGCCCCACTAAGTGCCGCCCGACTATTCCGCACCAGACGTTTATGCCAAAGTGGCCCTGTATTTGATGTTGTCTGATTTTGCGCGGGTTTTCGTCTGACCAATAATGGGTATTTTTTTTGTTTGGTAATCCATGACTAATAAAATGACTTTCGTCTGTCCATAGTATATGAGAAAATAAATTAGGATTGTCATCCAAAGACACCAAAAACTGACAAATAAAATCCTTCCTCCTCTCAAAATCTCTAAGCGAAAGTTCTTGCAAATTATGAAATTTATAGTTATGGTATTTGTTGCTTTTTAAAACTCTTTGTATCACACTATAATTTAAATTTAAGTCTCTTGAAGCCTCTCTTATAGAAGCTTCATGGTGATTGTTAAAATAATTTAAAATAATTGCCACATTTTCATCCGTCGTGACAGTTTTTGTTCTTGATCTTTTACCTGCAAATTTGGCTCATTGAATTTATGGGGATTTATTAAAAAACACAAAACCTACCTTCAAATGCTTTAGGGTTTTGACATAAACTAGTTTCTAACCTGGCAAACATTTTGTGGTCTGGAAGGTTGCGTTCGGGGTATTTTTCCGCATATAATCTTCTTGCAGCTAAACCATTTTTTTGGGCTTCTCCGTATAAAAGAAGCATGTCAACTTTATCTGAATGTGTAAACATATTTCTTATTACTCACTATTTTAATAGAAATAATTGAAATTACACTGACAGTTTCAGACATCAATCAATATAAGCCAATTATGTTTTTTCAAAGCCTACCTGATTTAGTGAAATTTAAAATACCATGCATTCTTTGTATGGCAATCTAGAAATTTGGAACATAAAAACTGGTCTGTAATGCTTGAATGGTTTTAGATGGAAAAAAATGGTATTTGAAAAAAGTGTTTCTATTGAATAGATCTTTCAATTTCTGAAATAAAAATGGTATGCTTCTGACAAAAAAAAAACTGAAGCGTCGGGACGCCCAGCGTCGCTTATTTATAACTTCCTTATCCATCCCAATTTTAAGCATTAGCCGGCCCAAATAAAATACTTTTCACAAAACTCAATTTGCTGCAGCCGTTTACGAGAAAAACTCATTTCCCATGATAAAAGAATCACCCCATGTGGACGAAGGACTGAGGTTTTAGAACACCGTAGTAGGATGTTTATACCTCGTAATGAATATGCAGCGTCATTGTTGGATGCTATGTCGCCATCAGCTACTCATCTTTTTGATGAGACAGCCCTTGCTGACCTTCTAAGACAACATGGAAATTTATTTCGTACTAATAATTTTTTTCGTGAGCAAAAGTCATTCGGCCAACAAAATACGTTTAGACCAAAACATTACATAGGTTAAAAAGTCGTTCAAAAGCGGCATTCCACTAATCTGCAGGCGATTGGATCTTCTGGTCGACGCTCAGCGGGATCAACAGATTCCTGCAAACGCAGCTATTCAAATAAGGGAAATGGAATCCAAAAACGTTCTCGTTTCTCCTCTCAATTTAAAAAGAAATGACAATTCGAAAAGTTTCGAAGAGAGGCGCTTAAAATATTACTTACAGGAATGGAAAAGATCTGGAGTCCCCAAGAGTATTCTAAGCATTGTCAGCGGATACTCTCTCCCCTTCATTCGGAAACCATTATTGACCCAATTTTCCACCAAAAACAAAATAAAATTTTGTACCAAAGATATGTCAAAAGAAATAGAGACCATGTTACAACAGAAAGTTCTCGAGGTATCCAAGTTCCCAACAGGCTTTCTGTCAAAGATGTTTTTAGTCTCGAAATCAGATGGGACTTCAAAGCCAATCTTTAACCTGAAAGGGCTAAACCGCTACCTTCGGCCAAAAAATTTTCATCTAATAAACCACTTTAAAGTGCCAGAGTTTTGGCAGAGGGGGAATTTTTTGGCAAAATTGGACATTACCCAAGCTTATTATCACATTCCCATACAAATCCGATATCGGAGATTTCTGTCGCTAGTTTACAAGGGGGCGATCTATCAGATGGCATGTCTTCCCTTTGGTCTTTCAAGTGCCCCTCTAACGTTTGCAAGAGTTTCGAACTAGATGGCAAGTCAACTTCGAAAAAATGGAATAAGAATCATTGTATACCTCGACGATTTTCTTCTGGCAAACCAAGACCCTATGAAGCTTTACAGTCAAGTGCAAGAGTCAATATCCTTCTTAGAAAGTCTAGATTGGATGGTGAACCGATAAAAGTCATTGACTGCTCCCCAAACAAGAATAGATTATTTAGGATTAGTTTGGGACACAGTAAGAGATCACGTGGCCCTTCCTCCAAAGAAGAGAGTAACTCTAGAAAAAGACCTAAAAAAACAACTCAGCGATCGAGTTGGAGACAAGCAAGGAGCGTATTAGGAAAGCTAAATTTCGCTACGTTTGCAATACCCTTGGAAGATTGAACTTAAGACGAACTCAGCTAGCAAGCCTATGTCTTCCAGAAATTTTTCCGAAAAGCTATTTCGCTGTATTAAAGCAAAAATTCGAGGAATGCAGATGGTGGATACAGAATCTAAAGACTTTAGCACCCCTTATTTCCAAAAGATCCAGAAGTATTTATAATCACAGATGCGTCGAACGCTGGTTGGGGGGCACAAATAGAAATCGTCGCGTTAAAGGAAGTTTGGTTAGAACATCAAAGAAATTGGCACATCAACATAAAAGAACTCTACGCTATTTACGCGACACTAAAAAAATATGACAGAATGCTAAAGGGGAAGACAATTCTTGTTCAGACGGACAATCAAACGGAAGTATCATATTTCAGAAACCAAGGAGGAACAAAATCTCTGGCCTTACTGGACCTCACGTCACGTGTATGAAAGTTGATTCACAAGATGAAGATCAATATAACAATACATTTTATCCTCGGAGTATGCAACGAAATTGCGGATAGCGTTTCCCGCAACAAATCAGCTCCGGACTGGCACCTTTCCGATACAATAACAAGACAAATTTTTTATTTGTGGGGAACTCCTCAGATAGATTTGTTCGCCACGATGAAGTCGAAAGTAGTTCCAGTCTATGTGTCAAGAGATCTCAGAGACCGCAAAGCAATGCATTCAGCAAGAATTGGACGTTCCCCCTAGCCTGGCTGTTTCCCCCATCTGTCTCTGATTCCTCGAGTGTTAAGCCATCATAACTCAACCAAAGGAACCTACATTCTGATAGCATCGAAGTGGGAGCGCGTTTTTTGGAAGGAGGATCTGATATCCCGAATTATAGCCAGACCTCTACGAATACAGAATCTTAGTCTTCACCTAGTCGACATGAATACAGGCAACCCATTATCTCGGGCGGAAGAACTTCGATTGGAAGCCTGGAAGATACAGGGTGGGTCTGTGCTATGAAGGACTGGAAAAATGAAGATAAAGGTTTATTGGAGAATTCTTGGCGCAGATCAACGCTTGAAACGTATTCAGCACCATGGCGACAATGGCTCTCTTGGGCTAGAGAAGAAAACATTCTACCTGGTAACCTAGAACCGAGTCAGGTGGCTCAGTACCTTGCTTATCTATATCAAGTAAAAAAAAATTAGCTTCCTTAACTATTAAGGTTCATAAGTCTGTAATTGCAACATTAGCAGTTCCATCATAAGGGGAAGCTATTTCTAACAACCCCATTGTGAAACGAATTCTGAAAGCCATAGATTTGAATAAACCTTCCCCGGATAAGAAGTTTATATGAGATGTAAGTAAGCTAATAGAATGGATGAAGAACGATCCAGTGGACGAAACCAATATTTTTCAAGTTTCTCGACGCTTGGTTTTGATTCTACTATTAGTTTCAGGTCTTAGGATTCATGATCTAACATTATTAAGAATGGATAAGGATCACTTAGAACAAGATGATAATTCTGTTTTACTACGGCCTGTTTTCGGATCTAAAACAGACAATGGCTCCTATAGGCAATCTGGGTGGATATTACTCAAATATCCAGAGAGGTTTGTTTTGTGATCCATTATTTTGGATTAAGAAATTAATTAACGTTTCCGAATGTCAAAGAAAAGCTAGATCTCAACTTACTCATTTGTTCATAACTACGAGAGCCCAGCTTTCAGGTCAGTTATTTCTAGTTGGATAAAGACAGCTTTTATTGCGGCCGATATTGGTTTATCCCTAGGAAGCATAAGATCAGCAGTCGCATCCTCCAAATTCAAAAACGGTTTACCGCTAGTTTTTGTTTTGCAAGGTGGAAACTGGAGAGGAAAAGATAACTTCTTTAAGTTTTATTATAAAGATATCAAATCATCCTCGGATAGAGGCAGCAGAGAAATTTTGACTGAAAACATGTTTGTTCCTATTTATTTAATAAATACGTTACCTTAGTTAAATAAGTAGTTGTGTTTTTCAATGTTTATTAGGTTGATGTTTATTGATTATTAAAAATTTAATAAAATTATTAAGATTTAAGCATATGATGGTATAAATAAATTATCACAGTACGCTATCCTGCGTAGTCAGAAACCAAACACTTCTCATAAAGGTCAAGCCGACGGCACAGACCCTGAAATAAACAATGTTTTTCCCCCGAATGGTAAAAAACGATATATTTCAGGTCTTGCCTAGGCTTGACCACCGTTAAGTTCTTGACGACTTAAAAGTACTGATGAATACCCTCACTGGACTCTAATGGGTCGGTCTCTGGTCGGAGATCGGAGGTGGGAGTAACGTTCTGGCTAAGACACACGCAGGAAACAAAAAGATGAGTGTTTATAGCGAGGTAAGATAGAAACGTAATCTCATAAGGGTCAAGCCTAGGCAAGACCTGAAATATATCGTTTTTTACCCTTTGGGGGAAAAACGTTGTTTATTTTTGTATGCAGTATCGAATTTAAAAATAAAAAGTATTACTTACAACTACCTCATCGTTGGACACACCCAAAGTGAGGGCGACACAGTACATTCGGTGATCAAAAAAGAAATGAAAAAAGCTAAAAAGGGTGGACCAATATTCATTCCCCATCAGTATACAATGTTAATTAGGACGACCAAGAAACGTGGAGCTCCGTATAATGTCAATGAGCCTTCACATGAAAATTTTTTTGATTTAAAGAAGTTAAGTAATAGTATTGGGACATTTTCAAAGGACACCGATGGAAATGTTGTTCAGCTAAGCCAGATGAAAATAATTTAGTATGAAAAAGAATGCCCATTTACTTTAAGTACTCCTACAGTCAAAAAAACTTCAACACTGTGTTAAACGAAATAGAAACGGACAGGCCAAGAAAATCAAACTAGATAAAGCATACAAAAAAAAAGTTAACGATTATTGTAAGGAAGATAGTCCTTAGTGAATTCATTTACAGCATTCCCAATAAAATTTTGAGTTATTTTTGAAGATTTTGACAATTTATTGTACTATAAATAAGTTACATAAATGACACTTCTAAATAAAAATTTATGTTATTCGGTCAGGAAAAACGTCACAACTCAAAACAAAACACGTTTTTATTATCTTTGAGGAAGTAACATTATTTTCAAAATAAGGAACCTACAATAAAAGATTTATTTAAAAAGGTTTTGGATTTTTTCTTCTTAATCAATTAATCATTTTAATGTTTTAACATGTGGTTAGTTTATATTTCCTTTCCTGTAAAATATGGTGATTTCAAGTTGTGTCACTATTCTTGCCGACAGGCGATTTAATGATCAAGAGTGCAAATAAGAAAAAAACAATTAGGTAACACTGACATAAAGAATAAAAAAATTGACAAAGTAGACATTTTAAATACCTGAAAGTCCACATAAATAACAAGAACGCTTCAAACCTATAATAATAATAATAATAATAATAATAATAATAATAATAGCTTTATTGCCCAACAGTTTCCCATTTACAGGACAATATTCTTAATAGTAAGTAACAATAATAAAGTGGTATCTAAAAATAAAATTAATAAATTACAAAAGTAAATTCTACTTATGGGTTGTGATGTAACATATATTTACACGAAAACTAATTAAAAGTTGCAAAATAAAAACTATAATAGAAAACAAATGAATATTGTGAACAAGCCAAGAATATATTAAAAAAAAAAAAATTCTTACAAAAATAACACAGGGAGAATTCAATATAATACAATATACTTATTACAATATTTCGTTAAGGAAAGTAACTGCATTTTTAATTAGTTCACCAAGAGAACAATGAAAAATATCGCAATGACTACTAATTTTATTGTAATTGTTACACATTACATATAAGGGTGATTTTAACATCAAGTTGGTTTTTGCCCTAGGGCATTCGAATAGCTTGTTGGTTCTAGAATTTAGACGGGGTATATTAAATTTAATTTGTGACAAAATATCGCTACAATCAATAAAATTGTGCATGAGTTTAAATAGAAAAATAAGCGAGGATGTGTTCCTTCTTAGGCTCAGGCTATTAATATCAAATTGTTTACACAACTCCGTATAATCACAACCACGTTCGGGATATACTCCATCAATTTTGAAAACTAGGTATTTTAAAAATTTTCTTTGAACCCGTTCTATATCCAGAACGTAGCAGTTGTAATAAGGGTTCCAGATCAGACTACAATATTCCAGCTTAGAACGCACGTGGGTACTAAATAATAATTTAAGGGGTGCTATATTTGAAAATTGCCTGCAGTTTCTAATAATGAATCCATACATTCTAAAAGCTTCGGAAACTTTAACTTGAATATGATTTGAGAAGGTTAATTTAGCATCAAAAATTACACCTAAGTCCCTAATAGTAGAGCATCTCTCCAACTCATTATCTCCAATCGAATATGATAATTGAATATTTTCTCTTTTCCTAGAGTAAGTAACTATCTTACATTTTTGAGCATTTAGGTGTAACATATTTGTCTTACACCAGTTATTAATACAGTTCAAATTTCTCTGGAGCTCATTGCAGTGATCTGTATTTTTAATACTTAAGAAAATCTTTAAATCATCCGCAAAACACAATTTATTACAACTAATTTCATTGTATAAATCATTAATAAATATTAAAAAAAGTAAAGGTCCAAGATTTGAACCCTGTGGTACTCCAGATGTAACCGCAATTGATTCTGATTTAAATCCATTGTAAGTAACGAATTGTGTCCTATTTGATAAATATGACTTAAATAAAGCTAAAGTGCTGTTAGAAAAACCAGTCTTTGAAAGTTTTGAAATTAAGAAGCTATGCTTAACTCTATCAAATGCCTTCGAGAAATCGGTATATATCACATCCACCTGTCCTTGGTCATCTAATACATCCGCAATAAATTGTGTAATCACAGTTAAATTTGTTACCGTTGACCGTTAACCTATGATATATTATCGGCAAAAAGAAAATAATAGTTATTTATTGCACAATAGGGTGGGCCGAAAAAACTTTTTTTTAAATTTCTTTAAGGGGTAGTAAAAAAAAGTTGTGTTAGGTGTATCTGATAACCCTCACAAAAAATTACAATTTTAAAATAAAATCTAGCCGTGCCCCGGGGGGGTGAAAAAGGTTGTTTTTTATTTATATTTAATTTTATCCAGGGTAGCTAATAAAAACAATTTAATCATCTCCATATTGCGTAAAAAAAACTGGACGTTATATTTTGAGTTTTAGCCGCGCCCCCGTAAATAAATAAATAAAAAAATACAAATATTCTACTTCACTGATACTACGATGTTACCTTTGCACTCTTATGACCCTGAGAGCAGGTAGGCGACACGACAAGTTGTGACACGACTGCGTCGAGCTAATTGGAAACCGACTGCCCAGCACCAGTTCGTTGATAGCTTCCGTGTTGTACGGTACGCGTTTTTTATGTGAAGTTACGAATATCGCTAATTCTAAGTTTTAGTTACGTTTGCTCTTGTTGGACTGTGTTTAACTTTTAATTATAAGTGCAATAAGGCTGTAATTATGTCTAGAAAAACATTGATTAAGACACGTGTTAGTGATAAGCTTTATTTGTTTGAAAAAGCTGAAGATTTAAATGAGGAACAAAGACAACTGCTTCCTACATATGAAGAAATTATTAAATGCTTTAAAAGTTTTCGACTACACTTGAAAGGCGACGGAAGTAAAGAACCTGCTTCAAATGAAATTGCAAATATTGTGACACAGAAAGTTTCAGTTATTTGGCAACGAGCATCTCTACCAACTGTGAGCCACAAACGTATAGTAGATATGATTTTAACATATAACAGTAAGTATAGAAACATAACAAAGCCCATTAAAAATCGGGACTCCAATTCTTTTAAAGCAAAGTTGGACAAATTTAAGTGTGAAGCGCAAAAACTGTTTGATATTTGTTCGTGCAAGTGCTCTAGTCTATTACTTTGCAAGTGTAATAAAGAAAAAAAGATACCGGAAGCAAAATGGCCTTTTATAAGTGACCAAAGAAGTAAGCGTAAAATGCGCATTGGTCCACTAGACAAAAAAAGCTACAAATAAACTTGCAAAACAAATTGAAAGAAAAGAAAAAGATAATAAGCGTCCTGTCTAAGGTATAGGTACATATGAACCAATCGCAAGTACCAGCGGATTTTGTTCTAGTAAATCCAGTAGAAGCTATTCCAGTACACCGGAATCTACGTTAATATGTTTGTCAGATACGGACACGGACACCGATAGCGATGTAATTAATACAAATCATAATGATACTGATTTTGAATGGACTTACCTTCTGGAAAAGAGACAAAAAACCGAACAAAAACAAAAGAGTGCTAGTCAAATGAGAATTTCACTAGAGAATACAGCTAAAGCTGCTGATTTGACTGGTATGTCAAGCAGAAATGTAGCAAAAATTGCGACAGCCGTTTTAGAAGATATGAGCTTAGTATCAGCTGATGAACAAGGCAGGGTTATAGATAAGAACAAAATACGAAGAGAAGTTAAGAAGAACAGAAACCAAATAAGAGAGGGGCAATTATCCGGATTGAAGAGTATTGAGGGCATTTATTTTGATGGGCGCAAGGACCAGACCATGTCTCAGCAAGAAGGACGTCGAATAGTGGTAGCGGAGGAGCATATTGCATTGATTGAAGAACCCGAAAGCAAATACCTCGGACATGTATCTTTAGTGCCACCGGTAAAAGCAACTGACATATCGAAAGGTATATTGTTTTTAATAAAGGAAAAAAACATCGACACGACAAATTTAACTGTGATTGGGTGCGATGGTACAAACGTGAACACAGGTTGGAAAGGAGGCGTCATACGATTAGTTGAAACTCAACTGAACAAACCACTGCAATGGAGCATTTGTCTTTTACATGCTAATGAACTTTTACTTAGGCATTTGTTACAAAAGCTTGATGGTGTTACAAAAGGACCCAATTTAAGACCTTCCAGACTACATAAAATCATAAGTGTTACATATGGTTGAACTCGTATTGAATAGGAGATTCCAATAATGACTGAATATACAGAGTGATGAATTTGAAAAACCAAAGTGACTAATAATATAAGAGAAACGGCAAATCTGGCAACATTGCAAATATCAAATCTGGAATCTCCGTATCCAAAAATAGGTGTACCCTAAATTTTGTAAAATTAGGACTAGCAATTTACGAGATAATTGGCCGTTTCCAGACTTTTGGGCCACTATGTATAGTTATCTATCACTTATTTTTAACAAAATATCGAGCGACGAAGAGTTTTCATGCATACCACCTGAAATCGCTGAAAAGGCGAAAAATGTATCATCATAGTTATTATATTGGTTATTGTGTAGGAATAAAAATTAAGTCGAAGAACTTATTTTTCTTTCATAATTTATTTCTATCCAATTTATAAGTTTTAGAAAATTATTTTGTTTAAATTTAATTAATTCGGGAGCAGAAAATTGTGAAGAAGATACAGACAGTATGTTATTAAAAATTGTTGACTTACCTGAAGAAGAAGAGGAACAAACTGCTTATCCACTTGCCAATGCACCTGTAGTGCCTTTTGTCGATACCTATTATCAAACATGTAACTTACTGGAAAAAAATTTTGTTAAGCATATATGCGGGTATCTTGTCTAGAGGTGTCTAAAAGTTCACTCTTGTGACACTTGTAAAAAGTATGCCATTTAACAAAAAGTGGTAGATGAAACAACTTGGTTTTGTTTTTTAAAGCTTCTGATACCGAAAATTTGGACAACTTTGGGCATTTGAACACGCCAATAACAGTTTTGTTCATTTTGTTTCTACATTGGAAAATATCTTTATGGACAATTTTAAAATTTTAAAGCAATATCTTTTCAGACAAACTTGCTTAAACAATTAATTAAATTTAAAACAGTTATGTTTGTTCACCCATGTAAACACTTTTTCTATACCTATTTAAATAATTTATATGGTAGATTACGAATCTATTATGCATTAATTAAATTAATACAAACCGAAATTTTAAAACAAGTGTATGTTCACGTAAGAAAAAAGCAAAATTGCTTATTTGGAAACATTAATAGAAAGCGTATTATTAAATGTATTTTCTTTAATATGAATTGTTTTATTTAACACTTATTTTGCTCCAATGTTTTATGATCAAGAAGATGAACACACCAAGTCGTATGTAATAAAACGTTTATTTATTAAAAATAGAAAATAATTCCAATTCAAATGTAACCATGGCGTAAAATATTTATTATTTTGTAACCTCCAGCCTTATATATCTAATGTGTCCTACACAATCAAGTGTTTAGAAAATGAATTAAAAGTGCATTTTCTATAAATACTTTATTCAAAACATTTTTTAATATCTTTATTGTCAAAAAAAATATTGAGAAAATTATAATTTTGTACTTTTCCTCGTATTTCCCGATTTCATTTTAAAGATATGCATGTAACAAAAATGATAGAGAAATACATCACAAACAACTTTAATTCGATGATTTTCTCCAAATAACAGAAATATAACTTAAAGTAAAAAAATCGAGCATTTATAAAGTACCACCCCCATAACCAACTATGCCCAAAATCGAATTAGCTCTTTCCAAAGTGGATTAAAATTTATATTTAAAATGTGGCATATTTTTCTTTATCCAAAACATTACCGCGAAAATTGTCAAAACGGATTCGGAGGACTCCAACACGTAATGATCAGACGAATGATTCCTCTACTTTCTTTACTGATAACTGGAAAGTAAAAAATTAAAATTATTTTTGATAAATTTAAAAAAAATCCGTAGAGCCGTTTTCTCATTCATTTACAAAAAACAATTTCGAACTCGGGAACCTTTAGAGTAAAAAATCAATCAAAATATCGAAGTCCAATTTAATATATTTCTTCTCTCATATAAATCTAAAATAAAACAAAACCGACTCTGACTAGTCCATTTGTGCTAAGCCGGTTATCGAAAGGAACCCAATTCGATGGCTGAAGGTCACCGAAATTTGCCACCACGTTCTTATATAATTTCTGGAGAGTTACACTTCAGTGTATTCAGTGACCCAACTACATATAAAAAACATAAAATACTATGCGCCACTTTTTTGAGTCAGATGAGAATCAAACAAAAACAAAATCAGTAAAAATCTTAAAAGCCAACATACATATCTACTCGACTTATTTTATTTCAAAATTAACATTACTTGCAACGAAAACGCACTATGACCACGTACAACTTTGTAAGTAGATAGTAAATAAGAATGTTGTTTATTAGTAGTAAATAAAAATGTTTTTTATTCTGTTTATGCATATGTGTGATATTTTTTGTTTTTAGAATGAACTGACAATCACGACCTTATTATTTTTAGTTTCTTTATCAAAAAAAAAAACATGCAAATATTTTATCACTAATATAAAAAAAGGAATAACTGAACTTGAAAATATTATTGATTAAAAAGTAAACTCTTGTTTTTGGTAAAATTTAGTTTGTACTATAATTGAAAGTGACCTAATTTTGTGTATGGGTATGACGCAATTGGAGAGTGTTCTGTCACGCCTCCAATTTTATATCCGAATTATACCTACAATACAAAATACGTCTTTAAACGATTTTAATAGTGACCGTATAAGCACTAAGGATGCAGAGCGACCAGGTAGCCTAAAGAGCAGTTTACACAAGCTGGAAAAACTATCGCAAATTTATGTCTGAAAGTACTTACACATAATTTACGTAGTGTAAACACTGTCTTAGACTGTCATAGGAGTTCTCTCTCAGAAAATCGAAAAAATCCAGAAAGTGGTTGCTGCAAGAATCGTTTACGCGTCTAAACAAGTTGGAGAAAGCACTATATAAATTATAAATTTATTTCAATTATTTCAAGCTCGTTGAAAGTTTTTGTGCAAGTGAATAGTGCACGATAGAAGGAAAACATGCGTGTGTAACGTTCTTTGAATAAATAGTTTTAAAGGATTTTCGTAGTTATGGCAAATAAAATAATTAAAAGTTTATAGAAATAGAGTAAAAAAACAGAAGGTATATAAAACCCAAGCAAACCAAGAAGTAGAACAAAATTAAAAAAAAGGAAAGTATTCAAGATACTGATGATATCCATAAGAGTTCCTGGGAATGTTTTGAATCTTTAACACCAAGAGAGGGTCTTCTGACTGTCCAAGTTAAGTGAAAAAAATAACCACCACACTCTTGACATGGCTACACAAAAGTCTTATCCCGGGGGTTAATAAACCAAATATATAAAATATAAATTCGAGGCTCAAGTGTATAAGTATAATCCGTATATTAAGGTTTATATGGACCTTCCTCCTCACTCGTTTCTGTCTCTGTTGAAGCAAATTTAGTACACAATTTATTAAAGTTACAGGGTTCTGGTGTCGGGACAGATGCGCCCCCGTTACATTTGAACCCTCGATACATTTGAGACCCTTTCTTGATTTTTTTAATAATGATAAAATTTAAGTGAGACAGTTGCGACCCTATCCCTATTAATTCCAAACAGAAGTCGAATAATGAAAGTAGATTTTTTGGTTTACTGATATATACAGGGTGTTTCAGAGTAAAAAGTACATACGTTAATTGTAAGTGTAAGACACTTGGATGATTCGAAATCACCCATTAAAAATGGGTCTATCACGTCTCATTACCTAGAATGAATTTATTAATTTCGCCAGGATTTTTATTTGGCTAAAATTCAACAACTATCATTCGGTATAAAAAAGACAATTGACAAAAGCACCTCCAAATAAAAGCAGAAAAAAACAGAAGCAACCAGAAACCCATAAGAGACAACTACGGAAGAATTCCTTGTAATTTTTTTTCATGTTATTTTAACAGATTAAGAAGAGTGCATTGTATTTTTTGGCAGATATGGGGCAAATGACCTCCCAGAAATTCCAGACTGCAAACATCAAAATTACTTAGAATATAAGGCTTTAAAAATGTGAGATATAAAAGCGTTTCATGACTTATTGTACAGAAGAAAAGAAAAACTATACCAAAATACATTAATATATAAGTATTGCAGCGTTGACGAACCAAAGAAGTCCAGGATTAGAGATAATACTCGCGGAAAGAAATCGCTTACAATTAAGTATAGCATTCGGAAATTTGATGGAAAAGGAGGGAAAGTTTGTCGTATTCGTTTTTTAAGTATCTTGCGTATAAAAAAGGAGAGGGTCCAGGGAGTAATGAAACGATTTATGACGACGTGGTCTCCTCCAAAAGAAGGTCGCGGTTGCGACAGAATAAAAAATAAAAATACCAATAATTCAATATCAACATTTATAGAGAGCTTGACTTGTACCGAAACTCATTATTGTCGAAGTAGAACAATGGCAAGAAGGTACTTGCCTTGTGAGCTAAATATCCGAAAACTTCATAAAAGGTACAATGAATTAGTGGATGAGCATTTAAGAGTGAAAGAATGTTTCTTTAGAAATAATGTTAACATTAACTACAACATAGACTTCGGAACACCTCTTACAAATATGTGCTTAGAATGTTTAAAACCGAAAGAAAAACTGAAGACTGAAGCAAATCAAAACCTTGGAAATTAAATTATGGTAGCGAATAGAGTGCACAAGCTGAAGGCACAGACTTTTTACTAGTATCTTAAAACAGAACATAATAACATTCAGTGTTTCTCATTCGATTGTCAGAAAAATCTGGCTCTACCAAAACTAGCTGATCAATTGGCTTATTTTTCACAGCAATTTAATGTATATAATGTTACAGTCGTAAAGGGGACATCAAATACAAGGTTAAAACCAGAAAATGTATCTTCATATCTGTGGACAGATCAACAATTACCAAAAACCTCTAGTGTCATAGCCTCAGCCCTCTTTAATTGTCTTTCAAATACACTTTTTCTGAAGGTATTACCACTGTTCGTCTTTTTGCTGATGGGTGCGCTGGTCAGAACAGAAACTCAATTGTTATTGGAATGCTCATTGCGTGGCTTTATAGAGTGGCTCTAAATCACATCTCTAAAATTGAATTTATTTTCTCTATTGTCAAAAATTCTTAAATGCCTCCTGATCGTGTATTTGGGCTAATTGAACGAAAAGTAAAAAAATACCCTGCAATTGCAAATCCAGAAGAATATTTTAAAATAATTAAAGAATTTGTCAGTGTTCAGGTTTCAGGAAAAGACTGGGATGCTTTCAACTGGAAGGAAGTAACTACGACGGTGCTTAAACTTCCAACGAAATGACATTTTCAGTTTAACTGTATATTATAGAAACGATTGTGGAGTTTCAAAAAGCCTTATTTAACGTGATAAATTATTAGTACAGTCTGTTCGCTATACTTGACGCGGGTTTCGGATTAATATTTGCAATATTTGTAACAAATTTAGTACCTATACTAATGTTATTTTAATTTAAATCTAACCATTAGGGCAATTTTACCTAATTTCTTGGGAAGAGACTTATTGGAACTGGTTGTCAATGACTAATTTGCATAATTTTGTTAATCCGAAACCCGCGTAAGTATAGCGAACAGACAGTATAGATGAATCCTGATGTTTCGCGAGTGGGAAGACCTGTGGATCCTCAGAAAGCAGCGAATTTGTGGAGTAAGGATTATGGAGCTGAACGGAGAGAGTTGTCAAATTTAAATTTCTATAAAGAAGTAATAATTGATCAAGATCCAGTACGTCCTCTTCAAATGACCCCAGAAGACGCTATTGATGCTGTTTGCTACCAAAATAATGATGGTCTTGAAACAGGCATTGATTTAAGAATTTAGATGAATATATTATTCTGTTTTTTTATAAATTAGAGTTTTTCTTACGTTTTAAGACACTTTTCAATGTTATTTTGTTTTTAATTATTGTTTCTGTTACCTATATTAAAAATAAAATACTATACAAAACGTGTTATTAACAAATTTCATACATTTGAGGTGCAAAATATGCCAAGTCATTTTTTAGATATTAGATATGAATGCACCTAACGCGTCTAGATTTCTTAAAAGTACTTTATTATGCTAAGAAACTATCTTAGCCTATTATAAAAATACAAGTAACATTAAAAATAATTTAATTTACTTTCTGGGGGTTTTTCTTGATTATCTCAAAAGCGCTTAAAAGTGACTTGGCGGGATTTGCATCTATACGACTCATGTTCGGTTGCCATTAAAGCTAGAATTACACCAAAAAACAAAAAGTTAATAGCGTTATTCAGTACTAAATAAACAAAAGAAAAAGGTCATATCTTGTAAATTTACAGAACACTTTGCTTTCGAAGGTAATTCAATTTCTGTTAATATTAAGAAGCTCAAAATAAAGTATTAAATGATTTTATATGGTTCTATTTTTTTAAGATGGGTGCAGACATAGTGTTGCTTTCTTGTTGTGGCGTCTAAACACCATTGAAGTGAATAACATTCCATCACATCAACATTGTGTTATTAGAAAAGGCCACTGTTGTCAAAAGTTTTAAAGTTCTAATGATTTTAGGGTGTCGATTCTTCTTTGAATTAAAAAATTAAATATGTGCTTTTTATAAATAATATAAGTGAAAAGATTTATATCCAACTGCAAATGTTGTGTTCTAAGAAACATAATGGGTTTTTTTGTGTGGAATCTCCAAATTTTGAAATAGTTCAACTATTTATTAGAAGTTTATTTTTGATAATAATAATAATAATAATAATAACGTTTATTCAGTAAGCCAATGGTATAAAACATAACAGCATTATAATGTAGCGGATATCAAGAATATAATAATAATGAAAAAGGAAAATGAATAATACAATAGAAACCTACCAAAATATGAACTTACTGAAAAGGACATATTCATCGTCAATCATACAAGATGAAAGAAGATGGTTTTCAATATATCCTGATGTAAAAAGCACAAAAAAAAAAAAGAATTATAACAAAGATTATAATAGTAAATCCCACAAAAAAGAGACAAACAAAATTATTAATTAAATAATAATAACTAACACCAATATCTAATTATAGTACCTATCTAACAATAATAATAATACTACAATAATTATTAATTGATGCGAAGCATCAATGAAAATATTTTTGATAAATCTTAAATTTTAAACGATACTTCCATGTCACCATTTAATATATAACATTTTATTTTACGCTTTAATGTACTTACAGATAAGTTTTTAAGTTCAGGGGGGAGAGAATTGATTGTTTTATAAAATATGTAAGTAAAAGAGCTTTCAAACATCTTAGTCTTGTATTGCGGGATTGATACAAAATTTCTTCTACGGATATTAAGATTATGAACATCGCTTCTGAACCTTATCTTGTTATGTAAATATGACGGCGTTTTAAATAGTAAAATTTTTTGAAATAGGCAGCAGGAATGCAAAAAAACGAGCTTGACTTACTGTCAGCCATTTTAGTTCACTCCTTTTACGAGAAACCCGTTGATTTTTTTTTAATTTATAAATTAATCTAATGCAGGTATTTTGAATGCGCTGAAGACGCTGGTTATTGAATTGAGTAATGCATGGTCCATAGACTGAATCACAAAAGTTCAAGTGAGAAAATACAAGCGATTCACATAATAAGATTTTAGAACGATGATCCAGGGTGTCTTTATTGCCGTAAATAATTTTTATATTCGTTACACATTTTTTTATTATATTATTAATGTGTTTTTCAAATCTAAGATCAGTATCAAGGAATACACCCAAGTTTTTTGCGATATGTGTATTAGGCAATATTTCATTGTTAACTTTAATTTTAAGTTGTAATTAATTCTATCTTTTTTCCTGCCAAACAGCATAACATGAGATTTAGAGGGATTTATATCTAAGCAATAGTCATTAGATAATTTAAAAAGTGAATTTAAATCAGAATTTACTTTGGCTATGCTTTCTTCAAATTTACAAGCAGGGAATGAAAGGTAAATCTGAGTATCATCCGCATATTGATGAAAATTGCAATACTTCAGTGAATCTGGGAATAAAGATGTATAGATGCAAAACAATAAAGGCCCCAAAATAGATCCTTGAGGGACTCCATTTTCTATTTCTAGTGAAGAAGATAATTTATCTTTATATTTAACATACTGCATTCTATTTTTAAGATAGTAATCTATAAGACATTTCGCATTTTCATTAAAACCTAGGTGGTGTAATAGCCCTATTAGCATTGCATGATTTATTCTGTCAAACGCCTTGCTATAGTCTAATAATACTAAAACTGTAAGGTGATTTTGGTCAATAGCTCTAATAATATCGTCAATGACTGAGAGTAGGGCAGTGTTGCAACTGTGATTGGGGCGAAAACCAGATTGATTAATAGAAATAATATTATAATAATCTAGGATGGTTTTTATTTGTTGATAAATAACTTTTTCCATAACTTTAGAAGCTGTGCAAAGAATACTTATAGGCCTGATATCTTTAAATTCATTTGGATTTTTTATTTTGGCCAATGGAATTACTTGCGCAACTTTCCATTGTGATGGAAAAATTGCGGTACTGATAGAACTGTTAATGAGGTGAGTTAAATATTTTATTACAAACGGACAGCAGTAAAGTAACATGTCCAGTCCAATGTCATCAGCACCAATGGACAAGAACTAAATAATATTATAAAGCCGGCAAATATTTTTTGAAACAGTGTTATATATTTATAATGAATTCAAATAACAAGTATTACAAATTAAAAATTAAAAAAAACCGACTTCAAAAACGTGCAGATGCCACATCTTAACCAAATTTATATGGGACCACCCCTGAGGTACCCCCTTACTAACAAAAAAAGAATCGTATAAATCGGACAAGGTGGTAAAGCATTATCGCTAAACATACATAAAAATTAAAGAGTTTGAGGATTTTCTCATGGATCCAATTATTAGATTTTGACAAAATTTATATGGGATCACCCCTACAGTAGCTCCTTTCTAACAAAAAAAGAATTATTGAAATCGGACACCGTGTTAAAGAATAATCGCTGAACATACATAAAAAAAAATATCGCGACGAATTGATAACCTCCTCCTTTTTTGAAGTCGGTTAAAAATAAGTTTTGTCGTTTTCTTAATTTATCAATTTTCTATTATATTACAGTTAATGGAGTCTTTTAAAAAGATTTATTTATTGACATTGACAATTTACTGTATAGGTATAGTCCAGCCATTTACTTTTGTGGAGTTAGAATAGATTTTGCAAATCTAACGTAATTACAAAAAAAAAACAAACGATTTACATATTTTGAAGGAATTGTATTTTAAATACATCTATTAGCTTTTGTTAAATTCGTATTAATAATAGAAACATATATGAACATAATATATAATACATAAGTTTAATAAATTAAGTTTTTGTACATATTGTAGGTAATTTATTCATACATTCCTTTTTAAGAAGAATACAATAAATAACAAGTAAGCTATTTATTATAAACGTTTAAGCAATTAAAAACATTTATATATGGAATGACAATACAA
>OV651827.1:15381641-15616641 GCA_927349885.1 Psylliodes chrysocephalus
GGTTCGAAGGGGTAGCAGACCTTTTTAAAATATTGGAAAACGCTATTTGGTACAGCATGGAAAAAGTTTACACTTTAAAAATCGGTTTACAACTAGATAATAATATTATCTAGTATCTGTATCAAATAGCTTTTTCCAATATTTCAAAAAGAGCTGCTACCCCATCAAACCAACTTAGACCCCTTGCAAAGGAAATTGGACTAATCTTAAATTGTTTCTAATAATATTATCTAATTGCATACCGATTTTTAACGTGTTAACTTTTTCCCTGTAAAACGGGGTGGCTTAGTGACACATTTTACAGTTTTAGTTAATTATTCAGGATTTAAGAGGAAGCAATAATTTTTTTCGAAGTTTCGTATTAAACTAACATCATTCAGCTGCTAAAATTTAAAAAAATATTTTGAAAATTTTTAGAAGCAAATCCATGGTTTACAAAAATAATTGTCATAATTTCACCCCAAACGTTAGGGGGACTTTATGACAACTATAAATGTGCACGCAAGCCGAAAGTCGGCGTGGCTAAATTGTGACAGAAATAAGCTGCAATAACAACTTGATTATTAGATACGTCACAAATTCACCCCACTAAACGTGAGCACAAGTAACTGCTGTATCACAAAGTGCCCTCGAATGAAATATTTAATTAAATTTAACTGGTTTATTTCTTAAAAAAAATCTTTACAAAAGTACAAAAAATAACATATTAAGTGTAAAGTGTAAAAATAACATATGCAAAACATGAAAAGGTTAATTCTTAATAATACCATAAATACTTCCCTAAGTTCCCATATAAATATCCATTTCTGATACACGAAATATCTCTCTACGGGATATATGAGTTGGGACAATTATTTTCGTTTGTATAATATCGAATAATTCATATACGAGCTCGTCTTTTCTATCGGACCACTTCCAGTATGCCCTACATTTTTCCATGGTGATGACAGAAATTCCAGCTTCGTCGAGTTTGGTTACGACACCCGGAAATAAAGATCCCTCATATTGTATTATTACATAGTCCCCAATATTTAGATTTCGATCATCCTCTGCTTCAACGAGAAACGAATCTGGCGCTTCATTTAACTCACTTCACAAACTTCCCTATATGTAAGAGTATCCGAATCTTCACTTGTTTCAGAATCATCGTCACGCGTTCTCCTCTGTAACCCTCTGTAACTATTAAAACGCTTCTTAGTTTCAGAATGACTTGATGTTGATTGCATGGATTGATTCGAAGTTGACTGCGCAAGATCGCTTTCTGAAGGATGCTTTTTTGGTTTGCCGACTAATTCTTGTTGTCCGGACCCGGAAGACTTATCTGCGGCACCGTCGGCGGCACTTATACTTTGTCCAGGAGGCACATTAACTTTTTTGCGCCTCTGACATTGCCGTAAGGCAGTGAGGTTGTCACGTTTTTTTGGTATTTGTTCTAAAAAACTATCGCTCAATGCTTCTTTTATGGCTGTACCTTGGTTGTCAATTATTTCCTCGGGCATCCGACTCAGCACTTCTGCATGGTTTAAGGGAGATATGCCGCATTATCTGAACCCAGCTGGAAGAATGTCGACTGCTCTATTATTCATGGTGTCCATCAACTTCTTTAACAGGCTGCGAAACTTATCTTTGGGTATTGTTCCACATCTACTACACAAGGTAGTGTCTTTCCACTCATGTAAGATTTCTCGCCATTTACCTTTCATTGGTCGAAAGAAGGCTACGTCCAAAGGTTGCACTAAGTGAGTAGCATTTGGAGGCAATGCTATGAAAGATATATTATATTATTCGCAATGACGTATGACATCGATATTCAAATATGAACTTAAATTGTTGCCAATCAGATTTTTTTACCATACTGTTTTCGAAGTATTGGTAACATTGTATTACTAAACCAATCTTCAAAATACTGGTAGTCAAACCAGCCAGACTTGGTTCTATTGTATCGTCAATTTTCAGGTCCATTTTTGGTCCAACTCTGCCATAAGTTCTCAGACATATACGACGTATACAGGTGCAATTTCGCCAGCTGCATTTCCAGCTGCGTTCCGAATTTGCTCTGGGTACTTTGTACCTCGTCATATTAGTACCTTTGTTGCACCTGGATCATCTCCAAGATTAATCTCATCGTAGTTCCATATGGCGCTAGGTGAAACATTCTCTAGCTCTCTTTCGAGATGATCGAAGAAATTGTTTATAATTTCGTGATTATCTGCTGCTCTTGAAACGCTAATATTGCGAGCAATTCGATTAACCAAGACCTGCTTGTGTCTATTCAAAAATGAAGCCACCCATTATTTTCCAGGAAAATTGCCTTTGAAACACTTTATATTTTTCTCTCTTTTATCTAGGTATGCCTTTACTATAAACCTCAGGTCATGAGCCGTTACGGGGAAACCATAAACTGATACAGCAATCACGTATGCGATGATGGACTCCTCCTTCTTGGTCAGCGCAGTTTGACCACCAGAAGGAAGATTATGTTTGTCGTGGAGTTTTAAAAATAGTGTATTCCGATGAATACCATATCTAAAACATAGAAAAGGAGATAGAAGATATATACTTCTTCTTTTGTTATTGACATTTATACCTTTCCGCAGCTTCACGTATGCTCATTTTCTTTGCTTTTATATTACGAAGTGCTTCTTGTAATGTCTCCTGACTATAATTTTTATATTGGCTTTATAATAGCTTTTCCCAATATTTCTAAAAGGGCTGATAACCCATTAAAACAATTTAGACCCCTCGTAAGGAAATCAGACTAGTCTCAAATTGTTTCTAATATTATTATCTAATTGCATACCGATTTTTAAAGTGTTAAATTTTTCCCTTCAAATAGCTTTTTCCAATGTTTCAAAAAGGACTGCTACCCCAATATACCAACTTAGACACCTCGTAAGGAAATCAGACTAGTCTCAAATTAAATATAATATTAATATCTAGTTGTGTACCGAGTTTTAAAGTGTTAACTTTTTTCTTTCTGTACCAGATAGATTTTTCCAATATTTAAAATAGGACTGCTACCTCTTTGAACCAACTTAGACCCCTATTAAGGAAATAAGACTTGTCTCAAATGGTTTTTAGTTATTATTATTTACTTATATGCCGATTTTTAATGTTTTTACCTTTTTAAAGGCACTACTGATCTTTCGGGCATCTTCGGCAAATTGGCCGCTAGTTTTTGGCTGCCAAGATCACACCGGTCTGCAGGTGGGGAAAGCCCGGAAAGTTCCACTAACCAACATTGAGCCGACAGAGACGTGCAGACAAAAACTTTAGATTCATTATTTATTATTATATACATTTATAGCAAGTCGAAAAGATATTTAATATATTACATTGCGAGTGTGAAAAGATGATAGTATTTTTTACACGAGAGTTAAAAATCACTTTTACAAAAGTAATGTACAGTTTTCTTCCTACGACCAAAAAATTATTGCTTCAAAAAATAAGTATAATCTTTTCCATTAGTTTGGTAGTTTAGTTTTTAAATACAACAAATATTAAAGCAACTGTAAACAAAAATACTTTTTTTTCTGAATCGTAGTCAAAATAATACAAAATAAATAGGGGATATATTAACGGATTGTCTACAATGTGAGATATGCTGTTTTATAAATCACATTGTAATAGTTAGTAACTATACAACTTATTCTAAATAATGTTTGTTATACAATCCAATAGTTTTTAAATTAATGAACCAATCAGCTTGTGTCGAAGTTTTGTTTGGTATACGAAACCAAGCCAACGAACAGCGACATATAGAATGTTGAAGTGAACACACCCCTTAGTGACACTATAAAATTGACACCACCTAGACCTAACCTCATATTCGTTGTTGGTTTGTTTACTTTTCTCGACTCTCGATTTATTTCTTTTGTCTTTGCTAATTGGTTTAATTTTATTATTAATATGAGTTTGTCATCTGGATTTATTAAAGCTGATTCAAGTGTAAATTAAGGTATGATTACCGCATTTTTTTAACAATACTCAGTTTATAAGTGTCAAAGACAAGAATGTTAAGAATGTAACAATTTATTTATAATTTGTTTTAATAGTAGGTACAGTTTATATGGGGAATACACCTTATAGTAAAAACATATTTGCCTCAGGTCATTAGGGTTATCAAACAGTAACAGTTTTTTCAAAAATAAACATTTTATGTATAAGAAAAAAATATTTTTCCTTTAATAATAAACGTACACTGATATCCACAATTATAACATTAGAAACTGGGACGATATTTCTGTACCTTGACGCAACAAGGGCCAATCTCTAATTTGAGCAAGATAGCGACGTTTAAAGTTGTGCTGTTGGTATTATTTCTATAGTTGGAAGTTAAAGTATAATTATGTATTACCTGGGAAATAGCAATTTTGTTATTGTATAAAACGAGTTTATAAATTTTAATAAATTATCTCAGTCTTGTAATTTTTATTGACTTTGGCTCTTGGTTGTTTTTAAATAAATGTAGATTAGCAAAAGCACAAGACCCTTATAAACTCCTAACCTTTATAATGCTTACCTCAAAAATTAAAACTAAATAACATCTAAAACTATTTAGAAGGGTCATAGATGTCATTTGGAGGGGGCAAAGGGGGGCAGTTGCTCCTCCCTGGCTTTTACTACTTAAGGCTTGTTCTACCGCTTTTCGTTCGGTCGAAGTTGAGAGGTACCTCATCCATTTCATAGAATATATCTGTACGCAAACCCTCTCTTTGGTTATGTAAAAACAATTGTACGTGTAATAATTATATCTTTCTCCGTTCAGTCTAAAAGTACCATTTCGGTAGCCGCGTCAAGAGACAGGAGACCACCGAGGAGACCAGTAGGACGACAGATGCATAAATGTTACGCTCCCTACATTTCGGAAGCTTGAAAGAGTGTCGCGCAACACTTGCAAATAACCATTCGAGGGAACGATCAGCGTTGCCAGACCTACTGTTTTTACGTAGATCCAGTGTTTTTGTCTCTAGTAAATTTTGTTCTTAATTTATTAAGTTTGCCTCATTCTTTAGCAAATGGTTAAAGAATATTTTCTCTAGTAAATTTTCTGCAGTAAAAGCAATATCTTTTGCTAATTGCAATTATTCTAGTCCTGCTTGTTCCATGGCCTCCCAAGCTGCTTTAAAAATATTTTACCAATAACTCATTATGAGCTGAGTATTGTCGAAAAGACATTGTGGGGTGTTAGTATAGTACATTAGGATTTGAAATTAGCAAAATAATAAAGGTTACTTTTATAATATTTACAAAAAATTAAAAACTGATAAAATCTGTTCTTAGGAATATTTTGAAAATGGTCCATTGTTTTCGACTCGAGATATTTCTCAAAATATTTATGAATTCCGATATAATTTGGAAATTAATCAATAAAAATTATATTCGCATATCAATTAAATTATATTTAATTTTCTTTATTAAAATGTATAACAAAAATAGTCTAACCTTTTGCTAGTAACTGCACGACTTATCTTTCATAATTAATTACCCAACACGTAAAAAATAATAAAAAATATACTATACTAAAGTTATACAATCAAAAGAGCGAGTTAGACCCTGGCCGAATCACTTTATATTTGCTAATCGAAGTCACCGTTCTTTCCAGGTATGTGATAAAGGAAGATATATTTTTAGGAGTTCGAAATAAAGATATTATTGGAAAACGGTTTACTACAAAACTCAATTAGTTTTTGATTTTAGCAAAAACTTGTAAATAGAAAAAATCAGCTACAGTTTTCCCAAAATTTATATCTGCAAATTGATAAAATTTAATATTCATTTTTAATTTTTATTTAAAAAACTAGGGTTTAACAAAAAAATTAAAAGACTTTATATTATTAGAATGTTTCTTTTGAATACTTCAGCAAAAAATGAAATTATACTGATAATAAATAATTAAGATACATAGACAATGCTAAAATTGTGAACCGTGAAAACAGCCTTAATCAACAACGTGTAATATATTATGAATTACTGATATTTTAAGTAGATATTATTACAGATTCTTTAAGCCTGTTACATCCCAGAAACATAAAAAATAATACTTTTTTTTACTACCGATCAGAAAATGAAAACAGTGGACAATATTGGAATCGACAATTTTTAAGCTGAATACCAAACGTGGATAGCTAACTGGACTACGAAAGAGCTTCCTTCACACACTGAGCTCTCCGTTAATGATATAGCTGAACATGGTGCGGTAACAATGAATAAAAATTGGCAACTGGGCTAGGGTTGCCACCTAAAAGTATCTTGGCCTGTCTCAGTCCTAAGAGATTGTTCCAATTATCGGTTCTTCTACTGCCCAATTCTTTTTTAATCTCTCCTAATATTATGTTACTGCAGAACGGCTCAGGTCCTACAAAGGGTGTTTGAGCCCCTTTCCTTGCAAGGCTATCTGCAATCTCGTTACCCTGTACCCCGTTATGTCCCGGGACCAAAGTAAGAGTAACTCTATTTTTCTCGCCTAGCTCATTCAATTGTTCTAGGCATCTCCAGACCATTTTTGAGCTGATTACGTATTTTTACAGTAAAGACGGCAAAGTTCGTGCAGCCGAAGTTTATACAAAAGATGGTTCTTACACCAGGCCAATTACCAAAATGATTATGCTTCCAATTGATGACAACAAATGTGTCCCAAATTAGATACCCTATCACTCTTACTTAGTTTGTACGTTTTTAAAGTTTGATTTTAAGATAATTTAATTAACATGTTTAGATTTGTTATTGGTTTTAGTAATTTCTTGTTTCATTACATATTTCAATTCTTTTTTTTTGCAATGGGCAGTATGTTAAAAATTCACTTTTTAACAAGAAAAAGTAATCAACCTGTATATAGGAGTTGCTTTGGTAACTGTTATAACGATATATTATTTTTTTGTGACAGCAGTATTATGTAAAAAAAACACAAAAACACCAAAACACCAAAAAAAGAAAGCAGTAGTTGCCCTAAACTCCCCGCTACTCACTAGTATAATTTATTCTCAGATTAAATATTATAAATCTTAAAATACAATACTCAACATTTAATTTTTTATTGTATTAAGAAATATTATTTGAAGCAAACTATGCTTTATTTCAAACAAATGTAATCTTTCTTCAATGTAAATGATAATTTTTTTTCTGTGTATATGTGGCAATGTTGGTAAACAGAGCTACAATCAGACGCTCCTTTTGGTGGCTCGGTAGAAAATGACGTGACTTGGACATCATGGAGCTTGCTGCCATCTATTGATACTGTCCATTGTCGTACAAGATAATTTGCATTGGTATTGTTCTACTAGTTGATCTAAATACAATGCTATAACAAATATCCACAATATTTGTTTGAGTAGATAGAAAAAAGTTTAATATATCTAAAAACAAAATTTAGAGAGAAATAGCAAACTAAATAATAATTAAATTATTTTAAATAGGACAAAGTACATTACTAGGGTCCGATTATAATTAGAAGAATACCGCTACATCATAACCATTACTTCGAATTTCGAATGCATATTATCTATAACTATCAATAAATAAAAAATAAATAAGGTATAAAACAATATTTCTTATATTCCTGTAATATTAACACTCTACTAAACCCCCCAGTAGGCGGCGATAACCAATTAATTATTTTACCAAAAATGATGACGTTGCTGTGTTCTTCTAATTTTAATCGGACCCTACCAATCAATACCTGTCCAACAACTTGTCTGATCTGCTATCAAATCAAACAAAAATTATTAAAAATCATTAGCGTTACGATAGTAGAAAAAATCTTAATACAAAATGTCATTCTAAACATCTTTATTGTAACTAATGATAAAAAATGATATAATGATTTTAAAGACCTTGACATTGATACCATGACCCTCTTAACATTGCCCAAATATTAAATAATTGCTAGGTGAATAGAAAAACACAGTGGACCATTTGTCTATTTCGTTTGTATAATATGTAAATGGATTTAATGGCCTTTTAGGATAGGCCATGGTCCGTTTGAATAGTAGGTAAACATCCGGTCAAAATATTTTTCATTGTTTTCATGAATAATTCTAATGTATACGAAGCTTGTTATTTAAGTTGTTTAAGAACATAAAAAAATAAAGTAAGAGCGACATCATTATGAGTGACTTTTCCTCAAATTGCATTCCAAAAGTTTTGGGATAAATATATTGTTATTTTAATTACGTTAAATAAAAGTTACTATTATTTAATTTATTAATTATAGTTTACTTATATTTTTTTTTATATTTTTAGTTTAGTTCAGCTAGCTCAAACATTTTATTATATTGGGGTTGTACAAAGAATGCTGTAAACTCAGTTTAGCTAAGAGGAGTTTAATTTTTAACTGGTTATGTTTAACAATAACCGATGATTATACAACGAGTTTAAACTAAGGTTACATTTTAACTGTATATTGTTCTACAATATTACTTCATTACAACAAAAGGCATTTCTTTATAAGCTTACTACAATACATAGTGATGCCGCGAGACGAGAGAGTCTCATCTCTCGTCTCGTCTTGTCTCGTCTCGAACGAGACGAGAGAGACAGTTTCTCTCGAAATCAGATTCGAGACGAGACGAGAGAGGGTCATCTCTCGAAGAGAATTTCTCGTTTCTCTCGAACTCTCTCGGGCTTTCTCGAACAATTTTCTTTTTGCTTATTTGAAATTTTCAATTGCTTATGGTAACTTAAAATTTTAACATATTAGATTTCGAGATAGTCAAAAAGTTAACTATATTCTATATATATTAAATGGTAACAAATGATACTTGTGTTATTAGGATTTTATAAATAGTGATTTATAAAAAAACATATTTTTCATTTATTTAAAATTTATACAATCATTTCTTATATTTAACCCATTCTGCTTTTCTGAGATTACTTTTGAAGATAAGATGAAAATTATAAAGCGTTTTTTCGAAAAAGGGTCAAAGAAAAGGTAATACAAACGAATGTATTATATACAGTGAGGACGAAAATTGTACCTTTCACTATTTTAACTTCTAAATGAAAAAGATAATGACAAAACAAAAACGAGGTAAAACTCAAGAGATATTATATTTTTGTTATAACGAGATGCACTTTACTTGGGACACGTAAGAGAGAGGGAGTTACTAGCTTTAAATTTTCTAATGGAAAGTAGGGTCATGTGATACCTCATTTGAATGATATTTTCTATATATTTACGTTCATGTAAACAGATTTAGTTTTCCGTTTTTATTTAAACTTTCTGTGGCAAATGGACACCGTCCGAAGCCATATGTCTCACACAACACAACAAACAGATTTAGGTTTTTATGTTTTTACAGAAATTACATTAAATAAATTCATAAAGTAGGTTAAATTCTTTTTTTATTTGCCGCTTCAACCTCAAAGGATCATTATCGTAGGTATAATAACTTGGAAATGCTGTTTTTTAAAATAGTATATAATGGATAATTAATATTTTGGCTAGTACAGAGTAAATGTCAGTATCTTTTATAAATTTAAGTAATTTTTTACTGTTAGAGGGATTTAACACTGCACAAATGGCAATTTTTTGTAGCTGGTACTTTGTTCTTATACAGACATGTTCTGGTCCTTTACTAATAAGTTACATTCTTGATAACTCTCATATTAACAATTATTGTTTATTACTAAGGAAACGCTTTTTGTATTTACTTAAATAAATAAATTAAGAAGGTGATTTAAAAACCACTTGACGTATTAAATTTTTCATAACTTCTTGTCGAAAAAAAAGCTTATTAAAAAATTCTCTTCTAACATTATCTAAAATTTCTAGGATTATTGCGGCACACGAGGATTATCAAGAAAGTAATTTTTGTAAAACCAAAAAAAACATTAAACTGTTTGCTTGGTCATAAATATAATTAAAATATCTTTCAAATGAGGTGTTACATGACTTTACTTTTCATTAGAAAATTTAAAGATAGTAACATCCTCTATTTTACGTCTTAAGTAAAGTACATCTCATTATATCAAAAATATCTTAATGTTTCTCTAATTTCACATCGTTTTTGTTTTATGTCTCTATCTTTTTGCATTTTGAAAACATACTACAAAATGCTTTCATTTGACATCGCAGGATTGCATTAGAAAAATTCTAACTTCCAATTTAACCTCTTCCCCCCACCCCAACTGACTTACAAGACAATGTATCTTCGTTTTTAGTTAACGCCTATTCGTGGCCACTTATTACTTTTAATTTAAATTGTAAAACGACTGTGACAGACGGACAGACAAAGAGACATAAGTGTTTCTTATTGCCAAATTTGGGTACTAATGCGCAAATTACTTGAAAAATTCTTTGTTTTTGTCTTAAAAATTTTACCGTTTTTTCATGTTTGGTCTTTTTCAAATTTAAATTTAATATTGTTCTATCACGGGAGAAACGAGACGAGACGATACAAGACGAGAGAAAGGCTCTCTCGAGCGAGAGAAGCGCCTTCTCGTCGAGACCAGAGAACAGTTTTCTCTCGCCCTACGAGACGAGACGAGAGACGCCACTCTCTCGTCCCGTCTTGTCTCGCGGCATCACTAAAATATACTTGGTTACAGTATTGTAGTTACTGTGGTGACGTCACACATATCGTGGTAACCCTATTATTGAATGTCATATGTCAAATTTAATTTAAATTTGAGAATTTCTAAACAAAATTTGAATTTTAGAAATTTTAGGATGTCTTGATTTTTTTATTTCTTACCGGCACGGAAAACGGCACCTTGATAAAATACATTAATTTTTTTAATTTGTTTTTTAATTCAGTTTTAAACATTTGACCAACAAAGAACACGATTTAGTACAATACCCTAAAGATTTTTTAACATAAAATACCTTCCCAAATTGAACATACTGCAGATATTGTACGAAAAAAATAATGTAATAGTTACCATATTGCCCTTACTTCAGTATTGCAAGTAGGCTATGCATTTTCAGTGATTTTCACGATGACATTAAAGAATAAGTTGAGTGTTTATTATATTTTATGGTTTATTACTTGGTTATGTCAATTAGTGCGAATTTTAAGATGTCTTTAAGTGCAGAAACTCTAGCATATTTTGTTGCTCTTATTAAAGACGAAAGGAGTCAAATTTACGTGGCTAACAGATTCGAGGTATCACGCAGTACAGTGTAACCTATATTTACACGTTTCAGAGACAAAAGTTTACACTCGACGTCCTGGAACCGGTCCCCAGAAAAGAACAACTCATCAAGATGGCCGTTTTATGATATTTTTAGTACTAAGAAATCGTCACACAACTGGTGTAGAAATTAGAAATAACATTGAACATGTCAGTAACGTAAACGAACAGTTAGAAGAAGGTTGAACGAAGCTAATCTGAGATCTCGAAGATCCGCTATAGGACCAGAAGTTTCCAGTGTTTCCAGATTACAATTCGCTAGGGAGCATTAAAATTGGAATGCAGACAACTGGAGTTTTGTGTTGTTTACCAATGAATCCAGATTTTGCTTACAATGCTCAGATGGTCGCGAAAGAGTCTGGAGAAGAGAAAGTGAACGATGTGCCGAGTACACTCCTAGCTCTACGGTAACTTTTCAAGGGGTTTCAATTATGGTGTGGGCTGGAAAATCTTCGGAGGCGCGTACATAATTGTACATGGTCCTTAAGATTCTGTGACTGGGATAGGTACATAAATAAGATCCTACAAGTTTATGTTGTCCCATATGTACCATTTATTGATGACAATTCATACGGATGCATGACAGTGCATGTCCTCATGCCGCCCGCATGAGGATATGTTATTATTATTATTACACAAATGACATGGCCAGCGCACAGTCCCGATCTAAATCCCATCAAGAATATTTGGGACATGCTCGGTAGAAGTATTGGAAGCCGAGTACCTGCTCCTTTTACCTTGGATCAGCTTAGAGTGGCTCTTTTAGAGGAATGGAAAGGAATTCCACAGAATGAAGTATTTAACTTGATTAACAGTATGCCTAGAAGAATGAATGCCGTTATACAGGCTCGTGGATTTAATACGAGGTATTAATTAGACAGACAAGTAGTAAATACTGTTTTGTTTGAATCGTTTTTTGTGTTTCTGATGATAATGGTGTAACTGTTAATAAATTTCTTTTCTTTGTGATAATGTTTACACTCGTGATTCTCTTGAAATAAAAGCTTTCCGAAAACATTTCTTGAAGAGAGCACACTTTAAAAGCATGTACCAGTCCGTGTCTAACGTGGACAAAAGTTTCAATAAAAAACCATAAAATTTGAGCATTTTAATGATATATCACACAACCCCACAAAAAAAGTGTTCAGACTTGAAGGTCAGACACATATTTTTCCAAGGCGGAAGAATCAGGACTGGCTCAAATCAAGTTCCTGAGGGTTTTCGCTCGTCAAAAACGATCCCCGAACACCTAGTGCACCGAAAAGTCGTCTCCGAGGGTTTTCCAGACACAATCGCTAAAGACTAACCAAATTTCATCACGAAAACGTACCTCAGGAGACCTGGTGTACCGGAACTCCGGCCTGAACGTCATCTGAGAGGATTTTCCTCACACAATCGAGACTACTGTGTCTTATTAAAGATCCCCGTATACCTCACTGTATGTATATACTTCCTATGAGGAAGTAAAGTCGGGGACTCAATACTGTATCGTTTAAACTACTCTTTATACTTGACAATCGAGTGTAGAGGATTACATGGCTAAAGGATAGACGCATTAAAATCGGTGGATGGGACATTCGGGATCTTTTAGATAATGGGGAAAACTATCACATAGAAGTAATTTTTGAATTATGGCCGTAACCGAGCGTGATGAAACCTTCTTGACGTCAAATCTATTCGCAGAGTAGAAGAACATTGGCTTCCCCCATTTTACATGAGAATACCACTCGATTACTACGTCCCAAACACGACTTTCCGGCCCTTAATGAGTCGTTTTACCGGTCCCAAAGGAGGAATTTCAGTTGACGATAAACTTTTCGAGCACAGTCTGAGTTCGAGAACTAGAACATAAATAAGGGAAATGACAGTTGGCCATAAACTTTTCAAGAACGGTATTTATTCCAGAATTCAAAAGTACATAAAATACCACCAATGCCGATGCGACATCTGAAACACGATTTTCCGGCCCCTGAGATGCCATTTTCTCGGTTCCAAACGTGAAATTTCAGTTGGCCATAAACTTTTCGAGCATAGTATTCATTCCAGAATATAAAAGTACATAAAAATACTACTGATGCCATTGCGACGTCCGAAACACGATTTTCCGGCCCCTACCGAGCCATTTTCCCGGCCCTCACTAGAAATTCAGTTGTCCGTGAACTTTTCGACCACAAACCCGACTTTGGCTTTAGAATGCACCTTCAACCACGCACCATCTCGAAGTCCACCTTTCAGGCCATATAAAGGCAATTTTTGGCCCCTGTGGCCAATTCCAGACCTAGAGGGCAATTTCTGAGCTCAGGGATCGGATTCAGCGTCGAAAAATACATGGGAATACATATGTCCGACCGCCAAGTCTGAACACTTTTTTTTTTGTGGGGCTGTGTTATAGGTGTGCCGGTTTTTCTTGCCGGTGAGTTTATAAATAAATGCCTCGTTAGATGTAGCTACATATGCTTTGGTCATCATCAGCGTAACCAAACCTTACAAAGAAATGCTCCGGTAACATAAGTATGTTCTAGTAAGTTATGATAAGCTTATAAAGAAATGCCTAAAACGTTATTTATGTTAAATGTCAAGTCAACTTGCCCGATACTTTGTTGTTTGTGAATATACCTCTGTTCATAAACTTCATAACATTACGTAGTACCAATATGTTTTGTGGAAAAATAAAATTATTCAAAATAAAATGCTGTTTATTTATTACATCTATCTCAGGGTAGAATGAGCTTCCTTGTTCAACAATTTTACTATTATTTTTTTTAAAAAAACAATATATTAATTATCTAACCAATTATAGTTAGTTTTCACTTACCAACATTCAAACTAATTATAATTATAAGGAAAACTTAACAACTATTAAAAAAATAAGAATTATAATTTCCCAATTTACATTTGTGTGCGTGAGGTTGGATTTTTTAATTAGGGTTTTTGTGCATTAGCCGACATTTTTTTTTGGTTATTTTCTGTTAAAAATTATGTATAGGGTGTTTATTAAAGAATGGGTCAAACTTCAGATTTAGTTAGTTTGGAAAAAAGTAAGTTAATTTAAGTCAATTTACCTTAGTACAATCTTTACAGGTTAAAGTAAATAATTTATAAAAATAGGGAATTTTAACACACAAAAATCTAATGGTTGTTGTAAGACCAATCCAGACAGTTCTACTACATTTGACAACTACTTACTAGATTTAACATCAAATTAAAAAATTAAGGAGTATTACCATTGCAGTACTAATTTTAAATTTTTCCTGAAATAATGCATTTACCGACATACAACAAGTTTACCTTTTTTAATAAACATCCATTCTTAAAAAAAATTAAGTAAATACTATATTGGCACGCCAGTTTAGAAAACCCTGTACATGTAATGTAAAAAAAGAGTTGGTATTGGTATGTATCACCCAAAAGTTTGGCCTATTCTTTCCTAAACCCTGTATACTTTTTCACCTAGGGGTAGATCAAAGCATTTTTTGGACTTAGACAATTAAATGACGAATAATAAGATTGACAATTTGGCTTTTGTATAAAATTTGGATCAAACACAATCATTATAGCGCACGCAAGTTTAGTTGACTTTCTACTACCCGCCTCTGTTGGTCCTAAAAGAAAAATAAAGAAATGTCAATTTCATAACCGAAATTTTTTATTTGAGCTCCAGACGAATGACCTATATTCAAAATTAAATAAACGCATTCGCAATTGGTTAATAAAAATACATTTCTTTCATTCCATCGGATGCAGGAAAGTTTATTTAATAATTTTCGCACGCGTTATAACTACGAAAGGGATATAACTAATTATGTAGTCGAGAAAATAAAACTAAAATGATTCATTTAATATATCTTTCATGCCACTTTAAATTAGAAAGCTATTACAACCATATATATTTATTTTGGGTTAAGACAGACATAAATATAATAACCCTACCGCTTGAAAGTACAAAAATATTAATTTTAAACCGTCACATCATACTATTTCAAAATAAAGTTGATTACCTGGGTCATATAGTCAGCAAGGATGGCATGGCTGTAGATAAGAAAAAGTCGCTTCTATCAAAGAAAGGCCACAACCAACTGATAAACATCAAATAAGTTTTCTTGGGCTATGTACGTACTATCAAAGGTTCATCAGAAAGTTTGCAGATATTGCTAAGCCTAACACGACAGACAAAGTAAGAGAATTCTGCTGGGACGAAGATAGCCAAACTGTATTTCTGGGTACTGATTCCAGTAATGTGGGAATTGGAGGACGGTGTTCACAGATTCAAGGGGGAAAAGAAAGAGTACTGGGTTATTTTAGTAAAGTGATCTAGAAACCTGAGTAAAATTACTGCGTGACGAGAAAATACCTCCTGGCAGTTGTGAAATGCGTGAAACACTTCTACCAATACCTATACGAAAGGACATTCTTAATTCCTACCGATCATGAAGCCCTTAAGTGGTTGATGCCCGGTCAAATCGACAAATGGATTAAACGACTTCAAGAGTACGATTTTAAGGTCAAAAATAGAGGCGGATTAAGTCACAGAAACGCCGATTCTCTTTCTGGATGACCGTGCCCAGTAGAATGCTCTTACTGCAATAGAGCAGAATCCAAAGATAGTTGACTACTTAAAACAACTCAAAGAAGAGCCTAAACATGCGATAAGGTCACTAACACTTAGAACATTTGTATCAATCAGAGCTAAAGAATTGCAAACAGAAACGAGACAAAACTCTTCAAGAATATGAAGCAGATATTGCCAGGTTGGTGCAATTTGCCTATTCATCAGCTCCAGAAAACTTAATATAATGTTTGTCAGTCCAAACATTTGTTGATGAACTTCGTGACCACGAAATACAGAAAACATTCCGCTTAGCCCGTTACAAAACATTGGTCGATGTTTTGTCCGCTGTTTTAGAGTATAAGGCAACTACGCATGCTTCTGGTGGATACTGTAAAGTGAGGACTGTAAAAGAAGAAAACATGGAAGAAAACGTGGAAGAAAAACTCGACCAACTAGTTAACATAATGAAGAGCTTTGCTAACAAAAATATAAAGACGAAGACTACCAGGTGCTGTAATTGCAGTGAACTGGGATATATACGCAGTTCGTGAAAACGCCCTAGAGTCCCAACAACTGAAGACAACACGCCGCAGGAAAACTAGAGCGGGTCGGCCTAGAGGGGGCAGTTTTGACTCGAAACCATTCCAAAGACCCTTTCATACAGATAGCCTTTTTGAAATGTTGCGATGATAGTGTATACGTAGACGGCGAAGGAACTGGTAAAAAGTATACCAAAGACCAAGAGAAAGAAAGCTGAAAGGATTGTTCATAAAACGCAGGAAGAGAGGTTTATAAAACCTTCTACCAGCCCATTGATCTCTTCGGTAGTCCTGGTCCAGAGAAAGAATGAAACTACAAGGTTCTGTGTGGATTGCCAGCAGCTAAACAATGTTACAAAGGAAGACAATTATCATCTACCTCGCATCGACGATACCTTGGTCACATTTGCTGGAAGTAAACTATTTTCTACCTTTTCTATTTAGTAACAAAGTATACCTTCCGAGATCGATCCACTTTTTATGATGTATGGGAAGTATTACTTAGTCTGAGGGAGTCCAGTGTTCAGAAGCTAGCCGTTAACAAGATAAAGAGCAACCAACTGGATAGGAGGATCATTAAAAACATACTAAAAGTAATCTTTCAAGTTTCCGAGGTCGAGATACTGGTCTGCAGCCATTCGCTTAGTGTCCGGGTTTCAGCAAGAACAGTCCCTTTTTATTTCCATGCGAAAGAAAATTGTAAAAGTGGGTCCAGTTGCAGATACAGCCGTTCAGTTTTAGTTCCAGTAGGAACTTTGTTCTTTGTTTATTACCGTACCTGCGACAGGAAGTCTAGCGATGGCCATATCGAGACCCGCCTCGAAAGAGGAGAAACCGAATCGAATATTTTTTATCGCAGACCAATGTTTTACGATGTGCCAAGCGGAGTGTTTTCTGCATCTCTTTGTCACGGAGTACATCAACAAATGTTTAAACTGTCAAAAACTCCATCATGTTTTCTGGAGTTGATGGATAAGCAAACTTTACCAACCTGGCAATAACTATTTCGTGTTCTTAAAGGGTCTCGCCTCGTTTCTGTTTGCATTCTTTAGTTGTGATTGTTACATCTAAAGCATCTCCTCGAAGGGTGATAGTCAGATGTACCGGCTTTTCTCTTTCAGGCCATTTGATGGCTTTCGCGGCTGTTTCGAACTGTCTGAGGTAGTTCGTCCATGACATCTTCCCGTCGAAAATTGGAGCTTTAACACGGACAGAATTTACAGTACCTTCTAATTTCAGCTTTGACTATACCTAATGGAATTTTATTTTACCAACCTTGGCCTGTTTTGTATGGTTTATTTTCTCCTCAACGGAAGTTATCTTATTTTCTACATCAGCAGAAATTTTATTTTTAGAGAAGACATTTTAGAAGTCACCTTTTCTTCTAAGAAAAATCTTTACTTTCTAACCCTTTTAGCTCTGAATTTTTAAACACTAAAGAAATTTTTTTTGATAGTTGCTACTACCTAGATATACGTTGTTTAGAACATATAAACTACATTTTGTAGATATGGCATTACTATAAAAAAAACAGAACTTGGTGGCACCATAAGGTTTAGAAGAAAAAACAGAACGTGCAATTTAAATCAACATTTATTGTTTCAAATGATCATTTTTTTAAAGCAGTTTCTTTGTTTACTAAGACATAAATGAACAATAAATTTTTTACAAGCTATTCTGGCCCTGTCACTACAGTTTTCTAATTTACATCTTTGCTCGTGATCTTCTGTTGGTACTTACCAGAGTCCAAAGTTGTCAAAGTCGTGCTTTTGTGACATGACGCTTCTTATGTAGCAATATAGGAGAATTTTCTTTTGAAGGCCTGCCTATTTTTGAGGTTTATATAATGGGAATTCATGCAAAAGCAAGTGCTTCAGCAACTTCTAGCAAATGTATTTTGCCTTTTTCTCCATAAAGTCTGTTGCATTAGTCTGTCTTCTATATTTCAGGCACAAATTGCATACAGCAAAATTAATATAATGAAATATTGCACTGAGTGTGGTAATTAATAGGAGGTATATTTTCTTCATCACTTTCTTTTTCAGATTGAGATGAATATTCAGTATCGATTTCATTGTCACTATTTTCTGGGATATAAACATCGTTTTTAAATGAAAAACTCGTTTATCTAGTTGAGATATTGCAGCCAAAGTCTTGTTCAATGGGATCTTGTTTGAATAACTGTAGAATCTAATTGTCGATATTTCAAAATCTGAAAGAAACAACAAAATATAAAGAACTGCCTTTAAAACCTGGTGGTGGCATTTGCATACATGGTTTTTAGGGATTCAATAAATCAATACCAATAATAATTTTGAACAAATACTGTAAACTAAGGATCTTTGACAACTTTATGATACAATCTACTAAATTATATTTATAAACAAAGCAATGATTGCAAAAATATTTACTGAATATGTAATACTTACCAGTCAAGCGTTACTTCTGTCAACATCCATCTTGAATATTTGTATAAACCATAGAGAACATCTATGAGATAAAACTTGTGGGCACAGAATTGAAAACCTCATATTTTAAAGATGTCACCTAGTGCATGAAAGTCTAACTAAATTAAACAGTTTACAGATAACTAGGCCTCGAATTTTATGGTGGCTTATGCCACCACTAGGGCCGAAAGGGCTAAGGAAGTAATATCAGAAGAAACTTTAGTTTCAAAGGAGGAAATATCATTTTTTATAGAAGAAACGTCTGAGATACTTTATTTTCTGTGGAAGAAATGTAAGAAGAAACTTTAGTTTCCATGGAAGAAAATATACTTTCCAAAGAAGAATTTATAGAAGACGCATCATCAGAAAATAGATATGTTTTCGGATCCAAGCCTAGTGCTTCTTTAAGCCGCTGCCAACTCTGCTTTCTTCCCTATCATCTCCAGCTCACGAAATTCTAACTCTTCGACACAAGTTTGTCACTTTTAATTTACACAGATTTTTAGACATTTTTGTCCACTATTTATTTACAATCTCCTTCTGACACCAATGTAACGATTGTTTAATTTAAAAATAGTTTGTTAATTAAAAAAGGTTATTTATTATTTAATTATAACGTACTAATTAATTTATTTTTTACTTAGGTACTTTTACAACTTACAAATTTAATTTATTACAATTTATCTTTACAACACTTATATTGAAACTTAACGTCTACCGACAAAGTCGCGCCATTTATACAAAAATAAAATAATCTTAAATACCAACTCTGACTACAAGCTTAGTTGACAAGTTCTGAAAATTATTTTACACGCGTCAGACTGCGATAGGAAACATTGGATTCGGTTTCTCGAGTCTCGAAGCGGGTCTCGATATGGCCAGGATAGACTTCCTGTCGCGGGTACGGTAGTAAACAAAGAACAGAGTCGGCTTCAGGCTTTCTCACGACAATATAAAATAAATCTGTTTCAAATTTCAGCTTTATAGACCTAGCAGGTTTGGATGTGCGTTGATAAGTTAGTCAGTCAGTCACTCACTCAGTTAATCAGGACTAACGATTTTATTGACTACATCCTTGCGCGACGGTCAGGTGGCTTTGATCTTGCGATCGGTAGTCACCCGATCGATTTTTATTACGGGAACTATTTACATATTTTTTAAGTTTTACAGCTTTCAAAAAAAAAAAACATGTTGAATATAAAAAAGAATAGTTATACACATTTTAAACAGAGGAAGAAATCTATAAAGAATAAGCATAATAAAGGGAGAGAAATATTTCTCTAAAAAACAATATTTACATTACACACAATATTTACACGCCTTTTAATTTTTTAAATAATATTTTAAACAGATATATTTGTATGTGTGTGAAAGTGTGTACGCGATTTTGGGATATTTTCTCTAAAACTGCATTTGTTGGGCAGATTGTTAAACATCACAAAAATATTTTGATTTGAGCTAAAATGCATTTTTCGAGATTAACTCCAAATCCTCCATATTTTGTTTAAAAAAAAACAAATCGACCAAATGTATAGTTTCATCGTCAGTTATGATCGGAGAGTGCATAAACAATTATTATTCTTGCATTTTGTCTGAATTTTCCGACTTTCCTTTAAAATTGTATCGAAATAGAAAAAAGCACTTTTAGTTTTTCCTGATTTTTTCCATTTACCGGAAAATAAATTTTTAATTTTGTTTCTATAAAAAAACTATCGGACTGTTACGAACATTTAATAGAAATAGCCAAATCGTTCAAGCCGTTATCACGTGATGCGCTTACCAACGAACATCATTTGATATTTATATAGATAAAACATAAATTGAAGTTAACCTGTAAATTAAATTTTTTTGTTTATATTGTCAAGTGGTAAATTATAATAATAAATATATCGAAAATGACAAATTGTAATTCGTACATTGCACTTTTAACAATTAAAAATAGGTCGTCATTTTTGTTTCGTAAATTTTTGAGTGTTTCAACACCTTTTCTTTTCGCCAACATAACTGGCGCTAGTCAAAAAGTTAAAAGTCCTGGATATATTTTAAAATAGAAATGACATACTTTTTATAAATGGCATTTACATAAACAAATAAAATAGTAAATGCTTATATCCGTATCAATAAGATGTAAGAACCTATGCAAAAGACAAAAATAATTGGTAACTTTTTGATAGCACCCGTTTTATAATGACAAGAAGGTGCTCGTAACTTTACAAGTGTACATTAATCAAACAATTAAAAATAGTCACATCTGATGCACTTTTTTTTTCACAAGTAAAGTGGAACAAGTGCCAATCGACTTCCCGTTATGACACTTGCATGGCCAACTGCACCTAATCCTAACAGAACAATATCCATTTTACAAATGAAAAAACTTATATGAGTCTTAAGCGCTATTGCCATTTTAAGCGTTAACTGCATGATTCCTGAATATAAATAGCACAGGCGGTTCGTGAGAACATGCAAAAGGTGTCATTTTAATTAACGCAGTACCTACTAAGTTGATAACCTCGGGGCAGTATCCCACCAGATTCGACATTCGAAAAGTCGCTTCTTTATTTCAAACTGAATTAAAAAGCTTTAAATTCTGAAATAAAATGTATATAGTTCAAGACATAGTTAAAATTTAGTATAGGGTAATCAATGGCGTATTAATATCTAAGCCGCTCAAAACCTGGTTGTTTTTTACGGCCCCCACACATGTTGATATGACACCAAAAAAAAAGACAATTTATTTATGAGTAAAAATACAAAACAGAATCAACATTACACTTTAACCAACTATTTTTTTTAAGTTATCAGCAAAATAATGTTTTTGCGTAGTATCTATTTTTATCTGTGTAAGTTCTTAATGATGTCGAGAAGTTCCTATTAATATTTTGATTTAGGTCATCCTTAGCAACTTTATCTATTAGGGCATCATCAATGTCCTAGGTAACAGGATCACTGAAATCCAGGTTCACCAATCTAAAATAATACAAAAACTTTTCTCAGTAAATTAAAATTTAATTACATGCACAAAATGTCCCAAGTAACAATTTAATATTTTAAAAGAGCTCAAAAAATGTTTACAGCACAAAATATATAAAACTGAATATTTTCTAAGAACATTTCAGGAATATTCTCTCAACTAAACAAATTGGGCGCAGTATTACAGAACTATTTTGTTAATTTGTAAATTGTATAAGATTTGTTGAATGCAGTTACTACACATTTACACAGACTTCAAACAAATGTTTTTTTTTTTAACTTTTATATTTGTTAAGGTTATGTTGCATATAAAAATCAGTAACATTTTAGTTTTTTAAATGTATCTAGTGAAAATAAATTAACTATAGATTTGTCATAAAAGATAAATTTAAGACGATAATAGTAAAATGGCATTATCTACCTAAGATATATCTATAACGCGGTTTAGACATAATGTATGACTCACAATAAAGTCGTTTTTGGATGCGCAGCAAGAATTACTGTTAATTATATGGTACATACAATACTAATTTTTTAAGCTCCTCGACTTTGATTCATATTTCTAATATTTTTTCAGTGTGAAACAAAAATTAAGTTTATGCGATGCGATTTTATTAGTAATAAGATCATGCTAATATTACTAATGATAAAAAATCTTTAACATTGGTTTCAAATTTTAAGAAGATTTTAAAAGTTACACAAGGCGCGTAGACAGACATTGGCACTTTAATATAGTAGGGTGAAGGTACCAGTTGTTGAACTCCAGGGGCTGGTAATTCAAATGGAAAAACATGAGGTTGGTAATTTAGTACCACTCCAATTAACGGGATGGCGCTCGTATCGAAATGTCATGTCAGTTGTGAGCTCGTCAAAACTTCAATCTTGGAGAAAATTAAAATGGCTATTGTATTTGAAGGTGTACACAAGTGTATTGAATTTTGATTTATCTAGAATCTAGATTTATTTTTCGACACTTTCCAATTTTAAGCATGTTTTCAAACGATGGGAAGATGGATGTCAGCAACAAACAATAAAGCACTCCCAGATATTGGTAGTGATGCAATTTATACCACATTAAATATGCAGTCGTCATATTAAGGATATCCAAATAATTTGTAATAAGTGTCTTAAAGAAAAATGCACCATCACTGTTTGATACTAACGGTAAGTAATATTTACAAATTTGTTTTTGATTCAGTGTTAAAATAATTGGTTTGTTATTTAAATTTCTTTTTGTTTTCAGTTTTTAAATGATCATTATTGTAAAGAAAATGTTGGCCCTCCAAAATACCCTGTCAATCGATGAAATATTTGAGCCTCGCCACCAATATCAAAAATTGATTCAATGCAATTGACATCAAACAAGAAAATACCCTAAAATCTTCAAGGGTCCAAACGTGTGTAAGTTTAATTTATGCTCAAAAGTTAAATTCATTTATCACAGTGCCCACATGATAAATACAAATTTGATAAGTGCTGTATAAATGAATCAAGAACACAATTATCGTATGAAGAAATGCTCCTCAACCTAACTAGTCGACTCAATAACCATATGGCAAATTTTATCCACACTCAAATTTTCCTGGGTAGTAAAAAAGGATGATGCATCAACTTCAATTTTTTTAAACTTATTTGCCACTCCAAGTCGCAACACTTTTATAAAGGTCTTAAGCACTTATATATGCTGATTTTGTCACAGAAAACATTTTTGATAGGTTTGTTTTATAAATTTTTAATTATTTAAATGGTGTAAATGCATATTTGTTTGAGTATTTCCATGTTTAAATAGACAAATTATATGATGCGGCGTTAATTTACTGTAATAAAAAAAATAAAATAAATTGCATTTTATTTCAAGTTTGAAATTAATGCAAAAATATAATGAAGTAATATCAAATAAAGATATAAATTGGCAAAATATTTGACTAATTTCAAATCACAAAACAGCCAATATGGTTGTTTTATGATTTGAAACTAGTCAAATATGTTTTCAATTTTTTGCTTTATTTGATTTTCTTCATTATATTTTTGCGCTACTACAAAGTTAAATTTCAAAAAGCCCGCTCGTGGCGGCCATATTGAACTTTAGTACCACTCCAATTTGATAGATGGCAGCACATTGACTCAAAGTTTTACCATTGAGTTTCCCATCTATTCACATTAGTAATCTATGTTGAACGCGCACCACTGAATGAACATTTCAATGAAATTTGTTGAAAAATAAGGAAGTAGATTACTGCATGGCTTTAATTTTGCAGAGAGTAGATATTTTGGTATGTTCGAAAAAGTATCGGAAGATGTCGTTGCCATCGGAGTAACACATTAGTTCAAACGAATATCAGTTGAGGTGTGACATGTTCTGGCTTCTTCGATAGTAAAAAAGTTTAATAAGTTAAATTTCTGTGTGACTTAGAAGTGTCTCCTACGTGCATAAAAATGACTATAAAGGTAAGTTTATCACTTTTATTACTTCAATATATTATACAGTGAATAACTTACCACAGAATATTGTTTTATTGTATTTATTTTTAAATTGTTAGGGTGTTTTATAAACTGGTACCCTAAATTTGATGAAATCCAGTGAATGAACATTGTTCATTCACTGGGTTTCTTACACTTTTAGTAAAACAAGGAAATATAGCCTTTATCTTTATATTAATAAAGTTTACTTATAATAGAAGACTCATAATTGGTTATAAAACACTAGAAACTAGTATTTGAACACCAGTTGCATCTACTATGTTCATTTATTGGAAAGCAATTATTTATAATAAGAAAGTGGATGTCAATAATTGAACAGTGGTTAAATTCACGTTGTTCATTCATTGGTAAGCTTTTGTTTATGGGAAATTAAATACCAATAAAAAATATTAGAATTATTTTCAAAATATTTTGAAAAATAAAATGAAATTTTCTTTAATCTCACTTGGGTGGTACATCGTAGCACAAAAATTACTTTTTGTTTTACTAAACTGTGCCTTTATCTTGATCAAACTTGCGTGTATTTTGGGTCATTCTGCCTTTATATTATAACAACAATCTTTCTATTCTTATTTATATCTATATCTACCTATATTTAAAAATATTTTTGCAGATAAAAATGGATTCTACTACAAAAAAAAGAAAACCTACAAAAGATTCAAATATAGCGAATCAGATCTTGAAAAATCTTTAGCAGAAATCAAACAGGGCCACCTAAGTTTGAATGCTGCAAGTCGTATATATCAAATACCAAAGGGGACGCTACACAATAAATTGAAGCAAAAAATACCACTTGCCCGAAAAATGGGACCTGATCCTGTTTTAACTAAAGAGGAAGAGAATAGAATAGAAAAATGGATTATTGACAAAGCGAAAATTGGTTTTCCAATGCATCCAGAAGATGTAAAAGATGCTGTTCAAAATATTTTAAAATCAGTTGAAAGGAAAAATCCATTTGTAGACAATAGACCAGGCAGAAAATGGGTTAAACTATTTCTGCAACGAAAACCGAACATCAGCAAAAGACAGGGTGAAATTGTTTCCAAAGCACGGGCTTCTGTCACTGAAGAGACAATCAGGTTATGGTTTAGTGAATTAACAGAATTTCTTACACACAAGAAAATTATCTAGATATCCTTGAAGATCGTAAAGGAATCTTCAATGCAGACGAAACAGGTATGCAAACCTGTCCAAAAACTGGGGTTCTTCTGGGTCCCAAGGGCTACAAGAACTTCTATGAACTAGCTAGCGGACAAGAAAAAGAGTCTATTACTGTTCTTTGTACGTTTTCAGCCGACGGGAAACCTTTGCCTCCGTTAGTTGTTTTTCCATATAAAAGAATTCCAGTACATATTGCTAATTCGTTACCTGATGGATGGGCATTGGGAAGATCGGACAGTGGTTGGATGGTATCAGCAACATTTTTTGAATACGTCACCAATGTGTTATATCCCTGGCTAGTAGACAATTCAGTAAAGTTTCCTGTGCTTTTTTTCCTCGACGGCCACAAATCTCATCTAAGTTTAGAATTATGCGATTTTTGTATTGAAAAAAAGATAACTGTGTACTGTCTCCCACCAAATGCAACACATATAATGCAGCCCTGCGACGTTTCTATATTTCGTCCTCTTAAAGTATATTGGAAGAAAGAGGTGAGATCACACAAACAAGTAACGAATAAAGCCATCACAAAAAGTAATTTCTGTGCAGTATTAAAAAAGGCATTTGAATCTATCAAAACCGAAACAATAAAAAACGGATTCAGAATTTGTGGTCTCTTTCCATTTTCAGCGGATTCTGTCGATTATACCAAATGTTTAGCAACAAGAAGACAACAGTTAAAAAATTATATAAGTCCATCCTGCGAGGATTATAAAACCGCCAAAACTGTTATAGAACACATCATTGGTGTAGAAACAACCAGTCAGTTCTGCGAACGCCGAAAAGAAATTGTAAACAAACGGAAACAAGACAATATAGAATCCATTTATGACGTCTGGTTAAGATGTTTCAATGAGTCACTCCCTAAAAACAGAAACACTCATTCAGATTCTTATGCAACAAATCTTAAGAATGGAAATGAGGATTATAAGGACCTGGAAATGAATGAATCATTCTTTGAAAATAATGAAGGAAACTCTTTAGATAATTCATATATACCACAAGATGATTTGTTCGACATTAATTCACTACCCATTGACATATTTGATGATGATCTACCAGATATATCGGAAATATCTCAAAATATTGAGAATAATAGGTGTTGCAACAAAAGTTCTGAACGTGCTAGTAGCGTCATAAAAGTTCCAGAAATCTCAGAAGATATTTTTGAAGATAACGGGTTTAATAAAACTGCAAATGATGAATTTGCCATGGCATCTAATGGTGTTTTTGATCAAAGCATCGAACAGTGCTATAAAGATACTAAAGTTATGCAGGATACTCAAGAAAATTCTGAAAAACATGATCAAAGTACTACAAGTGATGACCCGTTCGTGATGGATCACAAGATACATAATACTATTTTTGAAATATATACTGAAAATATTAACACATTCGAAGAAAACGACAAGGAAAATGTACCTAAAGATAACGTAAATAAAAATATTAAAAAAAAAACGAAAAATCATCTTGCTTCAGTGGAAAATTCCACAAGCATTTTAAACGCAGCAAAGGCAGAGAATGATCATAGTGCTGGAGTGGACTACGCAATAGGGCTGACCAATAAAAACGATATAAATAAAATATTAACTTTTACGGACCACACGCAAGGTACCTACTGCAAGTAAAGCGGTTGTTAACAATAATTCAAGCAAGAGGTTAGTCAGAAAAATAGTATCAGACCTTCAATTTTCGGGCTAAATGACAGAAAAAGTGTGAATAATATTTATGATCCAGAAGTCATACAAAATAATAGAAACGAGATGACAGCAGGCAATAACGATGAAATAAGACATGTTAGTAAAGAAAATGAGACAGAAACTAATATTGATGATTTAGCGAATAACACAAACGAAACAAGTAATAACGGATCAGTGACTTTTAAAAGCAATAAACCTATTTTATCCGAAGACATGTGGTCAATGCACTTATCTTGGCCTAAAATTGAATTAAATGCAGGGAAAAAAAGAAATACGGAAAAAATACCCTTTGCCATAACATCAAAGAAGTGGAAAGAGATTCAGGAAGAAAAAAAATAAAATCAAACAAGAAAAAGAAGAAAAATTACAAAAAAAAAGACAAGAAATACGGGAGAAGAAAGAAAAACGAGAAAACTCCAAGACTACACAAAAGGGAAAAGAGAAGCAATATAGTGTGAATACTTCAACATTTAATGGTAAGGCCAAGTCTTTACAGAAAAGAAAAACAAAACAACCCAAAAGCTTAGGAGAAAATACAAACAAAAAACTAAGATTAAATTCAGAGACTAGTTATACTCTAGGCGACTATATCATAGCAATGTACGAGGGAAAACCTTTTATTGGTTTAATCACTGATTCAGAAGTGCAATGAGGCAACGAACTGATAAAATGTGGTTATGGCCTAAACCAAAGGATCAGATATGGTATTCTCGTAACTCCATAGCCAAAAAAATAGAAAATCGTGTTCTAAGTTGCAAGACCGGTGCTTATGTTTGTAAAGACATGGATGAGTATACAAAATAGTTTTTGTGAAATATTCCTCGTATTTGTTGCTTTTATTCGTTCGATATTGTCAAAACCTGTATAAAGAAAGATATTAATTTTAATTTTTAAAAAGCTTGTTTGTACTGAAAGTTTTCTGTTATTTTCTAAATACTTTTTACCAAAAATGTGTACCTAGTATTCTGATAAATAAAGTTATATTTGCATCATTTTTAAGGATGTTAATAATAATAGGAACCCGTAAAGGAATTACTATAAAATATTGTTCATTTACTGGAATTTTCAATTTTATTCACTGGTTTCACTTGTTCATTCACTAGGAAAATTTATATTTTGAACTTTAAAATTAAAATAAAAATTTTTGAGAGAAAACGGCTTAAATTTGAATATTTTAGAAATTCATTCATTATTTTCTTAACTACGTACAAGAAATCTGTGGATGTGCAACAATCCATTTGATTGTTATGAATATTCAAAACTTGAAAATGCCTTAACCGTTCATTCTTTGGTACCTTCACCCTAGGCCGTAATTTGTAATCTTTGACATCTAGGCGATTTCGTTCATTTAAATTTTCGACCGAATTCTATATCTCAGGAATCACGAAAGTAGTTACTATGATTTTGGTGTCATTTTGCTTCTCTAAGTGCGATTTCGTTCATTTAAATTTTCGACCGAATTCTGTATCTCGGGAACCACAAAAGTAGGAACCATGATTTTGGTGTCATTTTGCTGCTTTAAAGTGTCCGTAACTTATATATACCATAAGGTTTTGGCTTTCTCTATCCCGAGATCGCGGCACGGACAGACATATATTGGCACTATAATATAGTAAGATTATTAAAATTTAGGTGCTTAGGATTTCCCTGTTTCTACATTTTTATATCGAGGGAAGTTCTGAGTAAAATACTTTACCGATTTTTTAAGTCTTGAAATAGCGGCTTTTTGTCAAGTAAAATAATTGTTTAGCAAATTATGACCATTTAGGTTTAGTATTGTTAATCCAGTTTTAATATTTGGGCTGTTTAGAGATACCTTTAATTAAGTGAATAAACTGCAAAACTGGTTTACCTTCTACAGGAAAGAATCGAAATGATTTTCATTTATAAAGAGGTTGAAAAATGCGCACGAAGGGCAGCATTTCTTTTTAATGAAAGAAAATCTAATGGTAATGTTAGTCACAGGTATATTCTCGGTTTGGTTAAAAAGTTTCTGGAAACTGGTTCGGTGAAAAATATGAAAAGAAATAACCGACGAGTACTAAATGAAAAAGCACAAATTGAGGTTTTGGGAACATTGGTTGCAGTGCCAACTAGCTCCATACGAACGGTGGCAGAAGAGACAGGAATATTAAGCGAGAAAAGAGCATTGAAAATGCATAAATTTCATCCCTATAAATGCAGATACATCAGGAGCTCTACGAAGATGATTTTGATAGAAAAATAAAGTTGTGTGAAACCATGTCTGATCAAGTCAACGCCAACCCTAATCTTCTGCTGAATATTTGTTTCAGCGATGATTCTTCATTTTTTTTTCTTAATGGCAATGTTTTAAATTACTTTTAGATTTTATATTTTTTTATGTGTTCAATATTTGCTTTTATTTCACTTAAAAGTCATGTTAAAACAACAACAAAAAAATCCAGCGGAATAAAAATGCAACGTTACCGCCTGGACTAATATTACAACTGCATTTTAAAAACAACTTACAATCTCGTTTAAGTAGTGATATTTTTTTTTATTAATTATATCTATCAATCGTAAAAATACTCCATTGTAACCCAAACAAAATAATATGCAAACGTAATTTTTATTTTTAAATTGTTTACTGAACCCAATAAAGTATCAAACACTCAAGTAAATATTCAACGAACTGGTTCAAAATAAAAAAGTTTGTGTAAGTACACGTACAAATTCAGATGTTCGAACATTGATAGTCTAGACATATCATTTTTAACATGGTGTCAAAGGTTAGTTACATGCATATAACTGACCTACACTAATTAAAAAGACAATTTTTTTTCATGGTCCATTAATGGATTCTTAAGTAACACACAAAGTTATAAAAAGTGGTGAAATTAATTAAAACGTTGCAAAATACTTCAGACAACCACATTTTTTTAACGGACCAACAACTTTTCAATAGTATTCGCTCAGTGCGAAATCATGGTAGGGGAAGCAGAAGCTAGCTGCGGATAATTCGTGCATTTTGAGACGATATTTTGTAATTTTGGCATTTCAAATATATGTATATATTTTACTTTTTTTTTTCAAAAAAGTAGGTAAAAACAATATAATAAGCAACCATAGTTGCTGTGTTGAAAATTGTGAAAATACTAGCAAAGTGTAAATTATAAAAATTTTCAGTAGCAAAGTGGAAATTAAATCAAAGAAATAAAGGGATAGGTATACAATAAGAAGAAAAATTACCTTTATTTTTGTAATTATAACAGTAATACTGGAAATAGTAGACATAAATAAAGGGCGGATGTAATATGGGCACCAGGCTACCTCGCCATTTAATCCGATAACTATTTTGGGCACCAGTAGTATTTGTACCTGCTAAATAGCTTATGAATTTTGGGCACCACTAATATTAATAGTAATTTATACAAGCTTCAAATTGTACACCTTTTATTAAATATTTTTACAAACTTTATACATACAAAAATAACTTATACCTACAAACTAATTTTATTGAAAGTGAAACAAAAAATGCATCTTTTTAATACAATAACATATTAATTTTTTAAATATTATTACAAATTTTATACATAAAAAAAATAACTTATTCCTACAAACTAATTTTATTTTATTAATTTTATTACAAATTTGTACACACCACCATTTCCCTTAGTACTTTGCACTGTGGATATACTCATATTCTCTGATGAAATATTCAGATATACTTTAACCGATTTAAAGATTAAAAAACAAGTTTTGGAAATCGTTCCCGATTGTAACAAACACAGTATACTAATATTGTGATAATGATTTTCAAGTAAAGTGGTAGTTATCCCTACCATTGTATGGAATATGAAAACACTAAATTCTACGTGCCCATAATGTATACGAGATTAGCGAACCCTCTTAGAGTAGCAGGTAGATGGGCTAGTTTGGTGCCCATAGTACAACTGCCGTAAATAAACAATAAATTATCATTTTACGATGTTCTTCAACATCCCTTTAATCTAAAATGTTCTGCCTTTGATTCACAAGTATACACGGTTTGGGATATAAGCAACTAAAAGCTGTTTATAAGGTTATTTGAGGCGCTGAATCCGAATCTGCACTCCGTTTTTTGATATTGGTTCTCGTTTTCGAGATATTAAATAAACACATTTTTTACAATTTTTGACAATTCGACTGTGTTAAATTAGAAATAAAGAGCAGTGGAACCGAGTCGCTTGTACTGTTTGGGATCTGCTTCACGCATTAAAGTCCAACAGTAGTCGCTCATCATGCCCTCGTCCCAAAATCATTGGTATCGTTTTTTGATTTTTGCCAAATCTTGATTAGTCGCTCTCCTTGCTCGTCGCTTGTATCACCCAAGTTTTCAGGGAAAAATTCGAGAAGGGAATGCAGAAAATGTATTTTGAGAGACATTCGAGCTCCAATCTTGCAATAATTGTCGATTATCTACTTGAAATCTGGGGATTTGCGGTTACCGAGAAAGTTGTGAAGAAAATCTTGAAATGATACCCATACTGCTGCTTCATTGGGCGTTAAACATTTTGTAAAGTTTCTGTCGGCCATTAATTTTCGAATATCAGGTCCGACAAATATTCCCTCTTTGATTTTGGTGTACGACAATTTGGGAAATAACTTGGTCAAGTACTCAAAAGCCGGTCTTTTACGGTCGAGCGCTTTGACAAAATATTTGATAAGGCCAAGCTTTATGTGGAGAGGTGGCAAGAAAATGTTCTGTGGGTTCACAAGTGGTATAGAAAAGACGTTTTGTTTTCCTGGTTCATAATTAGTACGGCTTGGCCAATATTTTTTCACATAATATTGGTCAGTTGCATGGCTATCCCACAGACACAAAAAAACAGCAAAATTTGGTCAAACCAGATTGCATCCCCATCAAGAGACCAATAACCTGTTGGAATAGTATTTAAATCATTTATTCTTTAAAATTGAATTAAAATTTATTTTCAAACCTTCAAATCGCCACAAATTTTCCATTGATGCAAAATTTTATATACTGTATCGTAGCATTCCTTCGTTTGTACTGCATGAGCAATCGGAATTGATGGTTTTATATTATCATTGTGTATCAGAGCAGCTTTCAGGCTGTATTTTGAACCATCTATGAACAAACGCCATTCATTTACATCGTTTGGTGTATTCATCGCATCAAACAAACCGTTGATGTCATAGCAGAAGCATATATTCTCCTCTTTTGTAAAAAAACGGCAAAAGCGCTTCATTTCTGGTTCTATAAACAGTAACTTTTGTTTGAGTGTCAAGATATTTCAACTCCTGCATCCCTGATGCGGGCAATTCTGATTTTTGTTTCGATAAATTCAAATCACGAACCAAATCATTGAGTTCACTTTGCGAAACTAAATGTTTTTCATCCATGTTAAAATCGCTTCCACTGTTCGTCGGTGATGAACTACAAGTTTCCATTGAATGTGCACTCGCACCTAGACAAATTGGCAAAAGATCGTTGCTTCGCACGGGGATCTAACTTAGACACTGATGATACTTATATTTTGCTAGTATGTTTGCATTTAGACCGACGACATTCATCAAGCAAAAGTAACAATCATCTACATGATTTTTCGGCTCTCTCCATAACATTGGCAACGAAAATGACAAACATACTTTTTTTGTCATTTTTTCTGATCATACAACATCCGCAAACATAACAAAAACACTTTGAATCCACTTTACAATTCCGTCTTTGCATTTTCACACGTTTTGGATTCAACAAAAAAACTTTAAAAATACAAATTAAATAATGTTTCTAGCGATGCCAACAGCTGACTGTCATTATGATAGCGCAGTGCTGCCAACATGCGGGAACTCACAAACTAGAACCAATTTTGAAAAACGAAACCCGGATTTGAATTCAGCACCTCAAATAACGTCAAGATTTGTTCTCATCATAGACATCATATTATCTAAGATAGACTCGCCCTACACACTGTATACCCAATACACCTTCTGTCCGCATGTTTTACTAGACGGGGAAAGGGGAATCGTACGTCGCACATTGACGTAGTGTTTGGGGAGGGTTTACATATATTTTTAGTAAAAATTATTTAATGACCAAATCAATAATCTATGGGTCTTCAGAATCAGAATCTAAATTTAAAGAAAACATATTCAATTTATACAGGACATTCAAAAAGTCATTTTATATTTTTTCTTATAGATTAAAATAGTAGGTAGCTTAAAGTGGAAGAACATTTTTGTTAGTATTTTATTATATATATTTTTTTAAATACATGAAGAGCAAAGAGCAAGTAAAAATATAAAGCCATTTATTATTATTTTTACATGGGTACTGTTTGAAAACCTTTATTACAGGTCGAAAAAAGAATAATTATATTGCCGGACTACCTTTTTTTATGAAATTAAAAGCTATTAAAAACAGAACAATTTTATTTCAGATACATAAATATACAAATATGATCTTTCTATTACATACCATTTGGGTTGCATGTCACGACACCTATTTTTAGAATTATTTGTGTAATGATATAATAACTCATTTAGGACAGTAATCAGCAATGATTTTATAATATCTGGACAAGGCTAAAACACATTAGCTTAAGATTATCAAGAGATACTTTATTTCTAATTTGTCCGAATAGAAAAAACACTAAAGGAAGCTTCTTTTGTGACATTTCGAATGTCATTTTACTATCATGATTACTCCTACAAACACTCTTGGTGAAGAATCTGCTCAATAGATTTATTTAGTGTTATAAGATAACTGATATTTTGTAAAGCATATTTTGGAATAAAAGACAAAATAGCTATTTGTGTATTAAGAACAGAAAGTAGCACCTTTGACAGTTGAGACAGAAAGTCTGTCGATGAGAAAAGATTTATTTTATATTTAAACAAAAAGGAGGAAAAATACAATATCAAAACTGTTATCTCAGTTATGTAATTTTCATTTTCAGTATTTGTGTTTTTCCAACTGACCATTATTTTGTAATTGAGATGAAAAGCCGTACGAGTCGCAGATATGTGCGGTTTTTCACCTAATTTCACGGGTATAATCAGCTGTACTACATTAACAGCTAGGTATCTAGTACGGTTTTTAAGCTCAATGCGCTAGTTCTGTGTGATGCTCAGAGTAAGTAAGTAGTAAAGAGAGGACAGTAAATAATGTTTGTGTCGCCATGATAATATGGTCGAGAATTCTAATTAGAGAGAAACAGATTAATATCTCTATCTCTTTGTTTGTATTTATCAGTTTTACAAAGCTTTTTTGTTCGTGTTGTGGTGTTAAAAGTAATTGTTATTAATATTATATTCATAACAAAAAAGTCATATTTTATTTTCACTTCATTAAAAATGCACCTACCTACCTTTTAAAACATTTTATTTTATATTCTATTTGGTCAACATTTTCGCATTTAAAATGACCCAGCGAAATTGTTTTACGGTACGCTACTGCTGAGAATTCTAAAACGAGTGAGAAAGCCTTCATTAGAAAGAGAGATACTGATTATGTGATAGCGAGATTAATATTGTATAACTTTATACAGTGGTGGCCTATCTGCTATTATATTATCTAAAGTGTGATGTCATTTTGGTTCGACTGACATTTAATTCTAACCAAACTTTTAACAAAAACATCAATAAATTTAACATATACGTTTTTACTATTTTTATTTTATTTCAAAATATTGTTTACAGGTCATAAAAAATAGTTTAAAGGTATATAATTGGTAACTAAACGATTGTATATTTGATACATGCTATCTACTTACTTTAGGAATATATTTATAAAAGTGAAAAAAACGATATAATTTAGGTAAACAAAACGAACAAAACGCACTCCAAAAATCTACTGTCACTTTAATTGTCAGTGGAACCATAATTACATCATCACTGAAATAGTGCATCGATGAAGAGACAAATTTTAAACGAAATGGCTTATTTTGAAATCTCAAATTTGGGACTTGTACGGTTTTCGAACTCACTGGTTCAATTGCAGAACACTGTTTGCAGTGAATCTTTTTCTTTAAGGATTTTACTATAAAACCAGAAATATAAGCAACTACATCCTGAATGTATTCGCTCAGAAAATATATAGATAGGTAATCATGGTCACGAAGCTCATTTGTAAATTCCAAATTTTCTTTAGTGTCTGATTCGTAACATTTTAAATTTAACGCAATTTGGCTACTAGTGTTGCTACAATCGAAGATGCTGGTACCATCTAAAGCAATTGCATTGGCAATTTTATTTGACTTTACTTCATTATGAATTAATAATTTTTTATAACAATTTTGAAACAATCTCCATGTGAGATTGTTATTGAAGCATCCGTTACGAACTGCACTTTTTTTTTCTTCATTTTTCGCCTCTTCAACTACCTCTCCCAAAATTCTGCAGAATGTGATGATTACTGTATAATTTTAGAGCTTACATATAATAAAAATACCCATAATAAATACTGTACTTACTTGATAGGTATAGCATTATGTTTTAAGATGTGTCTACCACTTAAATTTTCATAAATATCTGCCATACAAAAATGGTCAGAACATATACTAAGGCTTCTTTCATTTTCATAATTTTTTCCTCCACCAACCATAGATTTTGCAGCCAAATTCTACGTTGAATAATTTCTCTAGGAAACCTGATCAGAAAATATAGAACATTATTATTTAAATAAACAATGCTAGTGCTAAATGCCTTTACACTGTTAAATAAATTAAGCCTTATTCCCTGTATATGCCTACGTCTATGCTAACATAATCTTATTTATGAAATGACCGAATAACATTCTTATTCTGCGTATTTCGGCACACTATTTATTTCCTCCCCATCGTAAAAGTCCTTAATAAAAAGTTCAGGGTTTAAATTATTCTTGAAAACTACAAAAAACCACAAAAATCACAATAAAACTTGATCTGTCACTTTGACAACATCAGGAAAATGTCTTAGGTTGCCAAAGTTAAATGATTTATACCAAAATGTTTAATATTCCCATATGATACACATGTAAAAATAGATACTTAAAAGTCTTAAGTGATTGCAATTAATAAAAAACTCATATTGATGCTTTCAATTCTTTATTTCCTTTTTTTTATTAGATTGTATTAAAGGTAATAGTAACTTTTTAAATAAAAATTTAATGTTTGATATTTGATGAAAGAGATCTGACAACATAGGAAGAGCGTACCGTCAAAAAAAAGTAGCGGACAAGTGTAATGTATACAAGGCGTATCTATTATCCGATATCTTTGGTTCTCATATGCTCTGATCCAAAAGTTGACCGGAATTTGTAAACTTGTGATGTGGCGGAATAAAATTTTGTGACTTACTGGTAGGAAACCAGTTTTAATCATTCATTCTATGTTTTCTTTCGAACAAAAATGAAAATATAAATAAAAATTCTTCTGTTTATATATTTTAACTTTATGGTATTATTTATTGGTATTTTTTATTTTGACAGAATGGGTTAAATCTTCACAGAAAACTTATTGGACTTAGGCAACTTCTCATACTTTTTTCTGTAAATACTGGTGCCTGCTTATATTTTATTATTGATTTTTATTGATTATACCTAAATTTTTTTAGTTTAAACGATAAAAATATATATATATATATATATATATATATATATATATATATATATATATATATATAATAATAAAACATTAATGTTTTACTTGTTTTACAAATCCATATAGTAACTAACATATATACTTTTTAATTATGAATTCTATTAAAAATTGTATTGTCAGTATACGCAAAAAATAGTCCATTATTACATAAATGAACGTTTTTTTATTTATAATAAACACTTTTGATACTTTTATATTGTATTTTTTTATTGGGTTCTCATATTTAATTCTTGAAATGTTTTTTATATCCTTTGGATGAAGCTTTATTGAGTCTTATATATGTCGTAGCCAGATTACAAAACTCGTCGTTTTATAAATTGCCTAGGCGTTTTATAAACAGCGGGCAAATTGTCAAATTTTCGTTTACATTTCATTATTTTACTATCTGGCTAGCCAGATTATAAAATGTCCAGACGATTTATAAAACGACGGTCAACACGCGGCCAGATTGTCAAATGTTTAAGTTTGTCCCTTTTTGACATTCCAGTGGAAAAAGAGTTTTGTGTTTTATAGAACACTGTCGATTTAACAAGTTATTTTACAAATTTTCTTTGGTTTTATTTATTTTAACTGCAGTAATATGGACGTTAGTAAAGTAGGACTCGTAGACGTAGGTAGACAACAAATATTATTATTCTCAATTAGATGATTTTTATGCCGGTAAGTAATAAAACCTAAATTCAAACTTTTAAGCAAGTTATTGCTTTTTTATTTTGGATTTCAAGTGAAATTTCTCATTTATATAACAAAATATAATATGGCCATCATCAATGTAAAATCAATTGTAAAAGACTAGGCGTTCTTAACTGCTATACATTCTATGTATGTATGTCCTATTAGCCCGTAATTGTTCAATATTTCAATTTATATTATGGACACTCAAACAAGTTACAAATAAAAATTATAAGGAGTTAAAACATGCGTATTTTAAAAATATTTTTTTGTCTGGCAAATAAAAATGTATATTTTTGAAACACCCTATATTTTATTTCAGTTTTATAATGGTTTGGCAATACTGTATTCAAACCTAGAATTTTTTAAAAAACAATACAGGATTGCCAAACAATTAATTTTTTTATGAAATTAGAGAATGATTCAGACCCCAAATTAAATAATCATAATTTAGGTAAGTTCACAATAATTTGAAAATTGTTTAAAATAGAGACTTATAAGATACTAAGTTAACGAATAGTGGTGATAGAACTGAACTTGAAACATGTCTTAAATATGGCTGATTTTATGTTAAATTTTATACATATATTTTTATTTGCCAGGCAAAAACGCAACACTCTGCATATCCAAAAATATTTTTAAAATATGTATTTTTCATTTCCATATAACTTTTATTTAAAAGTTGTTTGCCTGTCTATAATAAAAATTGAAATATTGAAAAATTACGCACTAATGGAATTTTATTTTATGGAATGGTATTTTAAAAGAATCGAATAAGATTTTTTTTTCATGATATCTAGGAATTGCAAATTCTGAAAATTAGTTATCTCTAAGGGTATTTACTTAAATATAGCGGTTGCGAAAATTACGTACAATGTTGCCAAAATATGGTATGATTTATTTTTAAAAAATACCATACTTAACCTAATCAGGGGCCAACCTAACACAATCCTTAATTTTGTTTTCGCAATTAATAAAAATAAATAAAAAAAACAAAGAAAAAAACAAAGAAAAAACAAAAAAACAGAAAAACAAAGAAATATATAAAAAAACTTTGTCAACTGATAAAGAACAACGCAGTAAGTGATAAAACTGAATCTTTGCTGTAAAGAAAAAGTAATAAAAATTCAAAGAACACAGAGCACAATGGGCTAAAAACATGCAGCTGACCAAATGATCTAAACCACAAAAAGAAAATTCAAAGATTTACAGGTGGGAGAGCATGTTTCTGTAGCAGTCCCAAAATTTGACAAGGGTTTGCTTGACCCGAAAGCTATATTAGTAACTATTCTTGATGTACAAACACTGGAGTATACTAGATAGAAATTGAACATGGGCGCTTAAATTAATGGTTTTCCAAAGACAAACTTAACTTGGTTAATTCGTCAAACTTAAATATTTTAGTTGCACCAGAAAATAACAGTATTACGAAGAGAGCTGTACAAGGGATTAAAAAATGCCAGTGCAAAGTTCAATGCTGTACAGACAAATATCTTTATTTCAAGGCACGGGGAAAATGCCATAATAGGTGCCATTTTAGTAGTCCATGCTCTAATAAATAAAATATACTTATTGTTTCTTTTAAGCTTAGCAAATGTTGTTTTATACAAGTTTATTTAAATATTTTATGTTCATGTTTTTCAGTTTCATTTGTATTAAAAGAATATGTAAAATATTCGTTACATTGTTTTAATTCACGTGGTAACCCATTAAATTCATTAATAAAAAGTTTGACTACCTAAACTTTAAATAAAATTCGTATTTTACAAAACGACTGAAAACTGTCACCCGCCAGAATATCAAGCAGGAGATAATCTTAAATATTTGACAATCTGGCCGCGTGTTGACCGTCGATTTATAAAATACCTAGGCATTTTACAATCCGACTAGCCAAATAGGAAAATAATGAATGTGAAACGAGAATTTGACAATCTGACCGCCTTTTGTAAAATGTCTAGACATTTTATAAAACGGCGAGTTTTACAATTTGGCTACGACATATATAAAAAATTCTTATTACACACAAGTTGTACCTAGACAAATTGTTGGTTTACAAGCAAAACACACAAGTCAATTTTTTTATTTTTGAATTATTTAGATCAGATCAGTCTTCCACGCTATAAACTGGTAAAATCTACTATGTCCTCTAAGAGAGATTAAGAGAGAGATTTAATTAGGACTATGGGCCATGTGGCCTCCCCCACCTCGACCTTTTCAGATCTATGTCCTCTAATAATTATAACCTTATTTTTAAATTATTTTCATATTCATTAAATCCATAATAGCATTAAGTAACCTAATTGATTTTTCATCATATCAGACTGAGTGTGTTTTGTTGGTAAGCAGACGAAATACTAGCGTCAAATTTCTGGAATTACAAATAGTGGCTTACTTGTTTAGAAATGTAAGAGAAGTTTTAGATCATGAAAGTTTAATCTGTATTTATTATGTTCAAGTAGCATGTCGATTGAAATACGGGATTAGTCTATGTGAAAACTCAACTGATTTGAGTGACGTTTTTATTCATCAAAGTATCTTTAGAATAATAGGTAAATTTCCTAAATATGATTCATTTCGACCAATATTTGTAGAATATAGTACCGTAAAATGGGGTGAAATGAAACATTGTGGTGACTTGAAACAAATTGCAGCGCCATCTTTTATTCGGTAGCAAAAATATTAATAGTTATGAGAATCGATAATGTATTGTATTAATGCTTTCTGTAGACTACGTACTTCACATAATTCATGTTTTAAAGCGAATTCAACACACTCAATAGCCTTGTTAATGTTTCAGAACTCACCCGAGCCGTTAGGGACCTCAACAACTCCCTAAGACAATGCAGAGACGAAAGAGACGTATTTACCATATACAACAACTTTGTAAGAAATCTTAACTCGTAATTTAGGAATTAAATTCAATCCGACAAACTACAAAGACAAAATCAAAATTTGTTTTTATAATGTGAACGGTCTGTTAAGCAAACGCGGCTTAGTAACAAATTTCATTCACAAGTATAATTTTGACATCATCATACTTACGGAGACGAACCTAAAACAAACAGACAAGATTAAAATCAGAGACTATAACGTAATAAGACAAGACAGAGAAAGACAAGATAGACACAACGTAAGACAAATGGCAGCGGGAGGGGTTGCTATAATTGTCAAAAATAATCTCGAATTTGCACATCTACCAAACCTAAATATCTTACAGCATGTAGAACATGCAATAATCAAATGTTATAACATCATTTTCATAGGAGTGTACAACCCCCCGGCAAGGAGAATCTCAAATGCAGACATGCATGCGCTAATGTCTAAAGGTAACAGAGTTTTTCTAGCTGGGGACTTAAATTGCAAACATCCCGAGTGGGACCCGAAATGTATCCACGCAAACCCTGCAGGTAATTTGTTGAGAGACTTCGCCGAAGACAACGAGCTAATAATTCACTACACGGACGAACCTACATGCACACCCTTCAACGGGGGCACCCCAAGTACACTGGACATTGCAGTCACTAAAAACTTAACTGACGTACAAAACATAAGAATAATAACTACACTAAACTCAGATCACGATCCAGTGTACTTGGAATTACGAAAGACAAAAACAGTACTACGACTACAAGACAACAAACTGGAACAAATACAGACAAAAAATCGAACAAACACTAACAATAAACAACAACATAAACAATTCACAACTTTTAGAACAAATAACACGAGAATTCATAACAGTCGTACAAAAAGCTAGAGACGACTCGACAAAAACTAAAACCACTACACCCCACAAAGACAAGTTGCCATCCGAAATTACTGACCTCATCACAAACAAAAATCAAATACGGAAAAGGTGGCAACTACACAGGAGAGACGAAGACAGGGTGAGACTAATGGACATCGCTAAACACATTAACAAACAGATAAACGAACATCGCAACAACATCTGGCAAAAAACCCTGTTGGAAATCAACCCGAAGGACAACTCACTGTTGGGGGTTGTGAAAAGGTACAAAAAACCCTCTTCACAACTTCCTACCTTGAATCTAGGACAAAATACACTTACAACAGACAACGAAAAAGCTCAAGCCTTCAGCGAGCACTTTCAAAATAATTTCCGAAATGACCAAATTAACAACAACAATCAAAATCAAATAGAGCAAATAGTAAATGATTTGGGGGCGATGGATCCAGTACATGTACCACACTCTTTTTACACCTCCCCTAAGGAGATCGGGGAAACAATTAAGTTCCTCAAAAATAGGAAAGCTCCGGGCCCGGACGACATTAGCAACATCCTAATTAAAAATCTACCTAAAAAGGGGGTTGTACAACTACACTACATAATAAATGCAATTTTCAGGCTACAACATTATCCTAGTTGCCTGAAAATTGCAAATATTATACCCATACTTAAAGCGGGTAAAAATCCCAATAGAATAGACAGTTATAGACCCATATCGCTGTTAAACACAATTTCAAAAATAGTAGACAAAATATTACCCACTAAATAGACTAAACAAAATAGAAGAACAACTACAAATTATCCCACAGGAACAGTACGGGTTCAGAAGTGGCCACAGCACCGTTGCACAAATTATAAGAATTGTACACAGTGCCAAAGAGGCGACAAATATCAATAAACAAACGGTGCTCGTGGCGCTTGATAGCGAAAAAGCTTTGGACTCCGTCTGGACCTGTGGTTTAATTCATAAAATGCTTGTGAATGATTTTCCCGTTCACGTTGTAAAAACAATACATTCATATATAACTGACAGACGCTTCAACATCAAAATAAACAGTACAATCACAGGACCATACTCTGCGCTGGCGGGAGTACCTCAGGGCCCAGTATTGTCGCCTCACTTGTACTCGATTATGACCCATGACATCCCGATGGGTCGTAATGGGGTACAAACGGCACTATGCGGCGATGACATATGTCTATTCAAAAGCAATCATTCTGCTGAGAGTGCCACAAGAACCCTGGACATCCATATAAACAGGACACTAATACCCTATCTAACTAAAAACAAAATGAAAATCAACCCCGCTAAAACGGAAAGCATGCTTATTACGAAAAGGATATCTAGGGGCATTCAAACTCCCCTAAAAATCGGAGATCAAAATGTTCAAACTGGAGACAGAATGAAATACCTGGGTTTTAAGTTAGATAGAGGATTAACATTTGATCTTCATGTTAAAGACAGGGTGGCGAAAAACCACATTACGATTAAGACGCTCTACCCTATAATAAATAGGAGGAGCAGAGTCACCCTGTCAAACAAACTATTAATTTTCAAATCAATCCTAAGACCAATCCTAACATATGGATGTGTCCGGTGTTCTGCTCCATGGCAAACACGCACTTTTCGAAATTACAAGTAGCCCAAAACAGATGTCTTCGGCTAGCTCTGGGATACGACCGCTACGCCAGAATAGCCGACATGCACAGACAGATGGAGACTCCACTTATAAAAGACTACATACTAGATGCAGCTGAAAAATTCTACAAGCGGTGCCTTCCCGATAATGTGAGAGATGATATCTTTAGCATATATCGGGGGGACAACGTGCGTAGAAAACACGGCTGCATCCACGCAAAACTCGACATCTATCAACGCAGACAACAACATCCTCCTTAACGCTCCCAGACATACTAAATAATATCTCACACCGACTAGATATTTACACAAACTAGTCGGACGAAGGACTGATCGGTGGATCGGCCATCGGGGGAACAAACGCGAAATTTACATTCGCGAATGCTGCTTCGATGGAAGGTGCAAAGACCACTCTGCCTGTGGGATAGAGTAAATAACTATAGACTATACAAACGTACACACAAGGACAACCCTGTTTTTTCTAGCTTTTTCAGGGGACAAAAACCAGAACTAAAACACGACATATCCTTACCTATTTCCCATTACCGATACCAAAATAAACCCCAATTTCTCAATATTACCGTAACGGTAAGGAGTGAGGGCTGTAAACATTGCAAACTAGAAACAAAAATAGTTATTATTGGCGGACTTGTCTTCCATGGTCTCCTGGACCCGCACGAAAAGAGAAATCTCGGAGTGTTGTTTAATATTAATTATTTTTGACATGTAGATAATACGAATATGTTAATAAATTGATGTTATAATGTTATACGGTTTTAAAGCGCAGAAGTTTGTTTCTTGACTGTTGAGAATTATTGAAATAAAAGGTAAGAAAATGCACTTTTTAAACTGTCGATTACTTCCTGTGGGGTAGAAAAAGTGGGTGATACCCTACGCTATTGATGTTTTTTGTAGTTTAGATATTTATTTGTGATAATGCTCATAACCTTACTTTTGAAATAAAATAAAAATTAAAGCAGTGGCGTGCAACTTTATTTTTTATTGTCATTTCAGGGGTGAATTGAAACATGCCCAGAAAATATGAGAGAACACCTGGAAGGCGAAGATATGCCGTTTTTAGCGAAGAGACATTAAAAAAGGCTATGGATTGCTATAAAAAAAAAACAAGGAACCCTAAGAAGTATTGGTGAGCAATATGGAATACCATATGCTACGCTATATAGAAAATGTAAAAATTTACATTCAAAAAAATATGGCGGACAGACTGCATTGTCGGAAAATCAAGAAATGGTTATTCTTCGTGCAATTATTTGTGCTTCTGACTGGGGATTCCCGTATGAAGAACCCGATGTTAGGGATTTGGTGCAAAATTTTTTAAATCGGTCTGGAATCAATATTAAACAATTTATAGATAACAGACCAGGTCACGAGTGGTATATGAGTTTCATTGAGCGACACGGAAATGAGATATCCACTAGGTTCTCACAGTCAATTAAACAAAGCAGAGCTAAAATCAACTATGCCAAAATAAATCAATATTTTGACCATTTATCAGTATTCTTAGTAGACGTTGATCCAGCAGCAATGGTTAACTATGACGAAACTAATTTTACTGATGACCCAGGAAGGGTCAAAGTTATTGTTTCCAGAAAGTCCAAAAGGGCCGAAAAAATTCAAGACACCTCAAAATCCGCAACATCTGTTATGTTTTCATGTTCTGCCTCAGGAGTAACGTTGCCTGTCTACGTTGTTTATAAAGCAGACCATCTATGGACCACATGGACTGAGAGGGGTCCAGAAAAAGCTCGATACAACAGGAGTTCATCAGGCTGGTTCGATATGCACTTATTTGAAGACTGGTTCGTAACTACCGCTCTTCCATATTTCAAGACATTGCCACCAGGACCCAAAGTAATTATTGGAGACAATTTAGCTTCACACCTATCACTAAACGTCATACAACTATGCGAATCGAATAACATCAGATTTATTTTACTGCCACCCAATAGTACACACGTAACTCAACCGTTAGATGAGTGCGTGTTTAGGCCCATAAAACAACAGTGGCGAAAAGCTCTTCAAGCATGGAAGAGGCATAACAAGGGTGTTGTAAAAAAATACGTATTTCCTAGGCTGTTGAATCAAGCTCTACAGAATACGGAAGCCAATGAGAAAAATATAAAAGGTGGCTTCATGGCTACTGGCCTAGTTCCTTTGGATAGAGAGAAGATTCTTAAAAGGCTTCCGAAAGAAAATGAAAATATAGAACAACAAGCTGTTGAAGACAACATTGTAATATCGGTGTCCGAGATATTTCAAAATGCACGTTACGGAAATCCTCAGGAACCATCTACTTCGGGAAAAAAGAAAAAAATGACAGTTGCACTAGGTGAAAGTATTTCCTACGACCAACTAAAGGAAAAAGAAAAGGAGAATGTTTCGAAACCAAAGGTTAAGAAAAGAAAGACAGTTGGAAAGGAAAGGGCCAAGTAAGATACACAAAAGAAAAACGAATATACGCTCCCGGAAGAAGAACAAGATACAGAAGAAATTTCTGATGGCGAACAGAGTGTTCTCTCAGAAGTTATTAACAATAATGAAAACGAAAATGGCGAGGAAAATTTTGGAACAAGAACAATTCCTCTAGTTGGAGAATATGTAAAAATTATGTGGCCAAAATTTTATCCTGTTTGCAAATTTCTTAGACGCTCTCAAAAAAAGTCACGATATATTCATTTTTCCGGCAATTGAAGACATCGGAATTGTCTTACAAGAGGAAATTAAAGAAGTGTTAAAATCTGTAGAGACACTCAGAAGAGGAAGTTTACGCATCAGGGGTCTATCTTTTAAGCCATAAAACTTTTATTATTATAAGAAAATAAGTTTAGTTTTTTGTTCTGTATTTTGTTTCTGTATTTTGTTAGTCATAAAACTTTTATAAGAAAATAAGTTTAGTTTTTTGTTCTGTATTTTGTAAGTCATAAAACTTTTATTATTAGAAAAAAATAAGTTTGGGATGACTTGAAACAACGCTTATTTATTTTTTTATAATTTGTGGTGGGGGTAACCCTACTAGCAATGTCTCGAATTTGTTCTATATGATCCAAAGTTTAGCTGACAATTTTTTTTATTGCCTAATTTCTTAAAATCCTTAAATTACAGCTCTAAATAAGTCAAAATTGTTTCAAGTCACCCCATTTTACGGTATTGTAACGATAGTTTAATATTTATAGTTTATTTATTTAAAACACACTATTTACAATTAATTTATGACGTACTAATTAATTTATATAATACTTAGGCACTAATTCACAATTCTAATTTATTTATTACAATTTCTCAGTCCAATACTTTATTCTAAACTATTCGTCCGTCAACGAACCTGCGCTATTTATACAAAGCCCACTCTGTACTAGTAGTTTCTAGACGCTTTAGAATGACACCCGAAAATTTCATCTATGATTCGAGAAGCGGAGCGTTTGTCTCTATACGTCAGCGGTGTTTCGATCAGGCTGAAGGTCGCGCTCTACAGGGACGGTTTAGGCATTCCCATGACATTATTTTGCCACTAGCTTCATTATGTGTTCTAGAAATTTGTTAATATGTTTTTAAGAACTTAAATAAATATAGATTTTATAATTTTGGAACTAGTCATATGCCATTAAATGTATAGGACTCATTTTATACAATAAACTTCCGGACTCCATAAAAAATTGTAAAACAGATTTTTTATTCAAGAATATATAATTTTTATACTGTAAAATTGTCTACGTGAATTAAATTATCTCTCTATCTATTGTAATATTAGATACTCACCAGAAAATTTCTGATTAGGCCGCAAAAGATTAACTCTATACTTATAGCCTTTGGTACACAAATATCAATTTTATTTCTATAAATGACATTAAAAATTTATGAAAAATGTATTTTTCATCTATAAAATTGTTATTTATGATAAAGAATTTTTTTAGTTTATTAAAACAAAAATAAAACTTAAATCGATAACAAATTACAAAATGTTGCTAGAGTTGGGGGCATTTTATAGAAAATTTTAATGTTACTATTTTATACTAATAAAGCTGCAGTTAATTGATTTTAGCGTTTTATTTAAATGTAAATATATTATCTGAATGAAATTAATGCCACTAGTCAAGGTTTTAATGCCTCGTTACTTCAACCTTTGTTTTAAATGCATTTTTCTTTAAATTTGCCTTTGACAAAATATTTACAAAAGAATCCTTCAGATTCTCATAAAAAAAACTTTTTGATACGCCCATGGAGACCAAAACTGTCAAAAGTTCGTAGAAACTGGCTTCAAAACAAAACCTATTTTAAACATCGCCCATTAGTTATATGTATTTCATTTGTTTATCTGAGACCACAATAAAACTTAAGTTGTCACTTGACGCCGTCATCGAAATGTCTTAGATTTACAAACTTAAAAGTTATGAACAAGAATGTTTAATATCCATATACAATATACGTGTAACAGAAGACAAATAAAAATATTTAAGTAATTTTAATGAAATAAAAAACTAATAATCATCTTTTCATTTCTTTATTTTTCTTTTTTTAATACCTTATATTAAAGGCAATAGTATATATTTTTTTAAATTTAATGCAGGATATTTGATATCTTTGGTAAAGCCTTAAATAGCTCATCATTTAATGTAATAAATGTAACTACCATTTACACTCCTACCTTCCGCTTGAGTGGTAAACAAACATCAAGTGCTTGCTTGCTTTCGCCCTTGCTCATTGTTTCTCGTGCTTTCAGAATGGGTAGGATCGTTCTGCTTTGATCTGCTCCAAAGGGTATATGTGTGCTGTTAGATGAATATGTGTCGAATAAAACTAAAAGATACTAAGGAGTTCTAGGTAATCGACTAATTTTAAAATTTAGAGTTTAGAGACATGTTAGCCAGAACCAAAATTAAGACAGAGGTAATAATATGGCTATACCGATTTTAAGACCCCTTATAGCAACTCGTTTTCACTTGCGCAGTTCCGAAGGCAAAAATTGTTTTATTATGTGAAGTTGCCGATGCTTCTAAGTCTTCTGATGTTATGTGACATTGGACTTTAAGTCAAATAAAAATGTACATACATTTTTAGTTACCACAGACGTTACATACAAATAACGCATAATTAAAATCTGCTAAACAAAAAAAAACAAAACAATTTTAAAGTTTTTAATTTAAATATTGTCATGGAAATTCCAAAGCCGTCTCTATCTAAAGCAAGCGACCTTCAGCTTGCCACCCGACTCATGCTCGAAACGATGGATCTTCTAGGAATGAGAAACGGCTAGAACGGGCGGAACGTGCCTTGAGTCAGAGATGGAATTTTCGGGAGCATCTAGAGACTTCTAGTAGCAGAGTTGGACTTGGTAGAAATAGCCCGACTTATCGGTGGGCAGTTTAGTTTAGTAAAAAGTATTGGACTGAAAAGTTAAATTGTAATAAATAAATTAGAATTGTGAGTTAGTGCCTAAGTATTATATAAATTAATTAGTACGTCATAAATAAATTGTAAATAGTGTGTTTTAAGTAAACAAACTATAAATAAATTACACTCTCGTTACAATATATTAATAGTAATCAATAACACCTTAAAAACGCGTGAAATTTAATTTTGTTATGAGACAACTTTGCTTAGGACGATGTGAGTAAGGAGATATTTCTGTGACATTCAGGATAATCAGGACCGGTCGTGAGGCTTTGCGTTGGGTGCATTTTTGGACAAAAACATTATGTATTTGTATCTAGTTTTCTTGTGTAGACAAATCATGAGTGAAACGCAAAGTACCGTCAAGTCGGGTGACTTGAAACGGTTGGGCGACTTGAAACGACACTTTGTGAAAATTAAACAATACATGTGGCAACCATGCTCTAAGAGGTAGGCGTGCGCGGCCTTCGCAGTTAAAGTCGGCGACGTGTTGACCAATGTTATCAGTTTAGTACAATTGTACTAGATCTAGTACATTATTTAAGAATCTGGTACTCTAGTACACTCGAAGCAAAATCTAGTACGTTTAATTTTTTCAGCCCGTTTCCATTTGACGGGTAAAATAATATATAGTTGGGTTCTTCCTTATTTTTGTTCGTTTTCGATGAAAGCTTATTTTTTGCTCTTCTGAACCAAACCATTACAATTCGAAAAATATGGTACAATTTATAGAATATGGTTCATTTTTATGGAATCTGGTGTATTTCTCAGACAAATCTGGTACATGACAAAAAATTAACTCTGATAACACTGGTCTCTACCACATTCAAAATAGTTCTATTTTTTTTTCTAAATTCTTTTTGTGACACTAGAGTGTTATAGACCCCCACCCTCATTCAATTTAAGTGAAAACAATTAAAGGTGACATATCACTTTAGTGTAACAAAATTACATATTTGACATATGTTGTAAATAAAACTACAGATAGGTATTTCTTGATTTTTGGAAAAAAATTTGCGGATTATAGTCAAAATTCAAAAATATGGCCTTTCCAAGTTGAAACTATTTTTTATTGCGGATGTTGATAGAAGCGTAGTAATTTCGATTCGCGGATGCTCTCTTGTGCGTTTGTCAAGAATTTGATTTTATTTATCGCAATTTTATTTGTGTTTTTATATTTTACATAGGTTTTAAGTGTTTTATTGATTAATTATTAAAGACTATTTATGAGCATATTGCATTTGAAATCAATAAATATTCCTAAATTTTATGTTGTGTTTACTGCAACAGTCAATAGATAAGGCAACTTAGGTTTGTTTGGTAAAAGTAGTTATATTAAGCTAAGAAGGAAGTATATTCTTTGATCTGTGTCAGTTGGCCGGGAAGCGAATTTTTTTAAAAATTATGTTTTCATTTCAGGCGATATTTAATTAATTTTTGACGTGGGTTCGGTTACGTAATTTTTTTAATTATTTTGATATTTCAAGTATGAGAAATATACAATTTTTTTGTTAGTGATGTTTTTTTGTGCAAATATGTAAAAAATGTTTGGGGTGCTACATTTTTTGACGAAAAATATTTTTTAAAGTTGTTTTTCTATAGGTTAACATACTGCATTTTTCCAAACAACAAAATATATGGTTTTAGATCACTTCAATTTTTCATTATATTTTTCTCGAAAAATGCTGTTTTTTTATTTTTTTTTTTGTGAAAATTTACTATAGAAACTAGTTATTTTTGGGAGTTGACAAATTTTTGCAAAACTCGTTCCTGAACTCGGCGAACAATTCACTCATGTTCCAAAAAATAAAAAAAAATAAAGGTTAGAAAAAAATGGTTATATTTTGAAAAAATCCGCACTTTTTTGTAAAGAATTAGTCTCTACCACATTTAAAATGGTTCTATTTTTTTTCTAAATGGCTTACTTTTTGTGACACTAAAGTGTTATGGACCCCAATTGGATAATAAACCATTAATAATACTCACCTAATGTATCTATTAGTCCATTTAGAAAAAGCGGCACCATTGTCCAAACACCACATACTAAATACACTGTTAAACATTTTATTAACAATACATAAACCGAACTAATACAACAAAAACCTCCACGTGCACTTCCGATATACTTTTCGTTTGAAGGTACGAGAAGTACTGAATCATTTTGAAAAATATAAAATCCCTTTACATAATGATATTTATGATTCTCTAACGGTGGCTCATTCTGAACGATATCGAATTTTATATGAAGTATCATTTTAATTTGGGACAATGTTTTTTTTTTCGATATCGTCCAGAATCAGGCACCGTTGGTGAATCAGTAATAACATTATGTAAAGGGTTTTTATATTTAAAGTGTATTTTTTTGGTATGTCATCGGCTTCAACTGCTAAGGTTATTTCGCCTCGTGTTTTGTGTAGGCTTTGTAACTGTTTCCCAGCGCCACTTTAGGAACAGCACTGTTAATTAGAACCCAACAGTGAATGGTCGAGTGGGGAATCCTACCAAGGCATCAAAATTAATTTTAAATAATTAAATTAAATGAAAAAATTCCGGCCAACGGTGGGATTCGAACCTGGGATCCTTGGATCCACAGGCAGAGACTCTACCACTGAGCCACCCACCCCTTTTAAAGTGTATTAAAAATGAATCAGTACTTCTCGCACCTTCAAACGAAAAATAATTGTGGAAGTGCGCGTGGATATATTTTTTTTATAGTTCGGTTTATTTATTAATAATAACATTGTTATACAATGTATTTAGTGTGTGATGTGTTTGCCAATGGTGCCGGATAGATACATTTGGTGAGTATTATTAATTATTTATTATTTGTTTCCACTTAAATCCAAAGAGAGTGAAATTTTGTCCAAAGGAAATCCCTTAATAAAATCCATGTTTGGTAGACTTCTGCAATATATACCTCACTGATTCCAGTAATCAATCGTTTTAACTTTTGGTCTACACACAATTTTTTACTCAGGGATACCCAAAGATGTATAACCAAGACAGATGATTTTTTAGAAAATTTCTGAAGCCAACGCTAAGCGTCTTCGGCAGAAACACAAACATCTGATTGAACATTATAGCCAAGTTTACGGTGTTCTTAATTAACAGTACCTAGTAATGCAATCGTTCTCATATGAGATGTAAAATCTAACAACTGCGTAATAAGAAAATCGATATTTGTAAAAGTTGTAAATTGGTTTTTTCATTCATCATTTTACAAATTTAACTCGGAAATTTGTTTATCAGATGTTCGTCCCATAGGCGTAAAGAAATACATTATTAGTAAATTTACATTATTTAACGATTTACTTTAAAAACGTTTGATTAACTGTAATTAGTTTTAAATAAACTGAGGTAGTAATCAGATAAACAATGAGTTTTCCAAATAGTATTGAAAATAGGTATATAATTGTTCTTTCATAAAAGTAGCAATATGTCGACTTCGTTATTCTTTACGAACAGTTATTAGAGAGTTATTGCAAGTTCACTTAAGGTCAGTCACTATTAGTGCCGCTCTTATTTTGACATCTGAGCATGCGCAGATCACTAACTTTAATAAAGATTGTGCCTATCCTTAATAGAGAGATATTGCAAATTTCTATAAAGCCAGCCACTAATAGTGACATCGTAATTAGAGTCAAATAAATTCTATAATAGTACCTAATATTAAAGAGGCATTATAAATTATAATTTTAGAAGGTTTAAATGACGAGCGCATCCGAAAGCTATAAAGTCGCCACTACCTGCTGCCCTTAAACATCCACAATTAAGGATAGGCACAATCCTTAATAAGGTCAGTTTTAGAACATAAACATCTGCGCATGCTTAGATGTCAAAATAAGAGCGGCACTAATAGTGACTGACCCTAAGTGAACTTGCAATAACTCTCTTTTAAGGACAGGCACAATCTTTGTTAAAGTTAGTGATCTACGCATGCTCAGATGTCAAAATAAGAGCGGCACTAATAGTGACTGACCTTAAGTGAACTTGCAATAACTCTCTATTTTAATTAAACTTAATTAAAATACCACAAATAAATAAAAAAAATCTACGTAAATAGGTATTTTCAACATAATAAAATAGTATTAAATGTAAGAGCTGGATTTGTAAACTTCGTTCAGTTGGCGTTCAGTTCACGCTCAGTTCGAGTTGGTGAGTTTGTGGCACGAACTTCGTGCTGGACACAATAATTTATATAGTCTTTGGCCGTTCGTTCGTTGCTGCGAATTTTGACATTTGATTTGACAAGACATAACCACAAACTCTATGAAATAAATTATATTTCATTGTTATTTTATTTTAATAATATTTGTAGATGGTATTGGTTATAAAATAATTATAATTCCGTTATAATTTCGTATCTAAAACAAACCTATCATGTCATTTTAGGATCGCGTTGACGCATGCGTGGTCAAATAATCAGATACGTGTTCTTCGTTGGCTCGACATTCGCCTTGAACGGCGAACATAAAATTTGTTCAGCTCTCAGCTAGTGCTGCCAGTCTAGTACAATTGTACTAGATTTAGTACATTATTTAAGAATCTGATACTCTAGTACACTCGAAGCAAAGTCTAGTAGTAGGTTCCTTGTTTGTGTTCGTTCTCGATAAAAGCTTTTTTTGATTTGCTCTTCAATGAACCAAACCCTTACCATAGAAAAATAAAAAGAGAAGGTTTGAATAAATGGCGGGACTTGTTTCCTTGTTGGTAGTTGAACCGTAAGCGCTTAGCGCGCTGCTATCACTAAATTCAAACCCGTTTTACACCCATAAAAAATATGTTATCAAAAATAATTACAAAAAAATCAATAACTTTACTGATTTACCCCTTTAAATTTCACTTTAATATAATGTGTGATTAAATACAGGGATAATCGTTAATAAATGTAAAGTTAAAGGTAAATTTAAATATTGTGAGATGGTGTAAATCTGGCTTTGAAAATAAATTAGGTTATGTTGCCATAAATATGTCGTGTCAGCCTGATATTTTTATTTTCTAATGTGATATTTTTTTTCAAAGGTAAGTAAATTGTATTAATTTAGTGTTCTTAAGAATGTCATTAACATCTGATTCATTTAAATTTTAATTGCAAAGTAAATGTGTTTCTCACAAAACTAACAAGAAATTTTATATGTATTTTTCTTGCTATTATTATTACTCTTAGAGATAAATGGATTCACATTTTAAACATTTGTGGTCAAAAAAATGAAAGGAGTTGTGAAGCCAATTTACAAACAGATATTGTAGAACCGGAGATAGAACCTCATCATAGTTTTACTCATAAAGACCATGGTGAAAAAAGGTGAATGATTTGTGCTCAAAAAGTTATTGTTCAATTTTTGCGTGATATTCATTATTAATATATTTATTTATTTATAAATAATACCCGAATATGTTCAAAAACTAATATGATATTTAGGTCAACTTGTTAATTTTTGCATAGTTCACCTATTAAGATCATAAATCAGATGTTTTCTATTGTTATTGAAATTTTTATACCTTTTATTGCAAGAAAATATGTAAGAATTTAAAAAAGTTACGACTTGTGTTAATTTTTAATTTTAAGATACACACTGCACCTTTATTTTTGTTTTGTTTTAGATATTCCTGGGTATGGAGATTTTTGGAATGTGCATAAATGTCTATCTGAATTAGGGTGTGTTTCAAAGCCGACCTGTATTGAAGCTGGAGGCTTATTGTACCCGAACTAGGCATTACAACTTTTCTAGATTGAAATAGATAGGTAAAGGCCTTAAAGGGACAATAAGTATAAGAATATTAGAATTAGAATGATCTTTCCTTGGATTACTAAGTCAGTATTAGAGATATTTAAAACAATTGTGTTTATAAATTAACTACTTTGACTTTTTATAAAAACTATATGCGGTTTTTTTAATAACAAAAATATTGTCATGTGCTATGCTGGTTATTATATATTTTTATTTTTCAGTAATTTAGTGTGTGATATAGTGCTTGTTATGTTCAAAATATGCAGTTAGAAGAAAATGAGACACATGTAATTACATGGTAATTCTAAATAAATTAAACTTGTTAAAAATGTGTTTTATTTTTCAACTAATTTTATTTTTCAGTTAAAACAAGTGACATTTTCCATTTTTCAACATTTATCTACAACAACAATTAACTAAACTTATTGTTTGTTTAGTAGTTGTAAGTAAAAGTTGTTAAATAGGAAAATGTTACTTCAAATTGCTTTAAATATCTAAATTATCAAGCCCGCCAATTTTTAAATCGCTTTACTTAGTAGTGTCCTACTTTATCGACTGAAACTGACAGGTGTAGTTCAACCGTAAGTGCTTAGCGCGCTACTGTCGAGGTCAAGCAAACTTGTTACCAACTATTTACATGAAATCCGACCCCCGTGACCCTTACAATTCGAGAAGTAGTGTAAAATTAATAGAATCTGGTACATTTCTATGGAATCTGGTACATTTCTATGGAATCTGGTACATTTCTCTGGCAAATCTGGTACATAACAAAAAAATATTCTGGCAACACTGGTGTTGACACACCGCTCAGTTCAGGGGTGGGAAACTGGTATGCGCAGGCCTGGGATAGAGAAAAAATCAACCACGTCCGCGTGGTGCTGCAGTCGGGTGGTGGGAGTGTAAAGGACAGGTAAATATTGATTTTTGTGGGGGGTGTCATGACGTCTTGGCTTAAACCAAACGTGAACTTTGTTTATTTATATTGGTGACTGTTGTATTCAGTTGTTTTCATTTCCAATTTACTTAATTAATTTAGTTGACCACTGTTAATAAGCTTGTTTTTCCATTATAAATTTGTGCTTTTTCCGCTGTTATTTTGTGCTGTTTCATAAAGATGCGTAATTATAGAAAATGTTGTGTACCGAATTGCCTTGATATGGCCTCTTACCAGACAAGGACTTAATTGAAAAAAAATCAACCACGTCCGCCAGGTGCCGCTGAAAATTCTATCATCCTTTTTTAACATGGGAGATACCGTTCTAAGAGTAAGTGTTCTGTGGCTCAGTACCGCGAAATGCTTGAAAGAGGAAGGATTGATGACTTGGACGGTATTTAATTCTCCCGCGTGTTTTGTAAAATAAATATTACCTGCAAAACTTTACTAGGATCTCTGTTTCTATTAAAAGTGTGTTGAATATTTTCACACTATAGTAAGTTCATAGTTTTCTGTAGGTTTTTCATTACTTTAATTTTTATTTTGACTTATTGATACAAAATAATCGCAAAAAAAAAACTAAAAAGCTGCACTATTGCGGGTGAGTTGAAACACGTTGTTTCAAGTCACCACCTCTGATTTTATCAATTTGTTGTTTTTTTGTTTTTTAGATTAAAAATGGGAAGATCCCAGCAAACCATTATGTTACATGTTCCCTCCTGTTACATAACTAAGAAGGATAAAATATACTTAGACTGTCCTGTATGCACTTTTATGTGTTATTTATGTGTCTTCGAATGCATAGCTATTTTTATTCATTTGAAAGCTTATGATATCAAATCTTATTTGGAAGTCTAAAAACAATAACCGAATGTTTTTATCAGTTCGAGTAATTATTTTTTAAAAATATAGAAAATTACTTACCTCATCCCAACCTGGAAACAAAATTTGTATAATTTGTTTAATACATTTCAATGATTTACTACTCACCTTTGTCAACATTTTCCTTACGACTACCTTTTAAAATTGTTTATTCGCCTTCAAATATTTTTTATCTAATAAAATTCAGCAACAGAGAATTAAAAAAGTAGCAAAATATTTGAATATGTTTGAGTAATGTCTAATGAATTCTTTACATGTGAGAATTTTTTCATTAATTAATTAATTCATGAAGCTGCATCATAAGGACTGATAGATATAAAACTAAAATCAAACTAAAAGGTAGTTCACTCGCGATAGTCGAACATAAAAATATCGCTTAATGGTGATTACCAAAAGTTCGAGATTCTCATTGATAAATTGTACATAACACTTGTAAGCTTATATATACGAATGCGTTATAATTTCAAATAAAATCCATCCGGCAACGTCGCAAATACATGAATGGTGGGCTATAGAAATTTGTGACTGCCTCATACTAATTTTAAGAGTTTGTTTTGGTTCAAACAGAACCGCTGATTCCAGTTCTCAAATACAGTGGACGAATTAATTATAACAACCTCTTAGCTGATCGAGTGTTATTCTGTTACCATGCGTTAAGTGTAGCTATTACAATATATATAAAAATCTATATCTTTTTACAAAGACTGTCAAAAATTTCAGCGTTTTTTTTTAAAAAATTTATAACTTCTAAATTTAAATTACATTAGTTTTTAAAAAATATAGTAAAAACCGTTTTCGAGATATCTTCAAATAAATGCATTCCTTGTGTATATGACTTTCTTCAAGAGTGTTAATTATGCACATTTTGATTGTTAATATCTCGTTTCACAGACGGTCAAAAATTTTTTTTTTAGTTACGTAAAAGACACTTTCATTGACCTTATATTTCAATTTTCAGTTTTGCGAGTGAACTACCTTAATGAATATTCATGAATAAATGTTGTTTTGAATTTTCATCCAATTTTACTTTAAAGTACAGAAGTACCAACCTACCAAACACTTTGTTCAATTTGTTTTATTAGGTTTGTGGCTACAGACGATAGAAGTCTATTGTACTGGTAATAGGCTACATGCAATAAGTGTTTAAACCTCAATTATTCACAAATGGTGTCTTGGTACAATTTTTAGTAATGGATTTATATTGTATCCCAACAAACAATGAATTGCCGGGACATTGCTGGCATTTTGCTGTAATTGAAGCGAAAATGAACGCGACGATTAAAATATTACTTTCGGTCTTTCAATAGTGGTCAAGCATTATGTTGGTTGATGATAGCCATATGAAGGGTAAGTAACTGTATTGGGTAAAAACGAGGTAAAAGTCGAAAGGCTTTTAACTACGATAGACCAAACTCCAACAGTCCAGTAGAGCTCCGGCTCGCGTTCATAGATGGAGACTCCGATGATTGCTTGCTATATACTCAAAGAACCATGTACTAGCAGCCAATTTCGGATCGCTGGTATTTCCTATTGAGTATTCATTATAATTTCTTACTTTTACATGTTAATTTAGAATAGTGTATGAATGCATATACTTTTTGTAGAAGACATTTTTTTCTCTATTATGTGTTATATTATATAGCTAAATTAATTTTATTCTATATTGGTATGCTATCTTTTTTTTTTTTTATAGTTTAATATTGACTTTTTCATAAGTTATTACATTTTATTACATTTTTCTAGGACATTTTATTTTCCTAATACCCTGCTATAGAAGTTATCCTCCTTTTCAGGTTGGTTTGCCCTGATTACAATAAGTAGTTATATCAATAAGTAGCTAGCTATTTTCCTAAGTTCTCGTGTGCGCGTGTGGGACCTGTGTGGCAGGTTGTGTTCCCCAAAAATATCGCCAATTTTGTTATTTCCAACCTCGTAAATGGTGTATATAAGGTGAGGAATATGATTTAGGAAAACCACGAACACCTAAATCAACGACGCTGTACAAATATGAATTCTAATTGTAAGATTGGGAAGGGTTTTATCTGATGCTTAGGGGGGCTGATTCCAGCAGATCCTGAAGTTCAGCGGGGAGGGGATAATTTGGGTGTTTAAAGACGATAAATTGTGTTTTGTATCGATTTAATGATACCCTCCATTTGCTACACCACTGAGAGTACTGGTTTAACAGATTTTGGGTTCGAGTATTTAGTTGATTAGAATTTTTGGCTACCGAGATTAGAGCTGTATCGTCGGCCTATGGAAGGCATTTGGACGTAGGGTGGTTTGGGGGAAGGAATATCGTGTGTGTAGATGAGGTAGAGGACGGAGCCCTGTGGAACGCTCGCGAGTGGGTTAAATGTGTCCGAAAGGGAGTTGCCCACTTTGACGGTGATTTTTCTGTCTGTGAGGTAGGGGTGTATGAGTTTGGAGATTTGGGGGTGTTCATAAGCTTTTTGACTAATCCGGCATGTCAGACTTGATCGAAGGCCTTTTGAACATCTAAGAGAACGGCTGAAATAATTGGTTAAGAATTTACTGCAGTTAACGCAGTAGTGTGGATGGAGGAGATTGCGTTCGGAGTGGTGGTCTAAAACCATGTTGGGATCGAGGGATTATATTTATTTATTCACAAAATTCCCAAATTCTTTCCTTGAGTAGAATCTTGAGGAGTTTCCCTAGAACTGATATGAAAGAGATGGGTCTGTATGAATTTATAGATTTGGGGTCTCTGTCTGGTTTGGGGATCAAAATGGTGGTGGCGTGTTTCCAGGCAAGTGGAAAATAGGAGAGGGAGAGACAGGAGTTTAGGAGAAGGGTGAGGTTGGGAAAAGTGGTTTCAGGAAGATGCTTCAGCGTTCTTCTGTGAATGGAATCAGGCTCGAAGGCCGTGTTTTTGCCTGCTTAGTAGGCATATTGGATGTCTTGGAGGATGAATGAGGAAGTGAGGGGGTGAGGGGGTTTTCAACATCCAAAGGTGAGACTGGGGTGGCAAGTGTCTGAAGGACGTTTTGTTCGGTCTCGTGTTTGAAATGTTGGTCAAAGTGGGGGTTGTCGGGTGTTCTGAAGGTGGCCTCAAGGTGAGTTTTGTGGGCTAGGGCATTTTCGTCGGGGGTTGGGTGGATATGTCCGTCGATTAGGAAGTGGGAGAGTGTTTTGGATTTTTGACCCGTGATGAGTCGGAATTTGTCCCCAAACTTGGAACCGTCTCTATGATCCAAATTAGAAGTGGTAGTGATCCATAGTTGTTGTTTGTGTAAGTTGGTTTGGAGCCTGATCAAAGCGTTAAGGCGGTTCCATTCAGTTTTGATAAATGGGTCGTGGTACGGACATATTACCTATCTGTTCAATCGTCGTTTCTGGGAGATGAGATTTAGGATGAATTGGGGGAGAGCTTTTTGTGCTGTGTTTATGGAGGTGATTGGAGCGGATGTTTTGACAGCGTGGGAGATGGTGGTTTGGACTTCGTCAACCATTGTGTCAATGTCTTGCGGGAGATGAGCGGTCGTTGCTCGGGAATGTTTGCAGAGATGGTTCTCTGAAATAGTGGTCAAACTGCTTTTATGAGAATTCGGAAGGTGCAAGGAGAGATGTGTGTTACATCACAAGAAGATGATAGGAGGTGATTGTCTCTCCAATGAATCATCTATCAGCACTAAATCCTGTACAGGAATCTGTCAAAAGGATGTGGTTAATGATAGATGGTCCTTGGTGGGATACAAAGGTCGGAAGTCGGTTTGAGGCTCTGAATATGGGGAAGTCTATGAGCAGATTAGCTAGGCGGATACCGTTTGGATTTGAGGCGTGATCTCCGAACATGGTATGTCTGGAGTTCAAGTCTCCAAGCAAAACGGTGCGAGGGAATGATGATAGGTATTTTACCAGAGACGTGGAGATGATTTGGCCTGGGCGGTTGTAGTATGAGATAATGGTAAATGAATTGTCTACTGGGAGGTCTATTGCTACTATATATAATCCTGTTAGATGAGCAGGGAATATGAGTAAGTTGAAAGGAATTGAGTTTTTAAATTAAAAGAGCATTCCCAAAGTAGTTTTGGGATTTATTTTTGTGAACTGTTTAGTGTCTGTTAAGGATAATATTTGTAGGTTTTCGGTGTTTCAAGGCCTCTTCCGAGCGAGGCCATTGTAATTTATTGTTCCGATTAGACAATTCATTAAAGGTCGGGTTTTATCGGAGAGTATGTAAAAATGGCTAAGTTTCCATGACCAGTGATGGTGCATGAATGGCCGAAGATGGACGGGATTAGCGATCCCAATAGTTTTGTCGGAATTTCTCTACTATTAGGTAAAAGGTTCATCAGTAATGTCGAGAAGATTTGAATGGATATTTTGAGCTCTGATGTCAGCTCAAGGGGAGGGTAGTGGATGTTGGGAGGGAGACAGGTGCTACCTGTTCGGGTTTTTGTGGTGGCTTTTGCCGTTCTGGGCAGGTTATGGAGTATGCAGGGTGGTTGCCGCGACAATTTGGGGGTTTTGGTTGGAGGGTCCGCAGAGGTGTCTTCGGCCCAATATGCCGGAATCCTCGCGAATTAAATAGGAATAGTGCGACTCTGAAGGAGTCAAAACTCTTATAAGGGAGGTAAACTTTGGGTTTTTTGAGACCGTATTCTCCAGACCTTGGTATAGGGAATGCTAAGGTCCTCAAGAACCGTTTGAATATCCTCTAAAGTGATGTTTATGTCAACCAGGCGGATGATAAGAGAGAATTGGGGGGGCAAATGGGGGCCTGGTGGTTTTTTCGGGTGGGTTTTGTGTGTATTTGGGGTTCAGGATAATTGTGATTGAGGTTTCTGGGGGTACTGTCTCGCAGTTTTTGAAAACATGTTTGTGGGCTTTACTATGGGTTGATCCATGAGTGAGGGGAGGGGGACGGGATTGTTGCCATTGACTTGGGGTCGTATTGCTGCGTGGAAGATGCAGCGGATCCGGCGTAGGAGTTTTTGCGTGTCACCACCATGGTTGGTGACATAGGTTTGTGGAAGGAGTTTGTTATTTTTTGTTAGTAATTTGGGAGTCCCTGATCCAACTAATGTGTAGCAGTCTCACCACCCAAGGGCTGTTAACCCAGGCAATATGATGACTTAATCCAAGTCAGATGACGTTTGTTAGTATCTTACGATTTTTCGGTCCTGTAGTCCTCTTGTCGTCTATGGTTGGCACTTACTGAAAGGAAAAGGGATTAATTTGTCATTATTTATAAACTCAATCTAACAATTCGAAAAATTCGCAGTGCGAATAATAACCTTTCTTGGGGAGAATTTCTAAAAAGAAATTTTTTCCAAAATAGGATTATGCTCCTGAAAATAAATGGGGTTAGTGTCGGATTTAAAGTCAAAATCTTATTCGAAAAATTTTGCCTTTTCTAAATAAAAACTTCAAAACTAATTTTATATAAATAGAGCTATTTGGTTTAATTACTTTTGGGTCCTTCTTTGGGAGGTAATATTTTTCTAATTAAAATTTCTGAAAAGAAATTTCAAAAATACTAAATATTGAACACTTTAGATGCTCTCCGCGTAAGTGTGCTTTCGCAGTGACCCACTATGCTTTTGTTCCGCTTCGGCTATTCTTGTCCGTTCGTCACACAGGTACCAACTCGTACTGTTGCTGGATCTCGAATAATTGACTATCTTGATCGATAAATGAATTTATAGGTACACCAGCTACCTGGTAATATATATCTTTTCTCTTTTTATGTAAACTTCTGCGGATATAATAGCTATTCCTCAAAATAAATTTTTAGATTTTCATTGTGTATGGCCCATGACGTTAATGATAGTCCAAACTTCTAAATGTTCGTATACCGATGGGCCAGAGCGTGTAGTTGGCATTAAAGCTTGGGCAGTGAAAGTGTTAAAACTAGCTCTTAGAAATCTCCTATCGCACATTGGATGGATCAACAGAGGGTAACAGGTATAGTCCTTCCAATATCAATTGCAGAACACAGTTATGTGGGGAATCATCAATATTTAAAATATACGCACGGTACTCATGCCAAATTTAGAAACGAAAAATAATGTTTACTCCCCTTATACAATGCGGTAAATATTAAAGGAACGGTCAGTCAACGTGTACTTGATATATATGTGTCAAAATCCATCATCTCCGTTGTTAACCAATGAAAACATCGAATCGTAAACTTAAATGCACTGTATTGGCCGAAGGTTTACGAAGGGGAGGAGTGTTGGAAAATATTCCTGGAAGACAGTCTGCGATATCAGTGGAGTACTGTCGTGCGGTGTGTTTTGTATGTGTGGTTGGTTTAATTTAAATTTCTTTTAATAAATATAAATATGACGTTCTTTAGATCGTGGGCGAATGAAGAAAATGAAATTGCACAATGTAGTGAGATTAAAGACAGGTATGACTTTAACAATAAGGATTTAGATATACAAACACAAAAGCAGAATTATTTGAAAAATGGTTTAATGAACAGCTCTTACCTAACATTCCACCAGTCAGTAATCGTTATGGACAACGCATCCTACCACTCACGGCAACTCCTTAAAATACCAAATAGTAGCAGTATCAAAAAGCTCAAATTTTAGCGTTTTTGTCTGAAAAAAATATTCCTATTCCTGCCAGTGATCGTAAAAAAGGCCCAACAAACAAAGAATTGCTTACTGTTATTAAAGGCATGAAGTTGGAAAAAATTTATTATATTGACAAGCTATGTAAAGAACAGGGTCATACTTTTCTCAGACTACCTCCTTACTATTGCATATTTAACCCTATAGAGTTAATATGGGCAAACGTAAAATCAGAATTACGAAAATGTAATCAGTCTCCAGAACTGAGTAAAGAGGTTGTAGAACTCGTAAAGAAAGTTCTAGCAGCAGACCGCCAAGAGCTTTGGAAAAAAACTGCGTCGAACATGTTATTAAAGAAGAAGATGAGTATGTAGTATTACCCTCTTTACAACCCATCATAATTCAACCAAATGATGACTCTAGTTCAAAGGATTCAGACTGCCATGATTATTTATAAAGATACTTTAGAATTGAATTGTTTTTTTCTTTTGTTTTATTTGCAAAGAATTTATTTTCCTTTATGGTTTTTGCCTTGAAATTTCGTTTTCCAGAAAAAACAAACGAATGGGGTACAAAAACGGCTCAGTTCACGTCTGGTACCCTGTTTAAACCAAACGCCCTTACAGGCAGGTACACTTTACTCGCTTTTTTACGTTTTATAATTTAATATTCAGTTGTAGCAAGTTAACGAGCTATAATGATTTTTTTTTAAGTCCAAGTAAGACTACAATTAAGTGCATCTGTCTAAATCAAGGCGTATAATAACGTCCAATTTATAATGATTCGATTTCCTTTTAACGAATACTTTCTTGCATATGATATATATTAAAAGTATTTATAAAATGAGGTAGGTATCTACGCCTATGGCAGATCAAACAAAATTGTCGGTAAAGGTTCCGAACGAGTTTTTATGTTCTGCAATTGATAATGGAAGAACTATAGATGTTTCCCTAAATCAGCGGCACTTCCTTAAAGGTTTAAACCATCATAAAATTGCAGAGCATAATAAATCTGACGACTTTAGAGAATCAAAATTAAATAAATTACAAGCGAATTACTCCGATTTATAAAATTTCATTTTCAGTATCGAAATTCAGAAAAGACCAATGTCAAAAATAGTTATCGATTGTCAAAATGTAATATTTAAAAGGATTTACGAATTCTCAAGGTGGTAAAAAAAAGATATAATATATTTTGTAATGTGTATTTTTTACAAATTTATCACAAATACTGTTATTGATTTTTACTTAATAAATATGAATAATTTAAAAGTTTAGCATTCACAAAGATGCAGAATACTGGTTTCGAGAAAATTAACGCTATTACGATCTAAGTAGGTATTTAAAACTTATATTATTAGGATATACATACAGTAAAACTACATCTATTCACAGTTTAAAAATACTACACACATATAATTTTAAACTAAAACGTAGTGTCACACATCATTGTATATTATATAAAAATATGTCAAATTTGTAAGTAGTTCCTTATTGATAACTAAATACAAAAAAATAGGTCTTATATTAAGTACATTTAAATCTACAAAATTATTAATAAAAAAATATTTTAAATAAATGCAAAATACGATTTGTTTGCCGTTTCAGTTTAATTATGGCTTTTTGTAGACAAATAAATATAAAAATATATTTCTTATTAATTAATTATTTTTTTTAGATATTTTATCAGTTTTTTCGATGCAACTTAAGTATAATCGAATTACAATAAAAATAAGTGGGTAACTTAAAAATACTTAAAAAATAGAACTACATACAAAACTGTTATTTGTGATTTATTATTAAGAATGTTTGAGTTATTTTATAATTATAAAAAAGAATATTATTTTTCTTTTCAACTAATGGTAACTTCAAAATATTTTTCTACAAACTAAGTATCTGCAGCTGTTCTACTTTACCATAATTAAAATATTTTTATCTTAATTTTTATGAAGGTATATTAATTTTCTTAAAGGATCGTTTAGTTTCAAAAAATAGCAAGGCACTGCTTTTTGTAGCGTTTCGACATAAAAACAGTAGAGTGCACTTTTGTTCCTTGAGCTTTAGATTGAAAAATGTATCAGACTTACAATTTTCAGTATTTTTTTTATTTTTGATCATTTTCATAAAACCTTAATTAACAATTAAAATCTAGTTTTGAAATATACTGAATTATTACTTTATAGGACGTCACTACATTCAAATTTAGTTCATGCAATAGTTGTACACTTCGCGTCATATAAAACTGGTACACTTATTTTTCCCAACTTTACTTTTGAAAATGACAAACAGGAAGATTTGTCAAGTTTGTCAAACCGCATTCTTACGATGTCAGGTAATTTGAGTAATGTTTGATAAATTGCGAAAACCTCGATTAACAACTTTGCAAAAATGGGACAACAATCAAATTGTAAACAGAAAAAGAGGGACTGTAAGACCAGTTATAACTATAGCATAACAAGATATAGAAATTATAAATGGAATCATATCGTTGTTTTAGTTTCAAATAATCCGAATCGCTATGATTTCATAGATTTTTGAAATGTTTGAGATTATTGAATAAAACGATTTTTTCTAAAATAATATTTTTTACGTTTTTCATCTTCATTTATTATCAACATTTGTGGCGACCGTGACAGGACATACGATGGAGAACTTGAAGCTAGAAAGAGGCGAATTAAGAGAAGCCTTCAAGAAAGATGATTTCATTGATGATTTTCACGTACAGGTTCTAATAAGCACACTACAGGACCAAGGAGAAAGGTTATGCAATTTAGACACGAACATTAAAGATGCTATGTACTCCTATGAAAAGATAACCACTGAAGAAATAAAGCACGAATTAAAAGAAGCTAAAGAATACAGGTCTAAACATATACACTATAGGATAACATGTCAACGTGCCTTGGAGAAGAAGAAAGAAGATATTCAGAGTTTTAGTTCAGAGATGAGAGAAAAAGAAACGATTCAACTTACCCAAAATCGAATTGAAGAAATTTAATGGTGATGTAAAGAAGTGGATTGGTTTTTGGGACAGTTTAAAAAATCCATGAAGACTGCGATATTGACGTAGAAAATAAATTTCAGTACCTGATAAGTTCCATGGAAGAAGACAATTAATAGAAGGATATCCACCAAATAAATAAAATTATTACGTTATTGCCAGAGATGAGATCCTTATTGAGGTATATGTCCGTGAACTACTTAATCTCGTTCTTCAAAAAAATAATGCCCATTCAGGTATGCCACTAACCACTCTTTACGACAACTTAGAAACGCAGTTAAAATCTTTAGAATCACTGGGTGTTACAAGTGAAAAATATGCATACAACATAGACTAGGGTAAAGGTAAATTTTATTCCGATTTTAATAACCCTTTGCAAATGTTATTAGATTTTCTTCGAAGTGAAGTTGACTCTGAAGAAAGAATTAAAAGAGCACAAGCAGGTTTTGCAACAGAAAAAGAGACAAATTACTCCCATTTCACTACCACTAGCGGCATAAAGCAAGGACTCGAGAAAGAGATATGTTCAGCCGCAACATTATTCTCTGGAAATATAAAGAATCAGAATAAGGGTAAGAAAAGTCCAATTAGTCTATTTTGTAGCTGTAATCACGCAAGTCAGGATTGCATCAAAACACAAAAAATGACCTTAGAGGAAAGGAAGACAAAAATAATAAACTTTGCGTGTCTAAAACTAACCATTCTGTCCGTAATTGTAAAACATTGGATAAATATCTAGTCTGTTCTGGAAAACATTTTCCAATTATGTGTCCAGATTTGGTTACTAAAATAGAATCTAACCCTAAAGTACAAAAAGATAACACTAGTTTAGAAAACTCATTTCTTTCAAATAATATTACCCAAAGCTATACATTGCTTAAGACTATTTTGGTAAAAATAATAAACCCGAATAAAAATACTGTTAAAGTTGTACGAGCATTATTGGATACAGGGTCTCAGAAATCATACATATTAAGTAATTGTGCAAAAATTAGGTTACATCAGAGTAGGTACAGAAGATCTTATTCAAGATGTGTTAGGCGGACTTCAAATATCTCCAAAACTGCACAATAAGTATGAAATTGTTGTCCAGAACTTACAGGATAATTCTGAATTCAAGTTAGAAGGTCTAGATCAAAACAAAATATGCAATTTCATTCCTCGATTAAAAAATATATTACTAATTAATAAACTTAGGAAAAATATAATTTTAACTGATTCAGGCCTTTCATCCGCATCACCAGAAGTAGAAGAATTATTATCAGGTACTGATGTATTTGGTCATTTATTAACTGGAAATATTGAGAATTTACAAAATGGGCTGGTGGCTACAGAAACTTGTTTGGGATGGACCATTATAGGCCAATATAAACACATTTTATGTAAAAACATATTTTGTGTCTTTCTCATGTTTTTATTACAGATCTGTGGATTTTGGAAGGTATAGGTATAACAGATCCAGCAGAGGTTAAAGCCAAGCAGAAGATAGAGGAAGAAACAATAAATTTCTTCTATGAAACGATTAAAGTTAATCCCGAAGGTCGGTATCAAATTAGACTTCCTTGGAGGGAAGATTGCGACGAACAAATGGCATTGTCGGGTCTTTCCTCTACAAGTAACAGACTAGTCATCCTCAAGAAGCTATCAGACTATCAAAACGTATTTTTTGAATGGGATAAACTGGAATTCATAGAAGAAGTAAGTGAAGATACTGCAGGTAACCAATCTATACACTTTCTACCACACCATGCTGTTATAAAAGAGGACAGTAAAACCACCAAAGTACGTCCTGTTTTTGATGCGTCAGCAAAAGACGAATTAGGTAACTTTTTAAATAGCTGTCTTGAAGCAGGACCAAATTTAATTGAACTAATTCCAAAATTATTAATAAAATTTTGGTTAGGTATTTTTGGAATTACCGCAAATATAGAAAAAGCTTTTATGCAAATCAGTATCTCCCCTGATGATAGGGACCTTCTATAATTTTTTTTTGGTAGCAGAACTACCAGGAGCAAAATAAGAAAATTAGACATTGTCGTATTGTTTTTGGGGTAAAGTCAAGTCCAGTCTTGTTAGCAGTCACTATTAATTATCACTTAGATAAAGCTCCGGTTCATTTAAAAAATACTGCAAGTAAGTCAAACGATTCCTTTTACGCAGACAATCTTGTAACAAGCGTTAATAGTCGAGAATAGTTACATGATTTAATTACGGAATCCAAAGAAAGTTGGCCATGTTTTAACGTTGACTACTCCAATGAAGAGATAGTTTTGGAAAGAAAGAGATTTGTTACCCCTCTAAATTTATTAGGATGGTCAGTATGATATCCTAGATGATAAGGTTTTTTTAACAACCGTAGTCAAAATAAAAAGAAACTGATTGGCGAATTGACTTCCGAAGAAATAGAACAAGCAGAAATAAAGATAATTAAAGTTATCCAGTCAGAAAGTTTTAAAGATAATAAGAATATAAAAGGATTAAAAATATTTGTAGATGAGAAAAACTAGGTTAGTTTATGGAGAAGATGACTTAGATTTTAAGTTTCCTATATTACTGCCTTCTCAACATGAACTTGATAAATTTTTGATCAACACATAATAAAGTGCCATGCTAAACTTTACTAAGCATACTAAGAAAAAAGTACTGGATACTGAGGGGAAGACGCACAATTAAGAAGGTAATATTTCAATGCACTATTTGCAAAAGATTTAGGTCCAAAGCAGTTGAAGTACCAATGCCACCTTTGCCGAAAGAAAGAATAAATAATGCAGCCGCTTTCGAAATTTGTGGCCATAGACTTAGCAAATCCGTTGTTCTTAAAAGGTGGAACGAAGGCCTGGATAGTTCTTTTCACTTGTGAGGTTTATTGAGCCGTACATCTCGAATTAATTAATTCAGTCTCAGCAGATGCTTTTATTATGTCATTAAGAAGATTTGTCGCAAGAAGAGGTCGTACACGTGTAATATATTCTGATAACGGAACAAACTTTGTAGGAACTAATAATTCACTACAACAAATAAACTGGAGCACAATTTTGGAGTACTCCTCAGTACAAAAAATAAATTGGATATTTAATGTACCTACTGCTGCGTGGTGGGGAGGATTCTGAGAGAGAAGATTGGTTAAAGAATTGTTGAGAATAAATTTAGGAGAAGCTTGTGTCAGTTATGACGAGTTAATGACGATTTTGTGAGATTGCGAGGACATTATTAATAACAGACCCTAAACCTACATCTATAAAGACAATAGCTCCTTAAAATTAAGAGATGATATACGTACTCGATTTAGGAACGAATATCTGGGAGAACTAGTCTTCAGTCGCTAAAAGAAGGGTAATACCGTCTTAAAAATTGGAGATATTGTATTTGTTGGTCAAGATCATATAAAAAGGATTCAGTGGCTAATAGGTAGAATAACAGAAATCATTCAGGGAAAAGATGGAATTCCAAGAACAGTAAGAATAAAAACACAAAAGGGAGACCTTTTAAGACCATTTCAACGTATTTACTCCTTAGAAATAAGTCAAACCGAACAATGTAATAGGCTTCTAAAAACAGAAAAAGAAAATCGAGATCGAATAACCAGAATGACGAAAGAGATTAAACATAAAGAAGAAGAAAGAACTATTGAAAATGTTGAATCCAGAACGGTGATAAGGGCCAGAAGAATAGTTAAACCACCTTGTCGGCTTGAGTTTTAGTTATTTTTATTATTGTATTTTATTTGTTTTGTATATTTTATTATTCTTCTCTTTAAGCGGGGAGTATGTTAGGAATCTTAGGAATCATATCGTTGCCCTAGTTTCAAATAATCCGATTCGCTATGGTTTCATAGATTTTTGTAATTTTCTCAATTTTGAAAGATTGAATAAAACGATATTTTCTAAAATATTATTTTTTACGTTCTCCATCTTCATTTATTATCAACAAATTCCCAAAAAGTAGTTTAACTTTGACACATTTTAAAAGATCAGCTTTAAACGCACGATTTTTTATTATAAAAGTTGTACCACTTTTATATGACACCCAATGTTTAATTTTTTTTTATTTTTATTAAATTTTTATAGTTTTACAAATTTTAAAATAAAATCAAAATAGAAATGTATTTTGAATAAATTGATTCACTTTAATACACATATTATGACTTACAAATTAAGTTGATGGATCTCTATTTAAAAAAAAAAAACTAGAAGGCAAAAAAGTGTAAATGAAAGCCGCTTTAGTGTATTTATATATCTATTATATTTTAAATATTAAATTTAAATAGAGCTAAAATTGTAAGTTTATTATATTCTTGAGGCCATTGAAGCATACTTACTTCTAAAATATTTTCGTCAACACTCATCGTATGTGTTAACAAATTAACTAGACCAAATATTATTAACTAATACTTATCAATCCTTAAGATTTTTAATAGCTGGCAAGTATATATCACGCTTTGTTTTTTTTTTTGTATAATTTTTGCAACTTATCAAAATGTATAAGTAACGAAAATTATACAACTTTGGAGTGAGTAGCGTATTCAAAATATGTATGAAATCTATGCGCTTCAACTCGGTCGATTTTCTAATACATATATCTAAACGTTTTGTATAAGCTTTTCGTTCTGACCGTTACTTGCTATAACGATATCTTTTTTACCAACTCTAGTAGCTGGCTTGTCTGTGTTGACTTGTTTCTTTGGCGCTTTTTCTTTGGACAATAAATAAATACCATTTTCTTTAAAGTAATCAGTTATTTCTGATAGCTTCTTTCTATGCGTTTCCGGTACAAAGATGTAGGTATAAACGGATGCCATGATGGAGATTACTGCAAAGAACCACTGGACTCCAGCAAAACCATTGAATATGTCAATTAATCCCCAAAAGCTTTGGATTGAAGCAAACATCAGTAGATTACCTATGCTGTAAGCAATGCTGTTGGCGACTCCTCTGATTTCAAGACTAAACAGTTCAGCTGTCATTGTCCACGGGATTGGCAGAAAACCAATCATGGACGTAACTACAAAAAGTAGAAGGAACATCAATGGTAGCCAGGTTACTGATGTAGTACCTAAAATAAAAAAAAAAACAATTATTACTAAATTAATAACTTGTTTGATCCAAGAACCTATAGAACGCCCCCTTCAAGGATTTGTACAAGGAACAAAGATGATAGAGTGGCTGCTATGAATTAACATGGTTTAAAGACAATAAGCCAATTACGGCCATTCTAAAATAAAAACCAAGTAACTAACATTTTTTGAAAAATTGACTTTTTACGTTAACCGACCTTGCTCTGTTCTTACGCACATTTCGGTATACAAATCTTTGCAATCGAACACCGAAGATACAGCATCAGTCAAACAAAGTAACTTCCGGTACTTACAGGCCTTTTCAAAATAAAAACAAGGTAAATGTAATTCACACTATAAAAACGAAGTAACTGAATTTCTTGTTTTTGTTTTGAATTTTAACAATTTTTTGGTTTAGGGTTTAACTACACATTGCAGTTACTTGGTTTCTTTATTGGTACGTGTAGGTTGCTTTGTTTTTATGCTGTTTTCCCCTCCAAAACAGTGTAAAACTTGTATTAATTAGTAGTTTTGCATCAGTATTTCAAGAAATTTTAAAGCGGAAGGATGTTCGCGCTATTAGGCAAAGATCGAAGAGGATTTATGCACTACAACAAGAAAAAGAAACCGATGAAGGTTCAAAAGTGAAGCCAAACGTAAGTATTTATTGTTCATTTAAAAAACTTACGGACAGCGCCTTATCATATTTTTTAGGTATATCTCTGTTGTAGACTACTTTTTTAAACTGACGCGCCGGACGGCTGTATTATTAAAATTTTTGATTATGGGTTCGTGAAGCCTTTAGATAAATTAATTTGTTTACTTTTAGAAGAACAACGACTATTTATTTATTTATTTATTTACGGGTAAACCCATTTGAAAAATAAATTACAATTTTAAATTATAATTAAAATATAGTGAAATATATATGGTGCTAATACAAACGTGGTATAATTCATTACATAAGGACTAAAATAGGTTAACAATTTAAAAGATTTAAAAAGACAAAAGACAAGGTTGAATAAAATATTTACATTAAACATTAAAAATTAAAGATCAAAGATTAAAGCTCAGTACTAAGTAATTGCTTTATAAATTTAGGAAAGGGGGTGTAAAATACGAGTATCTCAGGATCGTTATGAGTGTTGGCTAATCTTAATATTCTTGAAATACAGCTGCTAAAAGTATGGTTTAAACGATAAAAAGTTACATAAAATGTTTGTTACTGTCGAGTTTAGCCGTGTTGGAACATAAATATTTATTTTTGTTAGAAGTTCAGTACAGCTGCATCTGCCATTGATAATTTTGAAAAGTAATGTTAGGTCTCTCTGTTGCCTCTTAGTTTCTAAAGAGGGGATGTTTAGAAAATTCTCTATCAAACCATACTCGTAAAGGACACCCAATGTATAGGCTATGTATTTAAGAAATTTATGTTGAACATTTTCTATGTTTTTGCTGTGCGTTATGTAATGTGGAGACCAGACAGAAGAGCAATAATCTAGGTGAGGTCGGACTAGTGAACAATAAAGGATTTTAATTGCAGTTGGGTCAGTAAATTGATGTGTTAGCCTTTTGATAAAACCTAACATTTTCATGGATTTATGGATAGCCTCAGGTATGTGCTGATTAAAGCCTAAAGTGGGATCTAGAATAACTCCAAAGTCTTTAATTTGATTAACAGACTACAAGATATGACCATTTAAGTTATAATCAAAAGTAGTAGTTGGTACATGGGATCGATAAAAGCGCATGATATGGCACTTTATGGCATTCAATATCATGCCATTTAAGGAACACCAGTTTGATAGATTATCAAGGTCAGACTGAAGCCAGAGGGCATCATAAATGGTTTTAATAACTAGGAAAACTTTTAAATCATCTGCAAACAATAGTACTTTGCCATACTGAAAACAATTAATGATGTCATTTATAAATAAGTTGAATAATAAGGGACCAAGGTGTGAACCTTGAGGAATTCCTGAGGTAACTTGAAATGAGTTAGAATAGTGATGGTTTACTCTAACCATTTGAGTTCTGTTCGTAAGATAGCTACTAATCCATTGCAGTACGACCCCATTTATGCCATATTTATCGAGCTTATGAAGTAAGAGAGAATGGTTGACCCTGTCAAAAGCCTTAAAAAAATCAATGTACACAGAATCAATCTGACAACCCTTCTCCAAAGCTTCCGACAGGAAGTCGATGTAGGTAACTAGATTTAATTCAGTCGATTTCCTAGCACAAAAATCATATTGATGATCCGTTATGATGCCAGAGCCGTCATAGGTAAGGTAGTCTGTTTTAATATTCTCAGAAACCTTAGGTATAGTACTGGTATAGGTATAGGTATAGGACAGTAATTTTTGACGTCTGACTTGCTACCTGATTTGTATATTGGAGTGACATAAGATAGTTTCCAATAATCTGGAAACTCACCCTTGGCGACAGATTTATTGAAAATATAGAAGAGAGGGCGAGACAATACGAAGCTGCAATTTCTGAGTAGGATGGGAGGAATAATTTCAGGACCTGAACCTTTCTTTATGTCAAGATTAGATAATTTCTCGTAAATGGTCGAAATAAAAATGTGGTAAGATGAAACATTAAGTTTTGATTCAATATCGTTAAAATTTTGATTTAGATTTTGATTAGTGTAAACTGATAAAAATGCTTGGCAAACAGATTTAATACTTCACTGCCACAAGAAGCAAAAGAGTCTTCAAAGTTCATATCAGGTATAGTGTTATTAAATCTTTTAGTACTTACAAAATTCCAAAAGGCTTTATTACTTTTAACAGAAGTTTCAACAGAATGTATGTAATTTGAGTAGCATTCTCTATATATAATCCTGCATTACGATCTTAACTGACTGAATATTTCATAATTATGGGTAGTCCTGTTTAGCTTGTAAATCTTATGTGCAACCTTTTTATCGTTGACCAAGCTTCTGAGTTGAAAAGAGAATGTGAGAATATGTCTATAACAAATTTCTTTAAGGGAACAAATAACTCAATTACCGAGTACAAAGCGTCATAAAGAGTAAAAATAATTTAGAAAAGTTCCTTGAAGAAGCCCATCCAAATTCATTGCCTCTAAACATTGGCGTATATCCTCTAAATTGGCATGGCCAAAATCATAATAATACTCTCTTCTCCAGGAGCATCACTTGAGTTAGTCTTATATTGAATTAAAGTTTCAAGAAGAGGATAATGAACATTAGGTGGGATCAATATATCAACGGTTACCATCACTGTGAGTTCCACCGGGGACAAAACAAGGTCGAGGATAACTCCTCTTTGGTTGAGCACTTTGTTGGTCTGGAAAAGATTGTAAAAAGCGCATATGTTCGAGACGATTTCGGTAGCACCTTCTTTCGATAGTGATGAACTGGGATGAGCTGAAGCTGAAAAGCAGAAATCTTCAATATCCCATGTTGCTGTAGGTAGATTATAATCGCCAAAAATGTGAAATTGACTGACCGGATGTTGCTCATTTAGCATTAAAAGTTAATCTCTTCCAAAGATGCTGGACTAGGGTGAACGATCCTGTCTGTAGATGTTATAACCGTTAAGACCAAGTTCGGCATCGTTGATATCAGCTGTGAGCCATGTTTCAGTAAGAATAATTACATCGAAGGAAAAATTTGTAACAATGAGACATACGAGTAGTTGGGATAGTTTTGTTCGAAGGCCTCTAACGTTCTGGTAATAAACAGCCAGCTTGCCTGAATCTAGTTTTTGTAATAATTACAGGAGTATTGTTGACATATTTAATTGTTAAGTTTAGCTCACCAGCATGCTGACGCCTCAAAAACTCGCTTCTGACAGTGTCCAGAGTTTTCTTCTGGTTAGGAGTTTGGTCCAGATGTATAAAAATCTTTTTATCGCGGCTAATATTGTTTGTTTTTAATAATAGCGTGTACGTCACGAGTTGATTTCAACACAACTTTAAGTGGTCGATGTCCATTTTTATTAATCTTTCCAAAGCGGAAAACGTTGGTATCGTTAATGTCAGTGCTATTAGCACCAGTGGCCTTTGTTATAAGAGTTTGACTTGATTAAGATCAAGGTAGGTTAAAGACTAAGCAAGTTGTTGGCTCTCTTTTGACGTTCGTGAAGTTCGGTAATAATGTCCTCACTAATCATCGGGATGTCAGTGATCGATGCAGAGTCATTCAGAATGCCTTTCAAATAAATGATTCTTCATTTTTTCAATCCAGAAAGTATGAAACTAGTTGCCAACAGATGGCTACTGAATTATTATGATAGAGATGGCAAAGAATACCTACGCAAGAAGCGAAACTGAATGAGTTTTCGTATGTACCAATGCATGGGAACTTAATACACTGGGAAACGTATAAAAATTAATCAATTTTTGTCGTTTGGTTCATAACAATTTAAACAAATACTAAAGTAACAATGGACTCGTCCACCGTCATCAAACTGTTTCGTACGATTACGAAACGGCAAAAGATAAATGAGCAAACTCGAAACAGCTTTTTTGAAACTGTTTGGTAAAACGTAAAAGTGCAAATGAAAGTGCTTCTACGTTTAACAATCAACGAAATTTTATAGTATTTAACAGATATTTTATGATTTGTAATGTTCGTTTTGCGTTTAGTTTTGTCAAGTATGCCAAATGGGAACTAGTTCTGTTGCAGTGTTATTTACGTATGCTGAAGTAAAATGTGTAAAACATATTTTACAGTAAAATAATTTTAATACCTGACTCAGAATGTTTGGAATAATTATTCCTAGAGGTTAATTTAAAATACAAACTCTATAAAGATATGTCAAATTATTTCAAATTTCAACACCGTCCGTTGTTCGTTCACTGTCATCTAAAGTGACCATATTTTGAAAATTAGAAAGCGGTACAAATCAAAACCATTGAGATTAGGAGATTTTTCTTCAAAGAATTCTATTTTTTGTAGTGACGGGACAAAATCGGGACACATGTTAAATCGGGAGTAGTGATTTAAAAGCGGGACTGTCCCACCTAAATCGGAATGTATGGTCACTTTACCGTCATCGCAGCTGTTTACACAAAACACAGAAACGTATGATTTCTAAACAAATCATTAATCAAATGAAACTGTTCGATGATCGTGAACACGACCAATGACAGAAAATTTTTAATATGTTCATTATCTAAAATAGATTATTTTAGTAACGAAATAAGTACTGTGGGTACAATAATGACAGTCACTACACAATAGCGTAAGTAGATATTCTGGTCAATAATTTTATATTTGAAGACTGACGAACTGAAACTGATTTTATATCATTTAAATTCAGCTTTAAAAAAAATGGCATTTATTCTCACCAACACTATAGTTTAATATATGACGTAAAAATGTAATGCAAAGGTGCGGACACTTAGGCATCGTCATAGCATTTCTCCTCTTTATTCTATCTCAATGTTTGCAACAGAGATAAAGCAAGTTAACATGGAACTCACACTTGGAAAACAGAGTCAAAAGAAAATCCAAAAATTGACAGCTATCCGCAAACTAGAACAAATTCAAATAAGAGCATGTCTCAACATAACAAGAGCCATGAAAACCACACCAACCAGAGCCATGGAAGTCGTTCTTAGTCTTACTCCCCTTGATATTTACATCAAGGAAGTTGCTCTGATAGCCATGATACGCCTCTGTATGATTGGAATAGAACATGATGTAGGATCTGGTGAGGCGAGACGTCACTTTTCGCAAAAGACGCTCAATACGCTCCCACTGCTTTAAGCGAACATGAACTTCATCTCTCCGAGATTTATCTTTCAAACGCCATGTATCAAAGGTCACGCTACATCGAAGGGTAGCCGTCTTGCTGATTCACTAGCCAAGAAAGCAGCCAACTAAATACTTTTTGGACCTGGCTCTTTTATTGGAGTGACAACGTCGATAGTGACAAACCTAATTAAAGAACATTGGCAAGAAGCTTTTAAGTGTTCCTGAAAACACTACAGGAAACAAATACTTGACTATGACTTGACAGAATCTGCGGCTGAACACAGGCATTCTGACTGGTCATTGCCAAGTACGAAAGCATTTCCATATTATGGGACTGCCAGAACAAAAAGATGTGAATATTGAACATATCCTGTACGATTGCCAGACGCTCTCATTTATTAGAAGATTTGTTTTCGGAGAGTATTGGCTAACACCGACCGATATAAGAGAAGCTCCTCTTGGCGACGTTGTCAACTACATTAAATCTGAAGGCTAGCTCACGAGCTAGGAGGTGCCTATCCTCTTAGGAGGATGCACAATGGGCACAGTGAGGCCTAAGTGCCATGGGGTAACCTACCCTCCTCACGTCACATATACAGAAGTACTGTAGGTAGCTGTAAATGCATTTCGATTGCATCCTGATTGCAGCGACTTGGTTACTCAGAGTGAGTTTTAATTATTTTTTATTTACTGTTTAATTCCGAATTAATTGAAAAACAAAAAAGAACAAATTTTAAATAAATGACTATATGAATTTAAACGATGCATAATAGTAGGCGTAAATTATCTTTAGAGGTAATACTGATTTAGAAATTTGAAAAATAAAACATTTACAGCCAGATGCAAGAACGTTCATTAAAATTTACGAATAACGCAATGTAATTTTTTCAAATAATAAAAATCTTAAAACTATCTAATTTCTAATTACTAGTTAGTTAAATACAACTACGTACTTAACTATACGGCAATTTTCACAAAACGCTAATAATAATATACCAAGCGTTGCTCTACATAAATTGACAGCTATATTTGACGTTAAATCACCTCTAAAACACTGAGAAAACTTGGCAGTTTTTTGTCCACGAATCGCCCATTTAGTTTCGTTTCTTGGGTAGGTATTCTTTGGTGATGGTAGGTTTGTATAATCTAAGGTGATGGTGAAAAAAGTAGTACATATGATGACAGCAATCAGGACCAAACATATTCACCACCGAAGAGCTGCTCGAAGATTAGCAGCAGTAGCAGATCCGATAACAAAAACGTTCTTGTATTAAGGTGAGTGGTATGTTACAGAACGTTTCATTTTCATTTATAGAAATCTGAAGTTGGGTTTTCAGAAAAATTACCAATATTATATAAGTTCTTTAATTTCAGTAGGAGAAATTTTGCTGCTTTTTAAGTTGCGATTGATAGATTGTTTTTCTAGAAAAGTAATAGATGGAAAATAAAAATTATAAACAGAGCGTTATTAATTAATTTGTAATTTTAGAAAACATTAACAAGTCCCAATGCAAATAGAAATATTTTGACCAAAAGAAAAGAAGAAACTCTGATAATAAGTACCTGAATGGTTGATTCTGATTACTACTTAATATTGGTACCTAACAAGTAAGATAATAGGGTGACACAAACTGTACTCTTTTAGAACAAGAACAGGAAGAGAATAATAATAAGTATTTTGAAGACATACCTAGATGGAAAAGAAAACACTTCAACTAAAAGCAACATGGAAAAACAGGATAAAAAGGATCCATATAAGTGATTTAAATTATTGGTTGTTTGATACAGGAAAGTCACCTTTTAAGCACAGTAAGTAATTTAAACATTCCATAATAGTGTCTAACAAGCAAAATGTATCTAGGTGTCTTTTCTAAAAAATTTAATGTTTTAGGATTGGCATGAGAGAAAGAAAAAAAGGTTCTAGTGAAAATATAGATGGAAGGAAAAGCACACAGAAAACTTTAACTAGCCCCAATGCAAATAAGAAAAACATTTTAGTGGAAAGAAAGGATAAAAATAATATTCAGGTAAGTGTTTTAAATTATTGGTCACTTGGTAGAATCAACATGTTGCTCATTCTTACGATATTTTCTATTTTAGACGAAAAAAACAAAAAATCCTGCACTGAACAGTACGATAAAGATAAATAAGAAAAACACAGAGAAAAAGTTTTTAAAGAACAAAATATGACGATGGAGACGGACGATATAAATTTTTTTTTTAAATAAATTTATGAAAAGAAGTAATAGATTTTATTATCCTACTAAAAAACGTTTAGGTCATTTCTGAAACGTTCCAGCAGTGGTATAAATACTTGCCTAAGACGTTTGAGCAACATCGCAGGATGTTCCACAAACGTCTCTGTGAAACGTCTCTAATACGTTACAAATGATGACATGGTCAAAGCCAGAAACATCCCAGGTACGTTTTAGGGAAAATAAGAAACATGACAGAGACGTTTCTAATGTCCCAAGTGCATGTTTCTGGAACGTTCGTGAAACAATACTGTGTTATTAGGGAACCCTACCAACCAACAGAGGGCTCTCAATACATCAGATGCAATTTAGTTGATAAAGTAAAAAAGCAGTAACAGATGATCAGTTTAGTGTGTGACAAAGGAAATTTATTAGCCCTCTTTGAATTAGAATTTTTCCTGGTTAATACCAATTTAAACAAGGTAAGTCTACTAGAAGTGTTTATTAGTGTCGTGGTAGCACATGACTATAGTTTTTAGCTCGTAAATTCAAGATTTAATATTTTGTGAAAAGTATTTATAAAAAATGTGGTTTAGGAACACTGAGACTAATCATAATTGGAACAGTGAGACGTGTCTCAGTGTTCCTAATGCATGTCTTAGTGTTACTTATTGCATAGCGGCATTACTGACCAGGTATAATTTTTATTACAGACAATAGTAATGCCAAGAAAGAATAAAACAGACAGGGTAGTGGGGCGATTTAGTGACACAGCAATGAGAGAAGCTGTTCTGTTAGTCCAACAAGGAATGAGTATCCGTCAAGCCGCTAGAGAAAAAGGCTTGTCTTTTCAGACTCTTGCCAGATATGTTCAAAAGTTTAGAAACGATCCTGATGTTAGAATGTGTCCAAACTATACAGTCAATCAATTTTTCACTTCAGAGCAAGAGAATGAAATTTGTGGTTATATTATTACATGTGCAAAAATGTTTTATGGACTCTCTCGAGATGACACCCGTCGGTTAGTGTATGAATGCGCAATCCGAAATAAAATAAATATTCCTGAGAAATGGCATGCGTGCCAATCAGCATCCCTTGCCTGGGTAAAGGGCTTTCAAAAAAAACACCCCATCTTAGCGCTCAGAACCCCAGAAGGCTGCAGTTTATCAAGAGCCACTGGATTTAATAAATTTAATGTGGAGTCTTTTTTTAATAAACTAGAAGAAGTCTTACAGCGTCATCCTGCATTTGGAGATGGAACCAGAATTTTCAATTTAGATGAAACCGGGACGCAAACAGTACAGAAATCACAAAAGGTGTTTGCTTGTAAAGGTGTTCGGCAAGTCAGTAAGGCAACCAGTGCCGAACGTGGAACTCTTGTAACAACCTGTTGTATAGTTGGGGCCTCAGGTGTAGCTATTCCCCCGGCTATGATTTTCCCGCGTGTCCATTTTAAAGACTTTATGACAAACGGAGCTCCACCAGGAACCCTAGGGTTAGCTGCTAAGGGAGGATGGATGAACACCGAATGTTTTGTGCAGGTTATAAATCACTTTATCCGACATACTTCTAGTTGTAAAGAAAATCCATCTCTGCTAATAATGGATAACCATGTTAGCCATCTATCCATAGAGGCCATAGACATTTGCAAAGAAAACGGGGTGACTATATTAACTATACCACCACATTGTACAAATAAGCTGCAACCCCTGGATGTTGGGGTTCTAAAGCCATTCCAGACATTTTACAGCTCGGCGATCGATAGCTGGATAATGAGCCATCCAGGACAAACTTTTAGCATTTATAATGTTGCATCATGCGTGGGCATTGCTTATCCTCGAGCGATGACTCCGGTAAACATTACCAATGCGTTTAGGAAATGCGGGATATTTCCTTTTGATAGATATATTTTCAATGTGGAAGACTTTATGCCAAGTTCAGTAACTGAGAGAGAATATACCCCATCTCCTTCAATACCGACTTTGCCTTTCCCAGGTCCTTCATTATCGACACTGGCCTCTCCAGGTTCTTCCACATCGACTAAGATCCACGGAAATAGTTCTGAGACTATGACAAATGACACTTCTGAAGCAACATTTCTGAGCCCGAAAATTTTTAGAGGTTTCCCGAAAGCTAAACCAAGAACAACCACTGAAACAACAAAACGGCGCAAAGGAAAAACCATGATAGCAACTGACACTCCTGAATGCGAGGAATTACTAAGAAACAAACAGAATAAAATAAAACCAGACAAAGAAAGAGTAAAGAAAAATATATTTAAAAATGAAATAAAAAGTGGTGGCAATGAAATGAACCTTGCAAAAAAAGCCAGAGAAGAAATGAAGAAGAAAGTGAATCAGAAGATGATAGTTTTGATATAGATTGCCAGACTCAAGTGGTGGTGAGGATTATGTAAGCGAAGATGAAGAAATAAATGTGAACATGGGATTAGAACGAATGCCAGTTCCAGAACAATATGTTTTAGTAAAGTTTGAAAGTAAAGGAAAGTCTGTTTACTATGTAGGAGAAGTTTTGTCTACAACAGGTGATGATGCTGAAATAAAATTCCTCCGAAAAAGTACAAAATGTTATGGAACTTTCATGAAACCTGATGTTGAAGACATATCACTTGTTCAGAAAAATAACATTAAAATGATATTGCCACCTCCAAAGCTTCAAGGGAAGACTAAGCGTCAACACAACCTCTTGAAATTTGAAATAACCTTCGATTCCTTAGATATTCGTTAAATGTCCCACTGTTCAGTTTTTTGTTGGAACAGTGAGTCACTAGCCAATTAAAAAAAAAATTAAAAAACCAGAATGTGTTTCTAGATTTTCATATTTTCTAAATGAATATATGTTATATTATATATGAGAGTAAGTTTACTTGTTTATAGAGTTTTACATTTTAATTTTTTTAGTACAAATTCTGGTGTAAACATTTTGTGTCTCACTGTTACTACCTCCCCCCTACTGTTAAAGAACAAGATAATAATGAACGTGGGGAAATACAAGTTCAAAACAAAAAAAATTCTGTAATAAAAGACAAAAAAAATATTCTTGAAATAACTAGAAAAAAATGCAACGTAAAATGCAGGCAACGATGTAGTGACCTTACGGAGGAAGTAAGAAAAAAATTTGGGAAGTTTTTTGGTCCTTGGGCTATGCAGTGTGAAGAAAATGGATGAGTAAGCATTTTACACTGGTTCCGGTAAAACGATTAGTTAATGCTAAAAAACAAAACTAGAAATGATTCTAGAGTGTATTCATTACCACTACCAGACGAAAGAGAAGAAAGAGTTTGCAGATTTACATTTCTAAGTACGCTAGGTTATAAAAATTACTCAGTTATAAGGCATTTGGTGGCGGCAATAAAGGTTGCACCATGAGGAAAGATGGTAATGGAAAGGAGGGGTATTCACCCCAAACCACATTTTAAAATTGATAAAACTCCTATTATAACTGACAAAATTCCTTCCATTCTTGTGTTAGCCACTACAAATGTTAAATATCTGTCTTGCGATCTAAATGTAAACTTTCTGTTTAGGGATTTTAAAGAAAAGAATCCAAATATGAAATGCTTCGTGAAGAAAGGTGATTAAAGATTTGAATATAAGTTTCTATATGCCAAAGTCGAATAAATGTAAGGACTGTTTAAATTTAGAAAATGAATTAAAAGAAGCTGAAAATGAGAACCTGTAAAAGGTAGTAGAAAATGAATTGAAACAGCACAAAGAAAAGGGACAAAATGCTAAATATAAAAGAGACTGAGAAAAATCATTGGTTAGTCCAAAAATTAGATTTTACTTAGTGGACTTGCAAAAAGTAATCATCTTGCCTATTATGTCACAGAATAAATCATGTTTCTTTACAAGTAGGTTAATTGAATTTAATGAAACATTTGCAACATTAAAGGCGGATTTAAATTTTTTCACGAGGATTTGGGAAGCCGCAAAGCTGAATCTATTGCGGATGCAGTTTTGCAAGTGATAGAAACTGAAACAGATGCAGAAGAATTTGTCTTTTGGGCTGATAACTGCTTAAGCCAAAATAAAAATTATGGCAATTACTCTTTTTTAGTTTCTGTTGTTAATTCCCCATCAGGGCGTAGAAATGTAACTTTAAAATACTTAAATAAGGATCACACCCACTAGACCGCAGATGGCAACATTGAAAAGTAAATTCTAAGAAAACATACTATTTATGATTTTAAGGACTGGATTGAAACGGCCGAATCTGCTAGAAAAGAGTTATAAATATTACTTTTGGAAAAATTTCACATTTTTAGGAATAAAAAAGTGACGACACTATTAAAGAATTTGTCCTGTCAAATGTTGTTTGAAAAAAAATATACAGTGCTTCTCAAAAGTCCCCTCCCCCCCCTCTTTTCTTTTGAACATTGATACTTAGACTTATGAAATTTGGAGGGTGAAAATAAACTATTGTAAGCTTCTTTGCTACTGGTAACAGGTGACGTAATAGGGATCGATGACGTCACCAGGCCTTTGAAGTAAATAATATTAAATGGGACCTTATATCAAGTAACACTTCGTTTGAAAGATATTAAGAATACCTATTCAATCATACTATTTTTTTGAATTTACAATGTTTTTGATGGTTAAAATAAGGTCCCATTTAATATTATTGATTTCACTTGCCTGGTGACGTTACCGATGCATGTTACGTCACCTGTTACCACTAGCAGAGAAGCTTACAATAGTTCATTTTCACCCTCCAAATTTCATGTCTAAGTATCACCGTTCAAAAGAAAAGAGGGGGGAAGGGACTTTTGAGAAGCACTGTATAGCAGAATTACAAAGAGAACCTCCAAAGGTAAAAACATTGTATGTTAGGGGAATTAACGCACAAAAAAAAGCAAAACATTTTGCATGTTTTGGTTCCCTCTAATGCCCGAAAATAGACGAAATTTTTGGGTTAATTTACTGGAATCTGAAGCTTCAGCTGATTTAACTAACAATGAGCATCTTGAACTAGAAGGCGAATAATTTTATTTTAGTTAAGGATTTTCAAGTTTTTTTTGTGATACCTAGATTCAAACATTAATATATACTAATAAAACTTAGCTACTGATAGAAGGTTAAACGAAATATCTGGAACATACTTAATTTTGACAATGTTCCTCTCAATTCCAACTTGTTATAACTTTACAATATTATTGCCAGTTCCACTAACAGTTTATTATTATTTGCTATGGAAATTTCCTGTCTAGAATTTTTATTCGACAATTTTATCAAAATATTACTGTTGCCTGTCATGTGAGCGGTTGCGCCATTGTAGATGTACCAAGCATTATTTTTCATATTTACACCTAATGCAGCGGCAAACAAAGCTCTATTTCTACCTCGGTTATAGCTCTATTTGTTTTTATTTTTATTTGCTGTCATATCTTTCTTATCTTGTGCTTGTGGACATTGATTTTTATAATGACCTTTTTGCTTTCAACCCCAATACCATGATAATTTCTTAACCTTATTATATTTCACAGCTAATGCAAAATCACCTCCATGTCTTTCATTTTGCCACTTTTTGTCTTGTAGTAATTTGGCTTTTACAAAATCTGATGTTCATATTCTTCTGTGGGGCCTTGTAGCATTACCACACCAAGGAATTCATTATCTATAGGTTTCCCAATTGACATCAGTTGCTGGGAGAGGCCTATTATTTGATTTACATAGTCCTCCATGTTATCAAAGTTTTCAAGTTTTACTGAGCACAGACTTCTCAATAATCTCAAACTTCGATGCAGCCCTTTGTCTTCGAATTCCTTTTCAAGTGTTGTCCATGCTTCACTTGCAGTTTTGACTTGCATTACATGAGGGTACGTTGATGTATTTAAGGATAACATTATTTTTGACAACGCTTTTTCGCAACGTGCACTGTCCGCAATATCTGCTTCTGACGTTATCGCTACTTGTCTAGAAATACAATTGCATAGCCCATCTATCTTTAAAAAAGCAGCCACTTGAAACTTCCACTCTGAATAATTTTCTCGGGTTTAGGACATCTGGACGTTGCCGTTTCGGCGTGGCCATTTCGCCGTGGCCATTTGGACGTCAGGCCATTTCGCCGTTGGCCGTTTCGGCGTCGGGAATACTATTTTTTAGTATGTATGTTAAAACCGCTGTAAGTTTTATTATGAAATAAGTGAGGTATTGCATAGGAATGGGATAAATGCTTTAATCTGTTTTTCAAATTATATTCGTAGTGTAATTAATATTAGTGTAATTAATATTTTATATGAACATTAGTATAATAATAGTGAAGTAAAGAAATTGTTCCAAATTTATACCTTTTGGATTGCGCTCCTCAGGAAATCCATACAGGGGTATTTTTGTAGGAAATTTAATTTCCTACAAATTGTTTTGGGACAATTTTTTTATAACTTCAACTGTTTTGTTGATAAGAACGAAAATATAACAATTTTTGAGAAAATTGAGCTTTGGAAGCCGACACCGCTGAGACGGGTTCAAGTACAAAAAAATGTTAGTGGGCACTTTCAAAGAGTCCCTAATATACTACAAATTTTGACTAATATCAATGGAATACCATGAAATCAAACGGAGCTATTATTATTTAAATTAAAAAAATCATGATTTACATGTTATTTAAATGGGAAATATACATCGATCGAAAGAAACCACTTAAAATTAAAACTAAGGGCTTAAATTTTCAGGGAATTTTTTTTTTTTTGATAAAAGAAATAAAATTTTCATGTGTCAGTGAAAAAAATAAATAATGTTAGTTTTAAATGGAGCACCCTATTAAATATATATACTTTAGTAATAGTATATAGACATTTTATTTTAGTCTTCCTTTCGAAACGAAAACAGTTTTATTATTTAATTATAATAAACCTAATGTAACTTGACAAACCGGACCCTGACCTAGTTTTGCAAATACTTATAACCTTGGCCTAAATTTCGTCTACTATATCCCCACGAAGTGATGTTAAAACCCCCAGAATTTCTTTTAGAGTTCAATGTAGCTGTAATGGAGGAAGAACAAAGAATACACCGAGATTAATTTTGAATACTGTTTATTTAACATCTATTCTTTTGTACAGCCGAACATTTAGATTATGTGCCATTTTTAGGCTTAACATCCTGTTTATGTAGGCTTTCTAATGTGCCATTTCTAACCTCAGAGCTTTTAGTTCCCATAAAAGGGTAAAACAAAAGTCAGAAGTACTTTGGTATGTTTGTTTGTCTCCTAATATACAATCACACGTTTCCACGGAACTAGTGAATTACGCATTGTCTAATAAAAGAGAGTACGATGGTAGCACGCGGAGTGTTGTGAGATATAAAATATTGCGTCGAATTGAGAACCTCTTCCTTTTTGAAGTCGGTTAAATTTATTATTTCTAATATGTGTAAAAACCGGAGTGTAGATTTACCTCACCGTGCATCACGCCTTTCTCTAATATTCCAACAACGTAATTTAGTGACATACTCAGTCCTGTATGAACAACACTAAACGGTCGATCGGAGAACACCTAATATAAAGGGGGATGCCCGTCAGGCCCACTTTTGGGGTATCTCAGTAGAGATCCATCCAAGCCTCTATCAGGCTTTAATTTACATAGCCGCAAGGGAAATACCATTTTTAGGCCCTGACTATTGAGGTCCCTGGCGGTCTATGGTGGCCTAAGGCGTCTTTTTTGGCACGATGCTCTTTTGCTCTGTCGATTGACAAATCAGTGTCATTAATCACAGTTCTGAGAATACGTTAGCTAGTCCACAAACACAATTTCACCTATTTATTCTAAATAAATAACAAACATACCGACTACTTCCGCGTAATGTCCCGCTAAAGATATGTGGATATGTATAAATAAATACGACCCTCCTCAATATTCATGATTCTACCCGCCGCTGTACATATCTCCTTTTTCCCGAAAATTCGATACACAAAACTAAAATTCCGTACGGCTAAAATGACACATTTGTCTACCCAATTTTGTTTTACAAAGAACGACAGAAAACATATTTTTTAAACCGCAAACTAACTGTAAAATATATACAAATCAAGGCGTTTACCCTACTAATCTACATCTGTTTGCCATTTAAAAGTAAAATCGAAAGTACTTTTTTATCTTTACGGAAAGGGGCAGGTACTGCTTACAGACAACCGAAACTTTACAACTCGGCCCTTTGGCCATAAATCTAAATGACTTAATTTATTGCTTGAGAGCATTGACTGACTTTAGAACAATTAATATTTATGACAACAACATCACTATCGATTCTCTAAATAACATAATTTAGCACAATATAAAAACCCTATAATTTTTTACCACAATAAACGTTTACCAATGAATACCAAAAATATGACAATAACACACAGACGCGAATTTTCCCGCTAATGAATATAAAAGTAATAAAGTGATACCTGTAACCTATTAACGTTTGTCTAAATTCTCCCCCGGAATATCTGAATAATAATTACTAGTTTGATTACTTTAATAGTGCGATTATCGTTTTAAATCTACGTAAAAGAAACCTTACAGAAAGAAAAGTATACCGCTGACAAAAGGTCTACCGGGCGTAAGTTCATCGGGTCAGCCAGAAGGGTGACGAAATCCACTACGAACGTCGCCTGGAGTAGTACCTTTAATCGTTTAGTAACATTTTATAATGTTGAATCGGAGATACAAAATATCTGGCGTTTAACTAGACTAGCGAGGTATCACCAGTATTAGTTACGCCAATATTTTAGTCGCTCGGTAGATACAACTTTACAAAACAGTTCTAGGAGCGAAATCCGGTTCTATTCAACGTGTATCTGCTTGGTCAACCTGACTAATATCTCCTTTTATTTATATATAAAATATAAGAAAAAGGTGGTCGTCCTAAGGACAACTGGATACCTATGCAGAAGCCGTCGTTTATAGAACCTAATTTCTCTACTCCGTCGATATCTTTTATTTCCGTTCTCAAAATATAACAAGAACACGACTACCGTAAGGGTAGCGATATCTCTTTTTAATTATATTTGACGAATATAAAGAAAAAGGAGTCACCGTAGTGGATGGATATTTGCGTATTCTTGTTAACTTGACTCGGTGAAGAAGAAAAAGTTAATCCTTTTGACCACAAAAAACCCGGGTATTTATACTTAAATTTCCCATATACGCCAATGTATCGGAAAGAGAACGAATATGCGTTCGAGCATAAAGACTATAAAGCCATGTATTAATTCCTGAATATAACCCTATCGGCGACATCTGTTTTGTTCTAGCGACCGTCAGAGTTACGCGTAGATATTTCTTTTCCCAGAAGTAATTAAACGGCGCCCACTAGGCGGGATGCTGGGATGTTGTTTGAATTCGAAATAAAAAATTTGGATATAATATGTAATATATAAGAATTATTTAAATTAATTATCAACCCCCGGTTGTCGGATTTCACTAATTATATTAAATATAACAATTATTTAAAATTTATAAAAATTATGTTGTTAAGTTTGCCAAAACTACCAACTACGAAATGACCAACGTCAAAATGGCCGGCGCCGAAATGGCCAACGTCCAAACGGCCACGCCAAAACGGCCACGCCGAATTGGCAACGCCGAAACGTCCCATTCCCAATTTTCTCGGCCTTTGAGTTTTTCAATACTTGCCGCCATACTAGACTCACCCGCAATATTTTTGTGACATCTCGATAAAAAAAAACATAAAATTTGATATCTTTTGTTTATATGAACTCTTGGCACACATCCTGTTGGAGATATTTTTCTGTATCTCGTAGAGTGCTGGGTAATAAGACATGTAGATTATTACAATTTTCTATTAGCAGAATTTAATGTAAACAGGACGACCATCTTACAGTAAAATTAACTACTGAACTACATGACATTTTTTACAAGTGACATTAATGACACACGTCACAAAACATAGATTAAAGGACGAGAGTTTTCAAAACGGATGTGTTGATTGTGACTTTGTGACCACCTTATTATTGATTATTTCCAACAAATACAATATTTAATCCTTTTCTTGGCATCGTATCTCTCAAGATGCCAATTTTCCCGATTTTTTGTAAAAAGTAAATCGTTAAATTTGGGGATGATGTTGGCAACAGCGTATGTACCACACCCTGTATTAACGGCCGTTTAGGTTTGAAGTCAATTGCTTCCATTTTAGTCGAGATATATCATTTGAAACAGATGCATGTTGGTTAAGTCGAACATTTTGAGAAATGGTGAGTACACGCTTTATAAAATTTTACTTTTTTTTAAATTAGGCGCGATAATAAGATATAAGTACGCATACATATAGAAATATATCAATACTATTGTACTACATGCAAACCTTAGTAAAATACTAACATAAAAAAATTAGACACTTAAAATTTTTTCTCCAGTGAATCTGTTCTTGCCAAGAATAGGGTTAATAATTTTTATTAAATACTTTATTAAGATCGAGCAAAAAAGACAAAACCACGTTTCTAGTAGGGGAGCCTCCTTTAATTTTTAATATTTGTTGTTATAGCGGCAACAGAAATACACATTCTGTGAAAGTTTCAACTGTCTACCTGCCACCTAGATTTTGTAGATGATTTATAGCTATTTTAATATACATTTTTAAAATTTATTTACTCTACCTACATGTTTGTTAATAACAGTATAATAGAAACAAGTAATTACCATTTTTGTTTAAATGTGTAAACAGTCCAGACATTCCTGTACAAATAGCCATTCCAAACCCACTGGTAATTAGTAAACTTCGTCTGTTGAACGTTTTCAAGAAGTAAGTGTTTGAGCAAGCCATTAACATTCTTATCAAACAGAGGAAAGTTGAAGCTAGGTATGGATTTATTGTACTTCCCACTTCCTAAAATTAAACAAAAATTAATATCCAAATATTATATCCATTACTCAAAGTGGTCCGAAGTATATTAAATAGAAATGAGAACAATATAAAGTCTGTTTAATTAGATTCTTAAAAATTATAAAAGCCTACAAGCTATTTCGACTTTAACTTGCAAGCTTTATCATTTTTTTAAATTTAATTAAAGATCCTGTAGTTGACAAACTTTCTGCTTTTTATTTCTACTTAAAAATAAATATATATTTTCGTCTATTCATAATAATACACATTTTTCGTACTACTGTGTAACTTGTCAAAATGTCCAGAAAGATGCACAGGATAACAAAAAAGTAATACTTTTCTGGCCTAGGTCAAATAAGTCATTAGTTACAAAATAATAAAGAAATATTTGTTTTTACAATTCATAAATATTATATACCTACTCGTATTATTCTAGTTAAAATGACATGTAAATGTTATTACATTAGACGTATAAAGTATTGTCTGATCGAAGGTAGAACTTATTTGTTGTTCAGTATACTTTATGTTATTAATTCAAACAGACCTAATTTTATATTTAAATATCAGAATTGTAGGAACTATATTTTTATTTAGTTTAATGAAAATCTAATATTTATTTTTATTGAAAATTGCAGTAAATGTTATAATTTGTTCATCCAAGAATGGTTACAAAATGTGATGTTTTCGCATTAAATTTGTTATTAAACGCGTACCGAGTAGGAAGATCGAGAGAAACAGCTGACTCGAAATCCGGGATGCACTGACATCAGTGGCGGCTCCTCCATTAGTGCTGCAGAGCTGCAGAACCACCATAATAAATCCTGAATGTTTGCATTAAGCATATTAAATTTTCCATAATTTTATCGTGCGTAACTGACCTTTTATTTAATAATGATTTGCTCCTACTTGGAGCCGCCTCTGCTCCTACGAAAAATACGACGAAGCAAACCTCATTCAAAATTTCCGAAAAATCGGTATTTAAACAACTGTATCTCACCTCACGAGTGACGACTGCAAGAACTGCAGCTTAATAATCTTTCCTCCATGTGCAGCTCTTTGCAATACATATAAATATATACACGAAGTAAATCGAGGAAAGCCGACGGACCTTGACCCACGCACCGATCACGTTAAGATGTGCTGCATTCTTTGCAGCGACTGTCGGCTCGGCATGCCGCAGTTTTATTATAAGTATTACGTAAACACATAACATAACTCAGTGCAGTGGTTGATCGTATTCATTTTTCGCGCTCGTTTTAAAATTGCAATTACCCGTCAAAATGGATATTGTTTTTAAACTCGGCGAAACTAAATTTCAAAAGCTTGAATTTCAGGAACAACTGGTAGTAAAAGAACGTGGACGTCCTCTTATTCTTGTACTCAATATTGAAGTGAACGGTAAAAGTCGTTGAAAAACTTATAAAAGACAATTTAATAAAGACATATATCTTCGTAATAATTGGATTTGTGGCTGTGGCGAAAAAAACGCTTTTTTTTTGTTTTCCTTGTGCATTGTTCGGAACTGATAACGAAGAAAAAATTTGGCGAGAAAAAGGCGTACGTGATTTAATACATTTAAGCGAAAAAGTGAAAAAACATGAAACAAGCCGTGCGCATATCACCAATCAAATGAAATTTGCTTTATTTGGGAAAGTGAATATTCAAGCTCAACTTGATTCTGCTTATTGGATAAATATACAAAAGCACAACGAGGAAGTAACGAACAATAGGTATGTGTTATCAAAGTTTATTGACTGCATAAAATTTTGTGGGGCTTTCGAGCTAGCCTTAAGAGGACATGATGAAAGTGAATCATCCGAAAATCCCGGTATATTTCGAGGTTTGGTGAATTTTACGTCAGAACTTGATAAAACACTTAGTGAACATCTTAAAAATGCAACGGTTTTTAAAGGCACCTCAAAAATTATACAAAATGAAATTTTAGATTGCATGCTGGAAGTGTACCGCGAGGAAATTCTTTACAAAATAAATAAGGCCCCGTTTTTAGCAGTGATAGCTGATGAAACTACAGACGGTTCATCTAAATTTCAAATGGTGATTGTTCTTCGTTACGTTACCAAGGAGGGAAACCCAGTAGAAAGGTTCTGGACTTTTTTGCTTCCCGAAAATCATAATGCTGTTTCATTAAGTAACAATATTTTTAATGTTATTGACCCTATTTTAAAAAATGATAAAAAAAAGCTTATTGCTCAAAGCTATGATGGGGCAGCTGTAATGAGTGGAATACATGGCGGAGTTCAGGCAATAATCAAGGAAAAATACGAAAATGCACATTTCGTACACTGCTATGCTCATCAATTAAATTTGGTGATGTCACGAGCATGTTCAATTAATTCTCAAGTACGTGTTTTTTTGGAGATTTACATGACATACCTGGATTTTTTAGTCATTCGCCGCAAAGACACGCGGTTCTGAACCAATTTATAGGAAAAAAAGTACCCCGTTCTGCACCTACGCGTTGGAATTTCAATATTCGTACGGTTAATGTGGTTTACGAACATAGAGATTGTATTGTAGAATGTATGATACATCTTGAAGAAGATTCAAATGCAGTGACCTGTAAAGAAGCAAGAGGTATTCGACGTTTTCTGGAAGATCCAAATTTTACTTTTTGGCTGACTTTTTTTAATTATATTATGCCACATGTTGAAATTTTATATAACCAACTACAAAAAAGAGACATGAATCCAATATATGCACAAAATGTGGTAAATAATTTTGAGAAAAGCATTAATGACGTTCGAAATAAAATAGATGTCATCATACAGCAAGCTTCAAATTTTAGTACAGTCCCCTGTGATGCAAAAAGATAACGTTTAAATAATAGCAAAGAAGACCACCGTATTGCATGTATAGAGGTTTGTGATGTTATTATAAATAATGCAAATGAACGTTTTGCTTTTACAAATCACTTGGTTGCCGCATCGCTTTTGAATTCAGAACATTTTGAAAATTATAACAAGTCATTTCCTGAAAATTACCTGGACTTAACATGTGCAGCTTATAATATTTTGGAAAAACAACGTTTACGAACAGAGTTGTCAGTTTTGTATTCAAATTTTCAGTGTAGGACATTGAAAGGTGCAGTACCTTTGTTAAAATTTATAATTTTTAACAATTTGGAAGAAACAATGGCAGAAACTAAAAAGTTGTTGGAAATTCTGACGACTACTCCCATGACGACTGCTGAAGCCGAACGAAATTTCTCCACCTTAAAGCGCATAAAAACTTTTCTTAGAAATTCAATGTGTGAAGATCGTCTATCTGCTTTATCGATGCTTTCAATAGAAAAAAAATTCGTCGCCTCTGTACCCAATTTCAATGAGAAAGTAATTGAAAAGTTTGCCTCCAAAAAAGACCGCCGTATTGATCTCCAGTTTAAGAAAATGAAATAGGGTGCAAGTATAAATTTTGTTACTGATATTTTTTGTTTTCGGTTATAAATATTATATGTATATATTTTTATTATCGGGTTTTTATTATTATTTTAAACTGGTTGTGGTTCGTGCAGACCACCCACCTTAAAATGTCACGAGCCGCTACTGACTGACATACAAGGAAATTGTCGTGTGTACCTTCTTAGACATAGAAAGAAAATTTAACAAGAGGCCACATAAATTTGTGTAAAGAGCATGCGAATATGGAGGAGCAGAAAGCACCACATCCAGATGGATGGCTCAGCTGCTATGGGACAACTGCAGAGAAACAGATATGACAAGATACCATCTCCATCTGCAATACCAGAGGAGTTATATCCCAATAATGTGGAGGTTAACCGTAGTGGAACTTCTATGCAAATTGGTATTGCAAGGTATTGCAAATGGAGCCTCTGAGACACCGGGTCATCTCTCAGAGTATCAAGACCTTCCTGTGGCATGCGGGGGGCACTGTTGTAGAGGACTGTTTTTCCCTTGCTACTCGTATGATCAAATATGAATACTACAGCAAAATGCAACAAACCAAGGCAACATCGTCGATCTCGAAAGGGAATACGACGAAGGCAACGTCTCTTGCAAATGCTGAGAAGATAACAAAGAGGCGTAAAGTCTCCTAGCCCATATTCTAGAAGATGAAGTAAATTTTGCCCGTCGTGAACATTCAAGAACGAGGTTAAAGGAGCTTTTGAAAACTGGCTTTGATTACACAACCGCAAAAAGGCAAGTAATTAAGTAAATATTTTAAAGAGCCCAAACAAAGCCACAGAAGCCCCAGAGGATAGAATTTCAAGGAATCAAGGAGAAAGAAGCTGCAAAGCAACGCACAGAAACTCCAAAACACCCATGTTCAACAGAAGCAACACTGTCATAGGTCAGCCTACTGAGAGAGAAGGCTAGGACGAACGAAGTCTCGTTCAAAGAGGCTCTTACCTCAGTGAAGCTTGCAGTGGTAGCAGTAGGGTACTTAAAGATCAAAATGAGTCCAGAGAGACTGGGAAAAGTCCAATACTCGATCTCCAAGACCCACGATAAAATTCACTCAGAGGACACAGCTGAGGTTCGCAAAGTGCAGCCACAAGCTAGGCTAGGTGGTGAGTTGCGCAGGCTAGTGGGTCATTCTTGTAACTCCTGGGCGACGAAGTGCTTGATGCAGGTAGAACAGTGCTGTTTGATTACAGGTCAAACTAGTCACTCTGCTCAAGGCGTCACAGACGATATTATCCACTTCTCTTCGGTAAAATATTAAAACTTTATCAAGCCAGTTCTAGTCTCAACCTGAGTATCTTTTAACTTTATTTTTATGTCTTTGAATAAACATAAAAGAAACATATTTTTGGTCTGTATATAGCTTAAAATGAGTACCAATTAGGAAATGACGCCATCTTTTAAGTGCTTCAATAATCGCGTAAGCTTCTTTTTCTATGGATGAATGGTGTTGTTCACTCTTGGTCAAAGTCTTCGAAAAGAATGTTACAGGTCGCCCTTCTTGACTGAAGGTAGCTGCTATTGAGTGTTCCGAAGCATCAGTTTCTACAATGAATGGTATATTGCTGTGAATAGGTAGTTGTTACTACAGATTTAGAATAAAATTTTTATCAATGATTCAGAACTTCCGGTATCTATTAAAGCGTCTGCAGTGCATCGATATTATTAACTTCAATTTTAATGAGTGATTTGGATAAGAATCTCGGAGCTGCCGCTAGTAATTGATTAGGTTCATTCTGAATCCAGGCAGTAGTAGTTTTTACTTAAAATTTCTTGCATGAGAATACTTTTGCAAAATGTTCAGGTTTATTACATTCCTTGCAAATGACATTTTAAGCCGGGCAATTAGAACGAGGCTGGCACAAAAATAACATTTAGGGCCAATACTTGAGGCAGCATTACATGACTGACATGGTGAGGAATCAGGATCTTCATTTTGCTTATCATGGTTTACTATTAATGAATTTCCGAAGTGGTCATGATAATATATGCCTCTGCATTTTTTGGAGCAATTTCCAAAGACAGTGCCTGAGAAACTGCAATATCCAGTGTCAGAGTTGAATTTTTCAATAGACGCTGGCGAATTTTTATTTTTTAAACGAATTTTCATCAAGTAAATAGACGGCTTAAACACGTCCAATACGGTTTGCCTTAAAGACGTGTAAAATTGAATGTCCTAAAGTCGCCTTGTTTTGTAACAATGTACATCCTATAGACGCCTTTAAAACATTTTTCATCGTACATCTTCAAAACGTCATGAACAAACGTCTTTAAGATGTCTTTAAAACGTGTCTGTGCTATCTGGGTAGCGGGAGGGTAGCAGGCCTATAACCCAACCAAGGTATGATATTTTATAACGAAAGGTCTAAGAGACCTTGCGCATGTACCTTATACAACAATAGGATAAATTATTTACTGATACCGGTGCTGTGCTTAACTACGACGACAGAAGAAGGAACAAAATTATGGCTGGTCTATTTTGCATATATCCCAGACGAGGAGCTATGTCGCCCGCATATATTAGGCGAAAAAGCCTCATATGCGGCAAGAGCTAACCTCTAACTTATAATAGGATGCGATGTCAAAGCCCACCATACCGTTTGGGGAAGTACAGATATCAATACAAGAGGCGAGTCTTTGTTACCATTCATCTTATTTGATTATTTAGTAATTGCTAATATAGGTAATAAATCAAGTGATAATATCTCAAAATGGCATGTGTCAGACAAACCATCGTGTTCAGACCACATACATATTAGATTTTATCTAATTACCCCACCTTTTAACTAATTACAGAAACCCTAGAGTGGCGAATTTGGAAAGGTATTCAACTATCTCAAAATAAATAAAATGTAAACAAAGCCTTGATTGAGTAGTAGACCAAGTAATTAAGGCCATTATAACCGCTTACGAGGAAAACTATCCGGAGAAAACAAGACAGCAAAGAACAAAAACAGTCTGGTGGAACAAATACTAGGAACACCTTAGAGGTGAAATGCGATGGCTATTTAATAAAGCCAAATCAACCGAACACTGGTCCCTTTATAAGGCACGCAGAAAAACAAGGAGATAAATAAGGCTGTGAGGAGTTATCTGAAACATTCACATGCTCTCTAGAATCTACAAAGTCCTAGCTTAAGAGGGTACTGCAAATAAGGTAGGATTTCTCAGGAAAGATGATCAAAACCATACAAAAAGCTTCGAGGAAACGTTAACAATAGTAGACCAACTCCTTCGGAATGGAAGCTAGCTACAGAAATATCTCCAGGAGTAGATGGGATATGTCCCACTCTACAACAAAAGGGACTTTAATTCTACATGTGTCGCATATTTAAATCACGAATAGCCTGGCGACATATACCAAATGCGTGGCAAACGGTGAAAGCCATATATCTTCCTAAAGTAATAAGGTTTAATGATATGACACCAAAGTCGTACTGCCCAATCAGTCTATCGTCATTTATGCTGAAAACGCTAGAAAGATTAATAGATACGAGACGAAATACTGAGAGGAAATCCTCTCAGTTACCATCAATATGCATATCAGTCAGGAAAGTCAACCGATTTGGCCCCGAATGATCTCAACATACTATTGTCAAAATCCCTGTAGGATAAGGAAATGACAGTAGCAATTTTCGTAGATATTGAGGGAGCAACCGTTATTACTAATATCATATCTACAATCCCCTATTTAGGATATATACTAGTTTAATGAATTTTTTGTCATTTAAATAAATTGGAATTGGGGGTTTCAAATGGTTTAAGTTATAAATGGTAGATTTGTGGTAAAATTTTATGAATATCAATATTTGCTTTTAATAATGCCCATACAAGATCTATAATTAACGCACTAGCAACGAAAGGGGTACCAGTAGTCCTTTGTTACTGAATAAAAGCCAGTCTAGAAGAAAAGGTAATAACATCATCTGTAGGCGAAGCTACACTGCTCCTCATTTGGTCAGTCCTAGTGACGAATAAAAAGTCTACTACCTGCAGACTTCTACTGCCTAGGGTATGCCGATGACATAGCGATTATTATAAGAAGCAAGTTTGCAGGTACAATACCGGAGTGAACACAATCCGCTCTAAACATCGTTGACGAGTGGTGCAGAAAGAAGGAAGTAACAGTAAATCCTCACAAAACCACACTAGTCAAAATTACAAAACAAAAGGTACAGGACTAAAATCACCAGTACTAAAAGGAGCGAAGATTCCATTTGCCGAAGAGGTCAAATACTTGTGCGTCATCATTGGCCACAGGTTAACATGGAAATAACACTTGCAGAAAGTGCAAAAAGTGCGACGTTAAAACCAGTCAGTTCCATACAGGTACAATTAAAGCTTGTGTGGGACTGTTTGGAAACCCTAGCAGAGCTAGGTAGTCAAAACAGAATAACCTTAGTCTGGGTACCAGGCCACAGAGAACATAAGGGCAACGAAGAGGCTGATTTACTAGCCCGAAAACGAACCTCAAAGGCTGTTATGTCGTGTCACAAAAGACAGCTATGCACAAAGCAGTGGATGTTAAAAAACCATCGGATATCCAATTTTATCAGTCGTATACGAGCTTTGTCAAAAATAAAGGTACTTTACTTTTCAGAAAAATCATATTTTTTGACAAACTTCATATAAGGCTTAAAAAAAATTATAGCTGATGGTTGCATTTTAAGTTTTGGATCATGCATTAAGTTTTCCATATGGTTCCAACTTAGTGAGATATATTGTATCAGTATCTGGGGATCTCTCAACAAGAATCACATATTTCTATTGGCTACAGTTACTACAGTCCACCGGATGAAAAAAAACCCTTTTTTCTGTAACGAAGATTTAGAAGACATCGAAGTCGCAGATTAAAAATAGAATAAATAACAAAGGTCCCAAATATGACCCTTGTGGTATGATATTTTTCAGAATTATCACTCTTATACTTAACAAAGAAGTATCTATTTTCTAAATAGTTTTTGACTAATTCTTATGTTTTGGGCAAGTCCATATTTAAATAGGTACTTAATTTTAACAAGAGGATATCGCATTTCGCATATATTAAAAACCATTCTTCGATGAATAAAAAAACATAGACAACATTTTAGAGATTATCCTCGTTTGACTTGCACATAATTGTCACAACGTTTATTTTTGAATTCCTTAAAACTTTAAACCGTTCGTTCGCTTTTATTTTTTTTAACATACCTGGAAGAAAGTAACTGAGTAGAAAAGTGTTATATAAATTCCAGCGAATTGTTGGAAGAAAAAGAGTCCAGACAAAATTAGCAGAGGCTTGTATCCCGTTGGTTTCAAGAACTCTTTAAATTTAGCCAAACTTCCGGTATCCCCGACTCGTGCTTGTTCTTCTAATTTCTTCTGGTGTTCCTTTTGCAAGAAATTAAGCTGTAATTCTGCGTAAGATTCATGCTGAAATGAAAGAAATATATAAGATATAGGAAGAAAAATATTAAAGACGAGGTATATAAATTATATATCCAAAACTGCTTACAAGTGAAGCTGAGAGGTCTTTAAAGGAAGCTTTTATTATCATATATTCATTTTTTTTTTAATATACTTACTCTATTTTCTGGTTGGGGTTGGTACTTGTTCAACCACTTTAAACTCTTAACAGCCTCTTCTATTTTACCTCTTGATACCAACCAGGCCGGACTTTCAGGAATTAAGAAAAGTAAAAATATTGGGAAAATCGCATAAATGTTAGAGAGCCAAGCCACAGTCCTCCAATGCAAAAACCAACCTTGTAGGAAAACTATAAGCATACCTAAAAAATAAATAACATTTTTATTAATATTTGAATATCACAAAGACGTATTTTATCAAAAAATCTAATGTTACGGACGCACACGTCGTAAGAATTGAAAATAATAATGGAGGCTAAGATAACAGAACCACGGAGAGATAGACTAAGGTGTATATGGAATAGCTTAGGATCTAAGGAGAAAAAGCTAGATACAGCTAGATAAAATAAACAGAATGGTAAAGGATAAAAAGACATTTGGAAGAAATGGTTAAAAGGCCGAGATATTACTGTATATCCACGTTCTCGCAATAGTTAAGCACGGCTGGGACATACTACCATGCGCCTTATCACCATTGGACTTAGCCGACTAGCGTTTAACCATCGATGACGTGAAATGAATGGCAGTGAATGAGTAAGTCAATGGGAAAGTGGTAGGACCTTCAAGTAGTGGTACAGTAAGCCGCAGGGGGCCATGCCGCCACGCTACAAATGAATAAAGCAGCGCGCCCATTGAGCCGGCACAGGCCAACACCTGCCGGTCGGTTTGCGTAGAGATGTCGATTATCGTTATTTTTTTAAATATATTTAATAAAACCCTTTCGGTACGCCCTTGGTACGCTACCGATAGATAAATTCATTGGAATTAGGTTTTTGTGTTATTTCTATAAAAGGCATTTCGTGGCTTCTTTTGTTCTGTATGAAGAAAATAAATTTAGTTATAATCCGAACTTTATTGAATAACTACCTAATCAATACCCCATTTAAATATTCTGCAGTTTTATTAATAAAACTATTACTTTATCTATGTATTACAACACTTTTAAGTATTCGTTACTCGTTTAAAGTAATCGTTACTTTGATTACTATAATTCGATGGTATCATAATACCGAATGTGTTTATTGGATTCGTGTATATTATTATAATTTTTATATTAAAATAAATTTTTCCTTCTTTTTGATTTCGTTTCCATTAAAATCTTTAAAGGGGTTAATATACAATCTAAAAATGATCAGAGAATGGTCTCAATGTCCTAGGACGTTATTAAGACGTCTTATAAGATGTCTGGCAAAAGCCATAATTTAGACGTATTAATGTGAGAGCTCAAAGACCTTTTTATGGCGTCTTAACGACGTCTTGGAAAATCCATATATTATTATGAAAGCTCAAAGACATCTTTAGAATGTTTTACAAACGTCTTTTAGTCATACGGAAACTTACATAATTCAAATTTAACAAGAAGAATCAAATTAAGTGAAGTTTGACGTTTAACTTAACACTACATTCAAGCCCAAGACAAAAATGTCTATGGATTATTGATTATTTTATTTCGTACGCGATTATAGCCGCCAAAAGTGTCTTTGGCTATTTTGTGTATTTGTGTTTGTGTTAGATACTTTTTACTTGAATAATATGAAACCAACATCAGAGAAGGAAGATTAATGGTGTTTCTGTTACCGATGTAGCACGTTCCTGAAACACTTTCTACAGGTAATAAATGAATATTTGTTTATATACATAAAACGTTAATATCCTGTTTCTTCTAAATAAAAATAATTAAATGAATTGAAAAGTAAACATCTTAATAAAAGATTTAATTCAAATATTCATCTATTTCTTTTTTTCTGTTTTTATGGAGATTTTGAGAGCTATTGATATCAAAAGCCCCCTATTATATAGCCATTTTGAGTAAAGTTAAAGTAAAATTGTCAAAATAAATTCATTTTTGTTTGTTTCATAGATATTGTTCTTTCGGTTTTTACTAACTTATGCAAAGTATAACTTCCTGTGACTAGAATGCTCTTACCTAAATTTCTTTTTACGAGCGATTATACAAGAGCAACTACAAATCAGAAAGAAAGAAAAAAATCAATTCAGTTATGGCTAAAGAGGAGTGATCGAATGCGCTACAAAGAAAATAACTCTTAGTGGCCTATGGTTAATAGATATTTTATCAATAAATATTTTTAATTCTATTTTCTGCATTCTTTATTAAAAACGTCTTATTTATGGCTTATTTAAGGCTTCACAGGACCATTATAAGCTATTAATTTTGATAGGTACGAATGAGCTTGTAAAAATTTGATAAAACTAAGTTTATTTGTCAATTTGCTAAACCAAAGTTATTTCTTTGTCGTACCGAGAAGAAACATTGCCTGTAAATGCATTGTTGAGTTCTAAGTAAACCAATCATAGTGTTCATTTAAAATGCACATGTAACACAAACTTACCAAGTGAAGCAAGAGATGGTGCGGTTACAACCAGAGATCCTCTCATATCTGCTCTAGCAATTTCTGTGATGTAGACTGTTGCTGGTATACTGCCCCACGCTAAAAAAGTAAAAAATGTAAAAAAATGTAAAAATGTAAAAAATGTAAAAAATGTAAAAAATGTAAAAAATGTAAAAAATGTAAAAAATGTAAAAAATGTAAAAAATGTAAAAAATGTAAAAAATGTAAAAAAATGTAAAAAATGTAAAAAATGTAAAAAAATGTAAAAAATGTAAAAAAATGTAAAAAATGTAAAAAATGTAAAAAATGTAATAAAAAATGTAAAAAATGTAAAAAATGTAAAAATGTAAAAAATGTAAAAAATGTAAAAAATGTAAAAAATGTAAAAAATGTAAAAAATGTAAAAAAATGTAAAAAATGTAAAAAATGTAAAAAAATGTAAAAAATGTAAATAAATGTAAAAAATGTAAAAAATGTAAAAAATGTAAAAAATGTAAAAAATGTAAAAAATGTAAAAAATGTAAAAAAATGTAAAAAAATGTAAAAAATGTAAAAAATGTAAAAAATGTAAAAAATGTAAAAAATGTAAAAAATGTAAAAAATGTAAAAAATGTAAAAAATGTAAAAAATGTAAAAAATGTAAAAAATGTAAAAAATGTAAAAAATGTAAAAAATGTAAAAAATGTAAAAAATGTAAAAAATGTAAAAATGTAAAAAATGTAAAAAATGTAAAAAATGTAAAAAATGTAAAAAATGTAAAAAATGTAAAAAATGTAAAAATGTAAAAAATGTAAAAAATGTAAAAAATGTAAAAAATGTAAAAAATGTAAAAAAATGTAAAAAATGTAAAAAAATGTAAAAAATGTAAAAAAATGTAAAAAAATGTAAAAAAATGTAAAAAAATGTAAAAAAAATGTAAAAAATGTAAAAAATGTAAAAAATGTAAAAAATGTATAAAAATGTAAAAATGTATAAAATGTAAAAAATGTAAAAAATGTAAAAATGTTAAAAAATGTAAAAAATGTAAAAAATGTAAAAAATGTAAAAAATGTAAAAAATGTAAAAAATGTAAAAAATGTAAAAAATGTAAAAAATGTAAAAAATTAAAAATGTAAAAAATGTAAAAATGTAAAAAATGTAAAAAATGTAAAAAATGTAAAAAATGTAAAAAATGTAAAAATGTAAAAAATGTAAAAAATGTAAAAAATGTAATGTAAAAAATGTAAAAAATGTAAAAAATGTAAAAAATGTAAAAAATGTAAAAAATGTAAAAATGTAAAAAATGTAAAAAATGTAAAAAATGTAAAAAATGTAAAAAATGTAAAAAATGTAAAAAATGTAAAAAATGTAAAAAATGTAAAAAATGTAAAAAATGTAAAAAATGTAAAAAATGTAAAAAATGTAAAAAATGTAAAAAATGTAAAAAATGTATAAAAATGTAAAAAATGTAAAAAATGTAAAAAATGTAAAAAATGTAAAAAATGTAAAAATGTAAAAAATGTAAAAAATGTAAAAAATGTAAAAAATGTAAAAAATGTAAAAAATGTAAAAAATGTAAAAAATGTAAAAAATGTAAAAAATGTAAAAAATGTAAAAAATGTAAAAAAATGTAAAAAATGTAAAAAATGTAAAAAATGTAAAAAATGTAAAAAATGTAAAAAATGTAAAAAATGTAAAAAATGTAAAAAATGTAAAAAATGTAAAAAATGTAAAAAATGTAAAAAATGTAAAAAATGTAAAAAATGTAAAAAATGTAAAAAATGTAAAAAATGTAAAAAATGTAAAAAATGTAAAAAATGTAAAAATGTAAAAAATGTAAAAATGTAAAAATGTTAAAAATGTAAAAAATGTAAAAAATGTAAAAAATGTAAAAAATGTAAAAAATGTAAAAAATGTAAAAAATGTAAAAAATGTAAAAAATGTAAAAAATGTAAAAAATGTAAAAAATGTAAAAAATGTAAAAAATGTAAAAAATGTAAAAAATGTAAAAAATGTAAAAAATGTAAAAAATGTAAAAAATGTAAAAAATGTAAAAAATGTAAAAAAATGTAAAAAATGTAAAAAATGTAAAAAATGTAAAAAATGTAAAAATGTAAAAAATGTAAAAAATGTAAAAAATGTAAAAAATGTAAAAAATGTAAAAATGTAAAATGTAAAAAATGTAAAAAATGTAAAAAATGTAAAAAATGTAAAAAATGTAAAAAATGTAAAAAATGTAAAAGTAAAATGTAAAAAAATGTAAAAAATGTAAAAAATGTAAAAAATGTAAAAAATGTAAAAAATGTAAAAAATGTAAAAAAATGTAAAAAATGTAAAAAAATGTAAAAAATGTAAAAAATGTAAAAAATGTAAAAAATGTAAAAAATGTAAAAAATGTAAAAAATGTAAAAAATGTAAAAAAATGTAAAAAATGTAAAAAATGTAAAAAATGTAAAAAATGTAAAAATGTAAAAAATGTAAAAAATGTAAAAAATGTAAAAATGTAAAAATGTAAAAAATGTAAAAAATGTAAAAAATGTAAAAAATGTAAAAAATGTAAAAATGTAAAAAATGTAAAAAATGTAAAAAATGTAAAAATGTAAAAATGTAAAAAATGTAAAAATGTAAAAAATGTAAAAAATGTAAAAAATGTAAAAATGTAAAAAATGTAAAAAATGTAAAAAATGTAAAAAATGTAAAAAATGTAAAAAATGTTAAAAAGTAAAAAATGTAAAAAATGTAAAAAATGTTAAAAAATGTAAAAAATGTAAAAATAAAAAATGTAAAAAATGTAAAAAATGTAAAAAAAATGTAAAAAATGTAATACATTTAGACAATGTAAAAAATGCACCCATAAAAATAATATCCAAGTGATAATAGATCTTAATAAATTTTTTCTAATTTCTGCGTTTCCTTTCCGTTCTTATTTCGTTTTCAAGCTTACGTAAAAGTAAATTTTTCATCAATGAAATGCCTACATAGTTTTTATGTTACCTGTTCCAAATCCAGTAAAAATCCTTCCGACTATCAGCATTGTAATATTTGGAGCACTGGCAATGCAACACCATCCTATAACTGTTGGTATAATGGCAAATCTAACTGCCCATAATCTGCCCCAAGAATCCATAGCAAATCCAGCGCTAATAGCTCCTATAGGGACGACCATTACAGCTACACTAGCTGGAAAGAAAAGATACTTAAAATTTTAAAAAACTTGGAAGCTAAATCAAAGATCAAGTCAAAGATAGATAACATAATACTATTGGAAAGTTATAAAGAAACAGTAATAAATTAAAAATTTAAATATTAAAATAGCATATGCACAACACCAAGTACAAATATGACAATCGGAATATTATATAATACACATAAATTAAAATGAACTACTCAATTCAACCGATCACAGTCAAGAGCTGCACCAAGACGAATTTTTGGGGGAAGGGGGGGGGGGGGGGGGGCATTGCCTTTAGCCATTTCCTTTTTAGCAATTTTTTTTGAATAAAAGGCCCATAAATTATAATAATTTTCATCTCGGGGGGGGGGGGGTCATGGCCCCTATGCCCCCCCTTCTACTGGAGCCGCCCTTGATCACAGTAGTAAGTATAAGTAGTAGTAGTAGTAGTAGTAGTAGTAGTAGTAGTAGTAGTAGTAGTAGTAGTAGTAGTAGTAGTAGTAGTAGTAGTAGTAGTAGTAGTAGGTCTTTGCGAACAAGAGTTTCTTGACTTGACGTTTCATGACGATTGTTATTTTTGTTCGGTGAACATAACTGGTATTAACCGAAAAAATCGAGCCAGATGGGAATATCCTTCCATACAATCGGCACATAGACGTGTCCTGGGCCCTAAGACTACACCTAAACCTCAATCTGGTACTTTACAGGACGAGCCAGAAGATTTTGAGACGAAAAACGACAGTAGTGATATTGACTTTGAATGCGACCTGGAAACGCCAAAACCATTCAATCAAGATGATTTAAACGACTTAATCTGGGACTGTCAAAGTCAGCTTCAGAAATTTTGGCTTCAAGGCTAAAAGAAAGAAAATTGGTAAAGAAAGAAACTAAAATTTCTTATTACCGCACACGAGAACAGAATTTCCTCAAATATTTTGCTGAAGAAGACAACTTCGTATTTTGTAAAGTTGTACCTGGATTGATGGCTGCAATGGGATTACAAAATTATGTTTCTAGCGAGTGGAGTTTATTCATAGACTCGTCAAAACAGAGTCTAAAATGTGTTCTCTTACACAATGGAATAAATTAGGGTCATTGCTAATTGCATATTCTACAAAAGTAAAAGAAGAATATACAACTATTGCTCTGGTTTTGGACAAAATTAAATATGTGGAAAATAACTGGATCATATGTGTTGATTTAAAAATTGTCCTTTCTATTAGGCCAGCAAGGTGGATACGCAAAGTATCCTTGTTTTTTTGCTTGTGGGATAGCAGAGCTAAAAATAAACATTGGGTTAAAAAGGATTGGCCTACTCGGAAAGATCTAGTTCCAGGACAACAAAACGTGTTAAACCCACCTTTAGTATCTAAAGATTGTATAATTTTGCATCCATTGCATATAAAATTAGGGCTAATAAAACAGTTTGTTAACAAAACTGGAAATTGTTTTCTATTTCTATCAAAAAAGTTCCTGAAACTGAGTGTAGAAAAGATAAAAGCGGGCATTTTTGATGGGCTACAGATAAGATCATTAATAAAAGACAAAATTTACGGACACTATGATAGAAATTGAGAAAAACGCATAGACACGTTGAACAACTAATGAGTCACTTTCAAACCCTTGGATGTAATATGAGCATCAAGTTGCACTTTCTTCACAACCACCTAGATTATTTTCCCGCTAATCTTGGGGATGTAAGTGAAGAACAGGAAGAGCGATTTCACCAGGACCTTCGTACGATGGAGGAACGGTATCAAGGCTACTGGAACGCACATATGATGGCTGGCTATTGTTGGAGCATTCAGAACAGTTCTATGGGTTCAACCTCTACAAGAAAGTCTTATAAAAGAAAGCTTTTTCACCTTAAATATGATTAACTTTAAACAAATTGTGTTTTACTATGAAACGGCCATGTGTCATATTTTCTAAACTAGAGCTAAACCAGAAATTTAGATCACAGATTTGAAGTCTTCATTAAAAATTAAGCTAGGTCATGTAATATAACTCAATAATCAGAAATGCTTTGTGCAGTGTTATTAATACGTTACTATGGGAATAAACTGATTTTTAGCAGCAGCGCAGTGTTTTCAAATACAGTTTATTTTGATTGGCGTGTTTTGCAAAAAATAGGATTGTCATTAATTGATGTATTATAGTGTTAAATAATCTGTCTTATCTTCTAAGAAAAAAAGTATTAAAGTTAGCATCACCGTGCATACTATACAGTACTCATTTTGTGTACCTGGGTATATTCTAATTTTTTAACTTCAACAATACACTCTTTAAAAAAACATCAAACAAAGGTAACATTATGTCTGATTTGCAACTGCCTACCACTGCCCCATCTACGGAAATACTACACATTATTATTTACATCATGCAATGACCAACACACCTAACAGATTCAAACAAACAAGTTATATATGTATATCAGAGAATGTATGTTAAGGTGTACACGTATACAGAATGAGTCTCTTGTGCGCTAAATGCCACACAGTTTTTACGAAATTATAAAGATCTTTGAAAAAGTAAATTATAACTGAGGAAAGTCGCCTATTGTTAATTATTACTAAAATTTAATGTTTTTATTTTTGTTTTTGTTTATCTTTCATTTTAGTAACATTGATTCTTTATTATGCAAGCAAGATAACACTAAATAAAAATGGAGTTTTTTTTGAGAATTGGCATCTAAGCGTAGTTTATGTTGAAAAATAATTTAATTAGTTTGTGTCCACCCCATATTAGGATACCTAATATGAGATACTTAAAAAAATTATCTAGTACAGTTCTGTATAGTACCTACAAAAATTCAAAAAGTATATAAAAACTTTTATTGATACACACACTTTTAAAAAAGTTATAAAAACCCTCGTAAAACCTAAATAAAGTGTAAACATTCACATTAAAATTAAAATGTATTATATTATAACCTGAACAAATGATATAGGAACCTACAAAACTTAAAAGCTTCTACAAAAGTCACAAATGTGGTTAGTCGTGTCATTTCCGGCACAATGGAGATATGTGCTCATTCCAAACATCTTTCACACTGAACCACATACTTTGATTACTATACGGTGCAAGAGAGAGATCCGACACTCCCAACATAGGGCGCGGCCCACATACTTTGATTACTATACGGGACAAGAGAGAGGTCCGACACGCCCAACATAGGGCTCGGCCATTTTGAACCCTATGACACAGTTTGTAGCAAAAGAATCAGATCGCTCACTCTGCGTCGGCACTTTTGATGTCAATGTTCCAGTTTATACACTGCGCAACTCGTATAATACAATATATGACAACCGCCTATAATAAAACAGCAGTCTTCTGCGTATCCTGAATTTGTATCCCTGGAGTGGACGTTATTTTGGAACTTTCAACTGGTCCGAGTGAGCTAACTGATTCTTTAGCAATAAACTGTGACTCCAAAAATAATATTCACTGACACTGACAGCAGCAAGCAAAATATTAGGTGCGTTTTGATCATCCGCTTCTGCTTCCGGAATTGTCGTTTAGTCGTTTTAACCTGTCAGATTAAAACAAGAAAACCGACAATTCCGAAGCAGAAGCGGATGATTAAAATGCACCTATTAAAAATATTGCGCCAAGATATAGGCAACACGTAATAAGGGATCAAAATGGCGGAGTTTTCTATCTCCTTTTAGAATGCACTCAGAATGCTGCGCAGTGCGACCATTCTCCGTATAGTAAAAGAAAATCAAAGTATGTGGCGCGGCCATTTTGATTCCTATGCCACAGTTTATAGCTAAAGAATCAGATCGCTCACTCTGCGTCGGCACTTTTGATCTCAATGTTCCAGTTTATACACTGCGCAACTCGGATAATACAATATATGACAACCGCCTATAATAAAACAGCAGTCTTCTGCGTATCCTGAATTTGTATCCCTGGAGTGGATGTTATTTTGGAACTTTCAACTAGTCCGAGTGAGCTAACTGATTCTTTAGCAATAAACTGTGACTTCAAAAATAATATTCACTGACACTGACAGCAGCAAGCAAAATATTAGGTGCGTTTTAATCATCCGCTTCTGCTTCCGGAATTGTCGTTTAGTCGTTTTAACCGACAATTCCGAAGCAGAAGCGGATGATTAAAATGCACCTATTAAAAATATTGCGCCAAGATATAGGCAACACGTAATAAGGGATCAAAATGGCGGAGTTTTCTATCTCCTTTTAAAATGCACTCAGAATGCTGCGCAGTGCGACCATTCTCCGTATAGTAAAAGAAAATCTAAGTATGTGCCGCCAATACTTTATTAAACATTTACAACTAATTTTGATCTAGAAGAAAGGGCACCACCCAAACTATTTGCTGTCGAGATGCGCAGTATTGAGTCTTCTTTAGGTATTCCTTCCGTAGAACAATCACCATTATATTCCTTTGTATTTTTCTGTTAACTGTTAGCAGCAAAATCGTAATCTTAGAAAATATTTCGGTTACTGGGAACATTCCGGTCTCTGTAAACCCATTAACTGCCCTTTCCACAGTGGCTGCTCTGTTATATGCCATGCCAAATAGCTCCGCAACTTGGTAAACTGTCACCATACGACCAGGATGTTGCTTAAGCCATTGAGTGATTTCCTGGGCATAGTATGTTTTAAACGGTGACATAAATGCAACATCCAACGGCTGAAGAATGATGTGGCAGGCAAATTATTACAACGTGATGGTCTCTTGCAACATTCTTAGTATGCGAATAATGACCGTTCAAAATAAGAACAGGATCTTCTGTTGTCGGCTTGGTAAATTCAATAAAATGGTGCAGCCACTGAACAAATACCGGGGTGTCCCAGATTTTTTTGCCCAGCGGATATCTCGGTTATTTAATGATATAAAATTGTAAAAAAAATATGAATAATATTTGTCTAGTAGCCTTTTAAATTCCACTACATAAAGTTATATTCATCAATCCACCCCATAGGAACAACCCCTAACTTTTTTTTTTCAAATGTCACCCCTATATTTTTTTTCGCTGATATAAATACTCAATTTGTCCCGAATACAACGATATGATTTTTGATATACTTTACAGAGTCATAAAGCCGGTAAAGACTAAAAACCAATGTTGTGGTTAAAGTCATTAATAATTAGTTTACATTTTATCATTTTATTATATTAAAAAATAACAAATCCAATGAATAGGTAAACCTCTTAATATGTTTTTTAAATAATTAAATATTTACAAAAATTGTTCGAAATGGCCCCCATTACTTGCCAAACATGCTTCAAAACGTCGAATGAGTTCACGAGTACATGACGCTGTAATCATTTCTGGTGTAATGTTATTGCAGGCTTGTACTATTTTATTTTGCAAATCTTCTAAATTCAATGGCTGTGTTTCAAATACCACGGTCTTCAGATATCCCCATAAAAAAAATCTAGAGGCGATAAATCTGGTGAACGCGCAGGCCACCTCAAAGGGCCGCTGTTTCCGATCCACTGATTTTCAAAGCGTTCGTTTAAAAATTGGGTAACTAAATTACTATTATGTGGAGGAGCTCCATCTTGTTGCCACCACATAGCACCTCTTTCTTGTATTGGAATTTCTTCAAGAAGTTCTGGAAGGTAATTTTCAAGAAAGTGTAAGTACCTAGCACCAGTTAACGTACCTTGAAAAAAATAGGGACCTATCAGTCGTCCCTGAAATAATCCACACCACACATTTACTCCCCAGATGGTCTGAAAGTTAGTTTCCCTAACCCAGTGAGGGTTTTCAGGAGACCAATAATGCATATTGTGACGATTTATTGTTAAACCTTGATTCGTCACTCCACAATATCTGGTTCAAAATGTTGGGATTTCGTTCCATTAAATCTTCAAAATGTGCTATTAATGTTATCCTTCTTTCGAAATCTCCAGCTCTAAGTTCCTGATGCAAATGAATTTTAAACGGATGAAAATTATAGGATTTTAGGATTCTTTGTACTGACGACTTACTAATATGAACCTCGTTAGCTAGGTTTCGCGTCGATATCTGGGGATGTACTTGCACATAAGCTAATACATTAATGCACATTTCTTCAGTTCTTACAGCAGCAGCATGTTGACGATGTTTGTCTTTTCCTGGAAATGACCCTTCTCTCATCCTAGTCTCAACATAAGAATATGTTTTACGTGATGGTTGTCGGCGCTCAGGAAACCTCTGTTGATACAAGTGTACAGCAGCACGAGAATTTTTTTGGCACTCACCAAAAATTAAAAGCATATCAACATATTCGTTTGGAGTGAATGTAAAGGGCATTTTGTCTGTTGTTTATAGCTAGCGAACAATTTCAGAAATGGTCTAAGCATATCGTTAGTTAGTTATAGGTAACAAAAAAAAAAAAAAACAAAAACGAAGCAATTCTAATCAAAATAAAAAGAAAATACCAGGTGATACAAATTAATGACTTTAACCACAACATTGGTTTTTAGTCTTTACCGGCTTTATGACTCTGTAAAGTATATCAAATATCATATCGTTGCATTCGGGACAAATTGAGCATTTATATCAGCGAAAAAAAATAGGGGTGACATTTGAAAAAAAAAAGTTAGGGGTTGTTCCTATGGGGTGGATTGATGAATATAACTTTATGTAGTGGAATTTAAAAGGCTACTAGACAAATATTTTTCATATTTTTTTTTACAATTTTATATCATTAAATAACCGAGATATCCGCTGGGCAAAAAAATCTGGACACCCGGTATATCTTGTTGAATCCAACTCGACTGATGACATGCATATATTGAACCTGGAGGAGCACCATTCATAAGTTCAATTTGCATGTTCTTTCTGGGAAATATTATCAATGGTGACACGTACTGTCCTACGGTATTAAAATAAAAAACCTCAGTTATAGTAGATCCTCGTTCTGCCGATGTTATAGCTTCTGTTTGTTTTTTATATAATAGGACGCGGTTGGCAAATGTAAATAATGATATTTTTTTTGTTTAAACGAAAACAAAATCAAGAACTTATATACACAAAATATACTCTAACACTCCTACTTTTAGCTTATTCATAACAAATATCTAAGACTTACCATGTATCAAAAAAAATGTCGTTTTAATAAACACCAGTTAAAGCTTATGTCAACACTTCAAGCGTATAATCTAAAAGACAGAACAGATAATTGGCGCAGGGTTTAAATATTAAGTAGAATTCGATACCAGCTTGGAATACCCCATATTAAGAATGTACCCTATAATAGGGCGACTTTCCTCTACTTCTTACATCAGGTGAAATGAAAATATTGCTGTTAAAATTAATAATATTTACCTATAAATGCCGATTGGTCTTTTGTGGCGTATAGTTCTCCATTTTCGTCTGTTCCATTTTGAAGAGCTCTATCCAGTCCTGGTACTAAAATTCCGGAGAAAGAAAGGGATAATCCTACTGCTATGTGTAATGATGCGGCAAATAAAGAAGCCATTACCTAAAATGATAGGTACGTGTGTATTTTGATTTCCACATTAAGAAAAATAAGTGAAATCTGAAGTCTTAGCAGTTCAGATTTTTGTTTTATCATTATTATTATTATTTGTTAAATAATTTAAAAGATATTGAAAATGTGTAGCCACAAAGTGACATTGTGACAAACTTTATGGTCATTTCCGGAAATTGCTGTTGTGGTTAAAAATAACTTATAAGATCTACATTTTTCATTATCTATTAGTATTCTTGAATTTTTTAAAAACAAAGTATTTCTAGTCGTAAGTGAGCAAAAATTTCTAGATAATAATTTAGGCACGTATGAAATTCGGTAAGAAAATTTTAAACCGAAATATAAAAATTTCAAAACTTGACAGACATGAATTAAAACAGTTATAATCAAATATGAAAAGTTGGCCATGCGAGTTATGCGTATTTGCGGTCATATTTGAAGTCGTTTAGTCGACGCGAAAAACCCAATTATTATTTTACTTTTTCAGTTTCATTTAATTCAAATTTGTGCCTTCTAGAAATAGCAGAAAAACATAGAAGCTATGCTATTAAGTATCCAATCTTTTAAATTTATTTGCAGTGTAATAATTTGGTATGATGTTTTATTCCAGATTGGCATTGTAAGCAAAATGATGCAAAGTGTAACGACTGATATTAAAGTGTGCCAAAACTATTTAAAGAATTTAGTTGATAATTTTAAAAATTATAGACATGATAATGTTTTCGAGGAAACACTTGCTCAAGCTGGAGAACTAGCAGCCGCTCTTGAGATAGAGCAAGGTTTTCCTCCATTAAATACTGTTAGACGACAGTATAAACCAAAAACTGTTCGATTATGAACAGAGAGATGAGACACCTCAAGATCCAAAAACAGAGTTTAAAATAAATTTCTCTTTAAAAATAATTGATCAAACACTAAGTTCTTTAAATAGTAGATTTGAAATGATATCTGATTACGACAACGTTTTTGGTTTTTTTAGTGATATTTTTAAATGCTACAGCAAAAGCTAACTGATCAGAAAAAGGAGGAGGCTGACGTAGAAGAAAATAATTTATTTAATGAGATAAAAGCCCTAAGATTGTTTTCATTACCTGAAGCTTCAAATCCGCTCGACATTTTACAATATATATTTGAAAACAATCTAACTTCATATCTACCAAATATTACAATTTCGTTAAGAATCCTGCTTACTTTACCTGTACGTGTAGCTTCTGGTGAGAGATCCTTCTCAAAATTAAAAATAATTAACAATTATTTGAGATCTACCATGTCACAAGAAAGATTATCGGGTTTGGCAATCTTAGCTATAGAGCAAGAGATCCTCGATAAAATTGATTTTGACAATATAAAAGAATTTGCAGCAGCCAAATCCAGAAAAAAACTTATTTAATTTTTGGATAATTGAATGTTTTATTTATTTACAGTTTGGTTTGTTTTTCGTTTGTAAGAATAAAATATTGGTTTTTGAAATATCTGTTGTTTCATTACAAAATTAAAATAAAATGTGGTTTCGCAATTCTCTCAAATGTTAAACGACTACAAGAATATTACAGCAAACCAGGAAATTTAAAAAACATGTAACAGCATAAAGTTGTTATTCTTCAAAATATTATTTATATAAGAACAACATATATTCAAAGGACGCCAAAATATTTCCTTCACGCGGGCGGCCATTACTCCTGAGGGGGGGCCTGAATCCCTAAATTTTCAGCCAGACTGACTTTCCTCGGTTAGGATATGCCATACTGCAATTTCCATTTGTAAAATGTTTCACTTTAATAAATGTCAAATATTTATGACTGGGAAAATAAGTAGACTGGTCTTTTTTTTTTCATCTAGTGAACCCATCCTAAATTTTTAATCAAACTCACAAATTGTCGTTTTGTGTCACCATCCGAACAAAAAATGTCACATTCACCGACGGCGAAAATAAGTATAAAAAATTCACTGCCTCCTGGTTTATAGGTATAAGCAGATATATTATAAATTCACAGCTTCTAAGATCGCCTGATCTGAGCGAATAACTGGCTGTGGGGTTATTTAGAAAAATTGGTTTAAAACACGACCAACAACACTGAAAGAATTTAAAGACTCTATCACGTCAATATTTTTGTATTGGGGAATTGACTTTCTTTGGCTCGCTTCTCTAAACTCAATTTTCCTAATTATTGGTGATGAAAAACAGATTATCGATCGGGATAATTAGTTTAAATAATAAAAAAAGACGATTAGAATACTTTTTAAATGAGGCGTGTCATGGATACTTTCTTTAATTCAAAAAATAGTCAATTACACTTACCATGAGATGGGAGGCACAAAATTGATCGAAAAGACAATAGATCTATAATGCATTAGATTGAAAGGACAATATATCGAAAATCAACATGGTAAAATTCATACACCATGTAACCGTCCGTCTAATCCCTACTACCGGTGAAACTAAACTCAGCTGTTATTAAATTTGGTACTAATAGCAAATTTTTTCGATAACCTCAAACGATAGCTACCTCGTTTAACAAATTTTATCCTTACATTACCGTTAAATTTAAATTTTTAGAGCTAAACGGTTATTTTTCTTCATTGAGATTAAAGCATTGTGATTAATTCGCACAAAATATGTATTTCAATAAGGTCCAGTTGTCTTCCAATGGGACCAATTTTTTTTTTTTAAATAAGAAATTTTATCAATTTACCTAACGTGCGGCCTGAAGCGGTCGCGTTTTGCATCGCAAAAAAATTACAGAAAAATAAGAAAAATTAAAAAAGATCCTAACTAATTTTCATAAACTGTCCGCCTAGATCAATTTAATTTTAATTGATAGCTCTCGTACAGGTTAGGTAATTTAGTTATTTTTTTTTTTTAAAAAACTTAACTAACTTACCCAACTTAACCAATTTAAATTTAACTGATTGCTCTCGCACAAACTAGGTTAGTAATTTTTTTTAATAATAAAAAATTTAAATAAATTACCTAACCTGTTTGACCTGGAGCCGTAGTGGTTTGCCTCGCAAAAAAATTATAGAAAAATTAAAATATCCTAATTTATTTAACCTATGTGGCCTGGAGCCCTCAAGGGTTTCTTCGCAAAAAAAATTATGCAAAAAGAAAAACCTAACTAGTTACCTAAACTGGATAGCGTGGAGTATTTTAATTTTAACTGATTGCTCTCGCACAGATTAGGTAAGTTAGTTAAATTTGTTATAAAAAACGGTTGCTTGCCTGTGCGGTATGGAGCAGTCGCGGTTTCCCTAGCAAAAAAAAATTAAAAAATGAGAAAATAGGTAGTTTATTTAAGTTTTATTCATTTTTCATTATATTTGTTTTTGCGAAGCAACAAGCGATGACTAGGCCGCACAGATTAAGTAAATTAGTCGAGTTTTTTTATTTGTTCTATTTTATGTATATTTGGTTTTTTGATCAATTGCTTTTTCTATCAAATCTAGTTTCGAACAATTTTCTTTTCGATCACTGTTCTTTTCGATCATTTTTCTGTTCGATCATTTTTCATTTCGATCAATTGCTATTCGATAAAATGCTTTCGATCAAATGTTTTCGATCAAATGTATTCGATCAACTGTTTTCGATCAATTTTGTGCCACCCCCATGAGATAGACCATAAAAAATTAAAATTAATGTATTTTAAGATTATTCAAGAGTCGTCTAATTTTTAAATAAAGTTATTTCATACATTTACATCATATGTATGTTTTTCAATTAAAAGTAATTGTTTAAATTAATTGATCATACCTGAGGAAGTAATGTCCTGTAAGTTTTGGCATCGTAACCACTGAGAGATTTGCAGCTGACAATAATCTCTTGGAATTTTGCATCTTGCTTTTTCTCTTCTTTAATGGCTTTTCTATTTTCTTGAATACTGAAACAAAAAAATAATATTAGGTGAATTTTTAAAAACCATATCATAAAGTCCATGGACAACAGCTCTTTTTCGTTATATCGGTTGCCTTGTGTACAATGTAGGTTTTATTAGTCTCTTTCACAACGTCACTTTAGAAGCAACGGTATTAATTATGAGTGGACAATCAACTCTCAAGATTTTTATTTATTTAGGATGATGCCAAAGATGTGTTTTATTAATAAACTATTCTTTCGAAATACAATTACAACAGGTAGACAACAAAGACTGCCGCAATTACTAAAAAGATTTTGTAAAGCTTTGATCGGCAGAATAGTCTAAAGAAACGTATACCAGTTAACCTTTAAAGAGAGTTTGCATTCATTCATTCAAAGGATGTAACATTTATTATTTCTTATTAATTCCTTATTAATTCTTATTAATTCTTATTAATTCTTATTAATTCTTATTAATTCTTATTAATTCTTATTAATTCTTATTAATTCTTATTATTCTTATTAATTCTATTAATTCTTATTAATTCTTATTAATTCTTATTAATTCTTAATTCTTATTATTCTTATTAATTCTTATTAATTCTTATTAATTCTTATTAATTCTTATTAATTCTTATTAATTCTTATTATTCTTATTAATTCTTATTAATTCTTATTAATTCTTATTAATTCTTATTAATTCTTATTAATTCTTATTAATTCTTATTAATTCTTATTAATTCTTATTAATTCTTATTAATTCTTATTAATTCTTATTAATTCTTATTAATTCTTATTAATTCTTATTAATTCTTATTAATTCTTATTAATTCTTATTAATTCTTATTAATTCTTATTAATTCTTATTAATTCTTATTAATTCTTATTAATTCTTATTAATTCTTATTAATTCTTATTAATTCTTATTAATTCTTATTAATTCTTATTAATTCTTATTAATTCTTATTAATTCTTATTAATTCTTATTAATTCTTATTAATTCTTATTAATTCTTATTAATTCTTATTAATTCTTATTAATTCTTATTAATTCTTATTAATTCTTATTAATTCTTATTAATTCTTATTAATTCTTATTAATTCTTATTAATTCTTATTAATTCTTATTAATTCTTATTAATTCTTATTAATTCTTATTAATTCTTATTAATTCTTATTAATTCTTATTAATTCTTATTAATTCTTATTAATTCTTATTAATTCTTATTAATTCTTATTAATTCTTATTAATTCTTATTAATTCTTATTAATTCTTATTAATTCTTATTAATTCTTATTAATTCTTATTAATTCTTATTAATTCTTATTAATTCTTATTAATTCTTATTAATTCTTATTAATTCTTATTAATTCTTATTAATTCTTATTAATTCTTATTAATTCTTATTAATTCTTATTAATTCTTATTAATTCTTATTAATTCTTATTAATTCTTATTAATTCTTATTAATTCTTATTAATTCTTATTAATTCTTATTAATTCTTATTAATTCTTATTAATTCTTATTAATTCTTATTAATTCTTATTAATTCTTATTAATTCTTATTAATTCTTATTAATTCTTATTAATTCTTATTAATTCTTATTAATTCTTATTAATTCTTATTAATTCTTATTAACTCTTATTAATTCTTATTAATTCTTATTAATTCTTATTAATTCTTATTAATTCTTATTAATTCTTAATTCTTATTAATTCTTATTAATTCTTATTAATTCTTATTAATTCTTATTAATTCTTATTAATTCTTATTAATTCTTATTAATTCTTATTAATTCTTATTAATTCTTATTAATTCTTATTAATTCTTATTAATTCTTATTAATTCTTATTAATTCTTATTAATTCTTATTAATTCTTATTAATTCTTATTAATTCTTATTAATTCTTATTAATTCTTATTAATTCTTATTAATTCTTATTAATTCTTATTAATTCTTATTAATTCTTATTAATTCTTATTAATTCTTATTAATTCTTATTAATTCTTATTAATTCTTATTAATTCTTATTAATTCTTATTAATTCTTATTAATTCTTATTAATTCTTATTAATTCTTATTAATTCTTATTAATTCTTATTAATTCTTATTAATTCTTATTATTTCTTATTAATTCTTATTAATTCTTATTAATTCTTATTAATTCTTATTAATTCTTATTAATTCTTATTAATTCTTATTAATTCTTATTAATTCTTATTAATTCTTATTAATTCTTATTAATTCTTATTAATTCTTATTAATTCTTATTAATTCTTATTAATTCTTATTAATTCTTATTAATTCTTATTAATTCTTATTAATCTTATTAATTCTTATTAATTCTTATTAATTCTTATTAATTCTTATTAATTCTTATTAATTCTTATTAATTCTTATTAATTCTTATTAATTCTTATTAATTCTTATTAATTCTTATTAATTCTTATTAATTCTTATTAATTCTTATTAATTCTTATTAATTCTTATTAATTCTTATTAATTCTTATTAATTCTTATTAATTCTTATTAATTCTTATTAATTCTTATTAATTCAATTCTTATTATTCAATTCTTATTAATTTAATTCTTATTATTTCAATTCTTATTAATTTAATTCTTATTAATTCAATTCTTATTAATTCAATACTTATTAATTCAATTCTTATTAATTCAATTCTTATTAATTCAATTCTTATTAATTTTTATTAATTTTTATTAATTTTTTATTTTTAATTTTTATTAATTTTTTATTAATTTTTATTAATTTTTATTAATTTTTATTAATTTTATTAATTTTTATTAATTTTTATTAATTTTTATTAATTTTTATTAATTTTTATTAATTTTTATTAATTTTTATTAATTTTTATTAATTTTTATAATTTTTATTAATTTTTATTAATTTTTATTAATTTTTATTAATTTTTAATAATTTTTATTAATTTTTATTAATTTTTATTAATTTTTATTAATTTTTATTAATTTTTATTAATTTTTATTAATTTTTATTAATTTTTTATTAATTTTTATTAATTTTTATTAATTTTTATTAATTTTTATTAATTTTTATTAATTTTTATTAATTTTTTATTAATTTTTATTAATTTTTAATTAATTTTTATTAATTTTTATTAATTTTTATTAATTTTTATTAATTTTTATTAATTTTATTAATTTTTGTTAATTTAATTTTTATTAATTTTTATTAATTTTTATTAATTTTTATTAATTTTTATTAATTTTTATTAATTTTTATTAATTTTTTATTAATTTTTATTAATTTTATTAATTTTTATTAATTTTTATTAATTTTTTATTAATTTTTATTAATTTTTATTAATTTTTATTAATTTTTATTAATTTTTATTATTTTTATTAATTTTTATTAATTTTTATTAATTTTTATTAATTTTTATTAATTTTTATTAATTTTTATTAATTTTATTAATTTTTATTAATTTTTATTAATTTTTATTCATTTTTATTAATTTTTATTCATTTTTATTCATTTTTATTCATTTTTATTCATTTTTATTCATTTTTATTCATTTTTATTCATTTTTATTAATTTTTATTCATTTTTATTAATTTTTATTCATTTTTATTCATTTTATTCATTTTTGTGTATTTGTATTCATTTTTATTTATTTATATTCATTTTTATTTATTTATTGTCTTGTTTTACGGTACCTACTTCCCCCCTCCTTAAAATAAAAAATCCATAACCTTGAAATATGTCATTATTTACTACAATTCCAATTTTTAAGTTCCTACCTATTTCCCCCTTAGTCTCCTTTCTCTTCTTTCGCCCCTTTCTCCCCGTTCTTTCCTTTCCCTTTCTTTAAACCCTTAAAATATGAAAATCCAAAACCCCGAATTATGCCTTTTTTTATTTGTGACGAGTAGCTATAATTCCAATTTTCAAGTTCCTACCTTCAAAAAATCGATACTTCCATACAAACTTTCAACCCCCGTTTCCCACCCCTTAAAATCTGAAAATCCAAAAACTCGGAAACAGGTTATTATTTGTTTATGTCCAGTAGCTGTATTTCAAATTTTCATGTTTTACTACCTACCACTATGCAAAAAAATCATGTCTGGCTAGACACGGGAAACATATTTTTCCGGGATAAAAAGTAGCCTATATGCTATTCCAGACTATAATCTATCTTTGTGCCAAATTTCTGGCGTGATTGAACAACAAACATCCATACATCCAAACTTTCGCATTTATACAGGGTGGTTTTTTGAAAAGGATCCACCCTCGATAACTTCGTTCTCGTCTTGATTCAGGTAAAATCCAAAAACAGGTCAATTTTTATCCTTAGGGGGACACATTTTTAGATCACAACTGATTTTGTCGGATCAACCCCATGGATGTTGATACTCCACTAGAATCAAGTAAATTATTTATTATGTCTATTTGTTTTAAATCAAAATAAAGTATAACATTATTATGCAGGTACTTATATTGTTTTTATGTATATATTTCAGAATAAGCCTGTGAAGCATTACATTTACAATTTAAGGTATTACAAAAGTTATTTCAACTCCAAACATATTGGGTTTTGGTTTATTTGTTGTCTTCATGGTTCATTAGATATATTAGTTTGTCTATTATTTTATTAGCTTTATTTGGTGTTAGCTTACATACACGGGGTGGCGATTTATAAACTTATATATAATGGCTATATCTAGAGATCTAAGGATGATATCAGAAAATGGTTAAAATAGTTACATGGGATAGAAAGGGAAAACTTAAATGACAAAAATTAAATAGCAATCACTAATCCATTATACATTACTGAAAAGCTTGTAAAAATGCTTTTTCTCAAAATAAGTTTGATTCTCATTCCAAATTTTTAAATTGTCATTCATATACTGAATGGCAGCGTTCAGTATATTGATATCTGAACGTACTGTACTGTACAAAGATGCATGAGACCTACATTAGATCAAGAACATTGCTTTTTATTTAGTGTTACAGGAATATACATTCAGGAGGTTTTTTTTTTAGGTAACAGCTTAATAATTGACAAAAATGGATCTAATTATGAACAAGAAAAAATTATCGCAGGACTCACTTATGGAAAAGAAAATATCAAAATAGAAGACCTAGAGCCAGAAAAAGAAAAATTAAAATATCACATGAATAATATTATTGACAGCATACAATCCTGTGAGCAGATGGAAGCTTTCAAAGAGTTTATTGCACCGGCTGAGTCTGCTACTAAAAAACAGTTTGTGCAGAGTCAGTCTAGGCCATCTAAGGTACCTTATAATAAAAAAATTGAGAAGCAAAGACGGCTTTTTAAAACAAAAAGTCTATTAACAAAAAGCGAAGTCTAACTCAACCAGATGCAATCCAAGCAGATAATATGGCAATGAAACTTTTGTACCCAATCCATTAATGTATTAATATTTGACATCGAATAAAAATCTCAGTATAGTTTTCAAAATTGTGTTTTTTATTTTACCTCGTCTAAATTATAGTTTCAGACAACTAATTTGTCAATATCAGATAATATTATAAATATTAGATATAAATCAGGAACATAAATAGTTTAGTGTCCAATCAACAATTATTATATATGATCTTTCTACAAATTATTTAGTTGATTTGTAATAATTATCATTTGAAATTTTAATACATTGTTTTAATAAGTTAAAACAAAATACTAGGTATTTATTTTTTATACATAAATATATTTAGATATATTATATACATATAATTTGTTCGGTAGATTCATTATGATAAATATAAACCTGTCACAAACTGTAAAGATACTGAATACTTTTCTGTTTTTATTTTAAACAGATTCAATTCAAAAATACTTTATTGTCAAAGAAGTACTTATTGAAACAGCTAGAAAACACGTAACATTTAAAACCACAAACTACTGAAAAAATGTTTACATAATATACAGATACAACATAAAACTTTAAAATGTATAAAAAAGGGTATTGCAATTATTTTCGTCACATATATTGTGTTTGCAGTCATTAAAGTAAATATAAAATATATAAAACCATTTAGGTACAAATAAAGTAAAACTCTTCAAGAGTGTAATATGCCTTCTCCAATAGAAGATATTTTATATATCCATTAATTAAACTATTTTAATTTGACGTTAAGGTAAATATTTTATTTTTATCACGAAAATTGTTTCGACTCATTTATTTTTATGTTTAAACGTCGGCGCTAAAATTATCTGTAACTGCGCATGCGGAATTCTCGGAGCCAAAGTAGAAATGGTCTGTCTAGACGCTTGTGAGACATCCAGATAAGCGAATGGAGCACAAATATGTCACGCAACTTGTGCGGAAGTTTCAAGCAACAGGATCGGTAAAAAATATGAAGAGAGAAGGTAACAGAATATTTAATGAAATGACTCAGATTGAAGTGGTGGGGAACTTTACTTTCGATCCAATCAGTTCTTTGCGTCAGATTGCTACGACCAATGGACTTTCGTATTCATCGGTACGCAAAGTGACAAAACTTTTTAAATTACATCCCTATAAAATGAAGATACTTCAGGAGCTTGTGGACGATGATCCTGATAGGAGATTACAGTTTTGCTAAATTATGACGGAAATGATAAACGCAAACCCAAACCTCATAAAAACATTTGCTTTAGTGACGAATGTAGTTTTTATCTGCATGGCGCAGTCAATAAACAGAATGTCCGATATTGGAGTGATGAGAATCCTCACATTTTTAGAGAGGGGCATACTCAAGCTCCTCAGAAATTAAATGTATGGGCAGGAATACTAGGCGGTGCGGTAGTCGGTCCGATTTTCATTAATGAGACTTTGACTGGCGAGGTATATTTAGAGCTGCTGGAGGATATCATAGATCCCTTGATAACGGTTGAAGTTGAAAATCAGCGGGATCAAGACGGAAATCTTGTACTTGAAGAAAATGAGCTTTTTTTTCAGCAAGATGGAGCCCCACCTCACTTCGCTGTGAATGTTCGGAACTGGCTGAATCAGAGATTTCCGCATCATTGGATTGGCAGGCGGGGAGCAATAGAATGGCCTCCACGGTCACCAGATTTGACAGGACCAGATTTTTTCCTCTGGGGGCACCTAAAATCTGTTGTCTTCAAAACCATCAGATTTAGTGAAGTTCCGACAACGAATAACTGACGCATGCAGAAGAATCCCTAGAGAAGCCTTTCAACGGGTGAGAGAGGAATTTGAAAACCGCCTTTACTACTGCATGGAGAATCATGGTGGTCATTTTGAGCACTTGTTGTGATTTTGCTTCCTTTCACTCTAATCCGTTTCTTCTCGTTTTGTAAACAATTAATACGATTTTTATTCCAAAAATTAACCAATTAAAGCGAAATGTAAATCTATTTATTGCAATGTTTTTTTTCTTGAACCACCCTGTACAAAACGAAATAATTCTTACATGGTCGTATGGTAAATGCAAAAACCTTTCCAACGAGGGTTCACTAGGCCCCCCTTGCTATTGAAAGTTTTTGAGGTGGGGGCTGGTGGGGCCATGGGGTTGATCCGACAAAATCAGTTGTGATCTAAAAATGTGTCCCCCTAAGGATAAAAATTTATCTGTTTTTGGATTTTACCTGAATCAAGACGAGAACGAAGTTATCGAGGGTGGATCCTTTTCAAAAAATCACCCTGTATATTAGTAGGATTTTATAGTACAACAGCAATAAGAGAACATTTTAAAAACAAAAAATCAGTACTTTCTCTCTAAAAGTAAACTTAAAAAAAAGTATTTACAAACAATAAATTATTTTTCAAACAGTTAACATTGTAATCACCCACATACCCTTTTTAACCTTCGTTTATAAACCATCATCTGCAGAGATTAAATTCAATGATCTGGAAACTTTCTTTGATACAAAGTTAATGAGTGTAATATCCATTTAATGTTTACAAATTAATGTTTATCCGCTTGAGTCACGGTCTACTGCATTCATGCATTTGAAAAGCATTGAAATTTGTTATTCGAAATATTTGCAGTAAAATTTCATTTTTATTCTTCACGTACTTATATTGAAAATAAACATATTATTATTTAACATTTATGATTTCTGTTGGCATTTAGGAATTCTGCTACAAATTTAAGTAGACAAAAGGGGGGGGGGCAGCCGGGACCAATTCCCGGGGCCCGGGCTCAAATGGGGCAACTGTGGCGAGAATTTTTTTGTTACTTTCAGAAGTGTTGACACAAGAGGGGGGAAGTTCTTGGTTGAAAACTTTTTTTTATAGAGAAATTCAAGTAGAGGAGGAGAAATTCAAGTAGAGGAGGAGAAATTTTAGCTTGAAGACCTAATTTTTTATAAAATTGCTGCTGGACCCGATCTGGAGAATTGTCCTAGGGCTCGACGTGGCTCTCGGCGGCCCTGGATGTAAAACTGGGATGGTGTCTTCAACTGCCAATCTAATTGTGTCTAAGATATTTATAACGAGTTATAACAAATTCATGAGGTTAAAAGATCATTTTCGCATCACCCTCCAATTCTGATTTGTAATTCTTCTGAAATTTGTAACACAATACATTTACTTTTGAATAAATATGTTGATGAATTTAATTATGTTTCCATGGTGATTACTTTTAAAACCAAAGAATACCTACCGAAGAAGCAAAACTAAATGCCAAGTTTTCCCAGTGTTTTAGAGATACTTGTTTAACGTCAAATATAGCTGTCAATTTATTTAGAGCCACGTTTTGTATATTGTTATTAGCGTTTTGTGAAAATTACGGTATATATTTATAATTGAACAAGATTTGTATGCCTTTTTTATCGTTTTATTTAATGATTGACAAATATATTTTTTTACTGACGTTAAACAAAATTACAGGGGTAACACAAAACATAATACAATATAGTAAGGTAAATTGATAAATAATAAACATTAATTAAACAAAACTGTTCCTAACATCCTCCGGCCCCAGTATTCAAATTTCCAACCTCTCGGGTTGTTTTAGAATTTTTCCATACCGAGACCGTCTTCATTCGGATTGCCATCGTCTATTATTTCTTTCCTTGCCTTTTTTTCTGTTTTCTTTTTCATTATCTGCTCTACTACTCTACATTTATCCTTTTCAGAAATCTCCAGTGGGTAGAGTCGTTGGTATGGTCGAACCATGTACCCAGTGGCAGTTTTTACTTTGGCTACTCTAGTTATATTATCCTTTCCGCTGTAAATTTCAACTATTCTACCCAATGGCCATTCCGTTGTTTTCGTACTGTCATTCCCGACCAATACTACGTCATCGACCTTCAGAGACTGAGTTAACCTTTGACCAACGTTCACCAGTTCTGCGAGGTATTCGCTTTTAAATCGTTTTCTTATAGATTCCCTTAATATTTGCATATAACGAAATCTGCCCCTTAAATTTTGTGTATTAATAAGGTCTAAATCAACAACTTCAGTCGACGTACCCTGTAGTGGTTCTTTAAATTTTAAAATTCCTCAATTACCCTCCAAAAGGTATGTTAGCAGTCTTTGATTTATGATCGATTCAATATCACATAGAATGGTATAATGCTCTACATAATTCAAAGATGCTTTACCCAAGTTACGACGCAAATGTTCGTTTAATAATCTTATTAACCTCTCCCACCACGCGCCCTACCAAGCAGCGGATGGTGGATTGAAAAACCATTTTATTCTTTAAATTCCTGAATATATTTCAATTTCATCCCAATTTAATTTAGCAAAATGATTATCTGTCCCATGAAAATTAGTCCTGTTATCTGAATAAATTATTTATGGTCTTCCCCGTCTACTTATAAATCGTCTTAAGGCATATAAAAACGTTTCTGTTGATAAAGATTTTGCTAATTCTAAATGAATTGCTCTATAAATCGCACAAGTAAACAGTACAATCCAAACTTTACTACTATCTTTCAAATACAAAGGACCTGCTAAATCTATTCCAACCACTTCAAAAACATCTGCATTTTTAATTCGGTTTTCCGGTAATAGTGCAAATAGCGTTTGGGCCGATTTAAATTTTGCTTTCTACAAATTTCGATATAATATGAACCACTTTCTTAGCTCTAAGTATGCAAAACCTTTCCCTAAGAATACCCAATAATATTTTTAGACCTGCATACAGTGTTGCCAGTCTAGTACAATTGTACCAGATCTAGTACATTATTTAGGAATCTGGTACTCTATTACACTCAAAGCAAAATCTAGTACTTTTACTTTTTTTAGTCAGTTTCCATTGGACGAGTAAAATGGTTGGGTTCTTCCTTGTTTGTGTTCGTTTTTGATAAAAGCTTTTTTGCTCTTCTGAATCAAACCATCATAATTCGAAAAATATGGTACAATTTATAGAGTCTGGATCGTTTTTATGGAATCTGGTACATTTCTCAAACAAATCTGGTACATAACAAAAATAAATTCTGGCAACACTGCCTGCATGACAATGCGATATAATATGTTCCTCCAGAATAAGTTTCCTAACGATGTCATGTTTATTCGGCAATATTATAGTGTTAGAAGTTAAAAGAATTAACTTCAAAATTATTGTTTTTAAATGATTTATCACCCTGTATACTATAACATCCTGTATAGCCACTTCATAAAACACGTATTAACATGGTTTTATAATGTTTTATTGAATATCTCGTAAACAATGTTTGTAATGTAAGTAATTAAGAAACAAAATAAATGTCTTTAACGGCATATTGCCTATCACTTCATCGCGTTCGGCTGGTCGAAACTCAAGTCCCCGCTCTCGGCGCTCTCTCCTGGTCCTGAACACTCAAACGGGTAGACGTGGTATTGTCGACCCCAGTGGCGGCGATATACTAATTTGCTGACTCTAACAGGGCAGACGTGGTACCGTCGACCCCAGTGGCGGCGATATCCTAATTCGCTGACTCTAACAATAGGATATTTAAATTCTTCTGGAAAAACACCATAAACCAATCTTGTTTTTAATTTTAAAATTCCGTTTTGATCCAGAAAAATCTGAAACCTTTTAAATCTATCTAGCTCATTTGTGATACTCTCCTCTTGTATCATCCTAAATAAGCAATTTCGTGCCCTTTAGAAGTCAATTGCCTGGAGCAGGTACTGAAACTTATCATCTGTTGATATATATGCGTCCTCATGTATCTTCTTAAATTGACCCCAGAATTTTATCCAATTTTTGACATTGCCGTCAAATGTCTTAATTTATAATTTTGGAAGATTAAAATTTCTCATCATTTTTGAAGTGGCTCCTTAGTTACCTCTTGCTTCTTCCTGTATCAGGTACTCGCATTCTGCTTTATACTTAATGATATCTTCTCTAAAGGCCCTCCTCTTCCATCAGATCTGTTGTAATATCTTCCAATCAGTGGCGGTTTGCCCGTAAGGGCACTTGGGCACGTGCCCTAGTATAACAAACAAAAAAAATAACTTACATATTTTATATTTTCCTCAATGTCTATTATTATTTTATCTAATATTCATCGCAAACCGCGTTGGCACAACACTGGATGACCGGGCGTTGAGCGACGTTCCGAAAATTCCGAAATTGAGTGGAAGGGCACAGTAAATGTGTGCCTCTGTTGTTTTCTCTCTCATTATGATTCAAAAAACAAGGACAACGACAATATCGCTTAGCAAGAGATGAACACATGCGATGGATTATACGTCACAAGCGGAGCGCTGTCCTCATTGTAACGTGATGTACCCATGGCACATATTACCCAGACCAGATACGAATGTACGCAGCGGCATCTTTTCCGGCTCCCTCACGAAGGTGAGCGTTTGTTGGACCATGATAATAATTTATTTATTGTGATTACGAAAAAACGTTAGTTGGACCATTGGAATAGTTAAGAAATAAAACTACAAAGAAAAATAACTTTTTTTTATAAAGCAGTCAAAAATATGATGAAAAAAATCAATAATATTTATAAATGGGACAAAATTTTAATTTTTCTTTTGGTTTTATCTGACTTTTTCGAGGATTTCAAATCTCTGTTTGCATATTTAAGAGTATAAAAAATTCTGAGTCTTATAAATAATTTAATGGTGTACATTTTCGCAAATTGTTGGCAAGGATGGCCAAATTCTATTTTGCTCATCTCAAAAAGGTATGCGTTGGAAATTCTAGGCTTAGTTGACAAACTATCAAATAGAGATAAATATTTTTTCTAATTTGAAAATATAAAAGAGAAATTTTTCGCTGGGAGATTTTAAATTGCCAAACACCTTTTCTTCAGAGTTGTATGCTTTAAAATGCTCCTACACGATGGAATTTTACATTGAAGTGTGTCAATACTATTTATGTTTATAAAGAGGATTTGATTAAATGTCTCGAAGAAATTATGAACACAGAATTCGATAAAAAAACTATTAATCAGACTAAAGGGTTGATACATTTTGAAAGACAGATTTTAGTTTCTGGTTATTTTTCTTCAGCAAAATAATGCCAAATTGCGATATACTTTTTGATCAACTGCAGAGTAGACAGCTCGATGCTCTCAAGGTTAAGATAAACATATAAAATTTTGCAGCAGCTATTCAAAATATTAGAAATAATATAGACACGCTAATTCATGAAGAATGGCAATCACAACAAGACCCACAAGAACTAAACTTAAACGACAACACCCAAACAGGTCCAAGTACAAGCAAGAAGAGACGGTTTGTTGAAAAGGAGGACCCCATTTCTAATTTAAGGATATGTAAGGAAATTTGTGATACAATAGTAGTGCAGGTAAATGAACGTTTTAGTTTTACTACCCACCTAATAATTGCAAGTTTATTTGATAAAAATTACTTTCCACCCGAGATGACTTTGTGCAACACAATGGGGCCGTACCGTTATTACAAATGTTTTTTGAGAATCTATGGAGCTGCTAAGTATCCTGTGTACAATTCCCATGACCACATGGAGAGTGAAAGATGTTTTTCGATACTAAAACGTATTAAAATATTTTTAAGGAACACTATGTGCCAAGGTAGATTGTGCGAGTTAGCCATGTTTCTAGCTTTACTAAAATTTTAGAAAAAAAATAAAAATTCAATTTTATTCACCACCTTTAAAGGGTGATATCTCGGAAAGGGGTGGGCTGAGGAAATTTTGTTATAGGAAAGACCCATCTTAATTTCATACGAGCAATCACCTCCTGAATTTTGACGCATGAATTTAGAAACACCCCGTATAAGTAAGGGGTTATGGAAAATAGATATATCCTGGTGGAGACAGGTAAGGAACAAGGATAAAAAAACAAAAAAAAAATAAAAAAATTAAAAAGATGTACTCAATTTTAAATAGTGTTTATTATTAATTGTTATTAATATTATTATTTGCTACGTTTGAAAAGTTCCTCCTGCTTCAGAGGGGATCGAATAGATTTTCTGGTCACGTGACCATAGAACAAACAGTGCTTGGAAGAAAAAAAGGCTATCCTAAATTGGTTTCGTATAAGAGACGATTAATTGGAGAAGGTCCACCTAGTCAACAAATTAGGAGACTAGAAGAACTTTCACATGACTGGGAATACAACAGAATGCACACGCACAAGATACACAAACAGACGATATAACAGGGGCAAGCCTTCAGCGGCGTCCTGTTTAAATTATGCCCTTTTAGAAGGCATGGCATATAAATCTATTGATCTTGATAACCCTAAGAGGAGTTAGCAGGGGTGGACGGAATGGGTTTAGCAGGTTTCGATCGAGTTTACCTGATGGGAACCATGGTTTCTATTAAAATAAACAATCATAACCTATACTTTATACTTCATAAAATATTTGTTACATTTTTTTTAAATATATTATGAATATATAAAATCTTTATTCTATTTTTCTTGGTTTTGTAATACTTTTCAATTAAATAACAACTGTCACTTCATTTCTTTGTAATTTGTCACAAAATGATTATTTACTGCTAAAGCTCTGGAATTTAATATGGAGTAAACAGACCTTACCACTCTGCGTTAAAAGACCACAGAGCAGATCCGATAGAGAGGAAATAGATGTACTAAAAGAGCAAGAAGAGGTATTTTCTAAACGTAGTTTGTTTTTCTGTACCTTAAAAAAATAAATTTTATAGAAAAAGAGTTTGTTGAATTATATAAGGTGGCGCAAAATAAAGGCCACTATTTGTTTTTTATATAAAAGTAAGATTAATTAAAAAACAATCGTATTATAAACGAAAAATATTTATTTAAGCTCTAAAAATTTGTTTTGTTATACACTAAAAACAATATCGACCAAATGGCCACCCCCACCATTAATGCAATAATGAGCTCTTTTTGAAGCATTTTTCATAACTTTCTCCAACATTTCAGGTGGTATTCTATCAATTTCTTCCCGGATGTTGTCTTTTACTGCTTCTAGTGTTCGTGGATTATTTACAAATACCCTATCTTTGAGATAACCCCATAACCAAAAGTCTGAAACAGTTAAATTAGAAGACCTTGGCGGATATGTAATATCGGCGTTTTTCGAGATAAAGCGTCCAAGAAAAATTCTGATAATCGACGAATTATTTTGATAAAAAAATTTTACGATTTCGGCACGTTCTCGAGGCGTATATCTATTCATAATGAATTTCCCAAGTATCTACTTTGCAACTGACAAAAAAACTCGAACAGATGTCAACTACAAACGAAACCATGACAACATTCCATAGGGTACTTGATTTTGCGCCACCTTGTATTTACAAGTTTAATTTTTTTTTTGGCTTGGCTTGGCTTGGGCACTTGCCATTCAGCCAGTCGCGAAATATAAGTTTAAATTGCATTATCACTCTAAATACATACATTCAATCATACACACGTTTGTCCTAAGCAAGAAAAGAAGAAAAATATATAAAAGAAGATAAGGCAAGCAAGGAATAAACAAAGGAAAACATTTCTTCCTGTCTAGGGGCCCGTCAAGACATTTTTTTTACACACAAAACTAGGCCACGGAAGGGTAGGTATATATCAATTGGGTTAGAACATAGGTTGCAAGACTAATATTAATTACAAACATACTTTACTTTCATACACAAATTTTATCAAGAGGTCGTAAATTTTTTTTGATTAAGTGAGAGGTGATGGCAAATGTTAAATGGAGGAAATACATTATTTTTAATTAGATCTTGTATCAGATCTTGAGATTGTTGAGTATAGTTTGCACAACAAGTTTAAATATTAATAATCACTAGAATTTTCAAGTTTTTGTTTTAGCGAAATTTACAAAAGTAATAAAAACGAAGTTCACTGCGTATATTGATACTATGATTAAAACTTCCTTCATTGAAATTAATTATTTGTATAATAAAAAATTTGATAAAACTGGAAGCTTACATTTTTTAAAATATAGTGAAACAATAGTTTTTGTTCCTCCTGTAAATTTGTATAGAGGAACTATTTATTTCTAAATCCATGTTTGAATTTCCAAATCTACAACATTTATAAATTTTCCAGATATTTATTACTGGATACAGTCAGCAGTAAGAGGCAATAAGAAAAGAAGAAAATTGACTAGTGGCGCCATCATATACTGGTTGACATTACAAACAAACAACTTTTGCCGAACAAAAAAAAATACATTAAGTTACACGTCTCGCTGAGTTGTCTCTGACCAAAGCCATAAAACTAAACAATAAAAAAATATTGTCCTATTTTGTCGCTGCGGCGGGTCCATACAATTCCGTCACCACTGGAAACTACCTCTGATTATCACCAATTATTGAATTTGTTCGAAACACGGCTTATTTATTCCAATAAACATGCCCTATTATACTAAATAATTGTATTTATAAAAGGCGAATTTTAATGTAGATATTTTTGGTTTGAAATTATAATGATTTTGCCTAAAATAGTTATGAATCCATACATAAACTTTATTGTATCAATTTTACGCTCTGGCTCATTAAGAAAACGCAAAGCATGCCTGAACAACATGACTTGTTTATTTTCCGCTCTACGTTTCAAACGAAACTATACGGGTTATTAATATACGCCAACTTAATTTAATAATAGTTTATTAGTTTGATCGATGTGACTGGAGACTAGAGAAGCTTAAGGCCGTGAATTATTTTGCCCTTGTGTATTGATTTAAATGTATTTCTAACAGCAGTACAATACAAAAAAAAATTATAAACAAGGCGGTTTTCTAGTTAAAAATCATAAACAAAGGCGTTTTCCTAGATAAATCTCAAAACACGAAGAGCAATAAGAAAAATGCATCAAAATTTTGTGTCTCATCCAAGGTAGATCTAAATAATTATCCTATAACGTCAGATTTTTTTTTTTTTTTTCACAAAGAGCACCAGTTATACAGCCAACTGATAATTATTAAAACTATGTTTCAAATAAAACAGCCAGTAAAACAAGTGAAAATGATCCACTTTACCGAAACAACTTATTCATCCTTTTTGATGTATTTTTCTGTATATAAGATGTATTTCTAAAAGTATGTCTCGATCGACTTGTCATAGGCGTAATCTAAGGGGGAAGAAGGGGTGTGAAATGCATACTATGTTTTTACACTGTGTTTCAGTATAAGATGCATTCCAGCGAGGTATGAGTAGATAAGTAAAATACAGGGTGTAACTAAATAAGTGTAAAACATTTAAGGGGGTGATTCCTCATCGAAAAAAAGATAGGATCTTTCATGTAAAGAAACTTCATTGGAGCATCCCTTGTTAAGATACAGCCCCTTAAAGGGGGTACATAAAATTTGTTTAACAATTTTTTTCACAAGCACTAAACAAGTTACAATATTGAAATTAACCTGTCATTTTCTACTACCAAAAAGACACTCAGCCAGTAATTTATTTGGTTTACCCCATGGTGGAAAACTTTTTTTGTCTTATTATTTTTTTACCATTTAAAATTTTATTTCGGATAGCCTGTTTCATTCTAAACAAAAAATGTCTCTCGAATTTTTTGCCCAAAATAAACCAGTTCGCAGCAAAAAATTATTAAAAAGGGGAATAATCAAAACTAATTTATTAATAACAAAACATACAATATGTAGAAATCATAGTAAATGTTCAATATGTCTACCTTCAGACATTACGCATGCGTCTAGACGTCGGCGCAATGAGCCACGTATTCGCTCAAATAATCCTGGAGTCTCTCTAATTACCCTGCACGCATCGATGTTGCGGTTTCTTAAGTCCTCTACATCGCGAACAAGAGTACAATAAACCAAATGCTGCAAATGGCCCCAAGTAGAGAAATAGAGAGGATTGAGATCCGGGGATCGAGCGGGCCAATTCTGTGGTCCTCCTCGACCTATCCACTGATTTGCATATGTTTCAGTTAAATTCTGACGTGCTACTTGACTAAAATGGGCGGGAGCCCCATCACGCATAAAAAATATATCCCTTCTGACGCCCAAAGGAACTTCCTCCAGCAGTACGGGATGCACTTCTCTTAAAAATTGAACGTATGCCTCACCATTTAATCGAGGAGGTAGTAAATGAGGCCCAATTAAATAATCACCAATAACTCCGGCCCACACGTTAAGAGAAAAGTGTTCTTGATGGTGAGTTTCGACAATAGCGTGAGGGTTTTCATCAGCCCATATGTGGTAATTATGAAAATTAATAATCTTTTCCCGAGAAAAACTACATTCGTCTGTGAATTCGATCGTCTTCAGAAAGTCACGATTTCTTCTAATCATTTCCAGCATCCAATTGCAAAATTCAAGACGGTTCGGAAAGTCTCGCGGTAACAGTGCCTGTACTCGTTGCAGATGGTAAGGGTATAAGAGATGTTCCTTTAAAATTCGAAATACCGTCATATGATCAACATTTCGTTGGAAAGCAATCTTTCTAGTACTGGTAGTAGGTTATTCTTCAATAAAATTAAGTAGTGCTTCCTCAAGCTGTGGTGTTCTTATTCTCGATGTCGACCACAATCGTGCGTTCTTTTGTTGAATGAACCATATTCTCGTAATCGTTGATGAAGTCGTGCAAATATTCTATGTGAAGGATGCTGCCGTTGAGGATACATTTCAGCATATCTTCTAGAAGCTTCTAACCCATTCCCCTGCGACAGACCGTAAACGTAATGCATATCAGCCATTTCCTCATTTGTGTATGCCATTTTAATAACAAGTGAATTATTAAAGTAACAAATTACGAACAGAACAACAATACACAATTAATATTACTTCAATTTCAAAAATTTACAAACTGACAGCTTGATTTCAATGTAATTGTCAGTATCGCTAATAGCGGCCTACTAGATAAATTAGTTTCGTATTTTCGTTTAATGGCGATATCTATCTTGTTCGTAAAATAATTTTTTGCTGCGAACTGGTTTATTTTGGGCAAAAAATTCAAGAGACATTTTTAGTTTAGAATGAAACAGGCTATCGGAAATAAATTTTTAAATGGTTAACAAATAATAAGACAAAAAGTTACGTTGGAACGAAATTTTAGGGGTTGCGTTTTCCACCCATGGGGTAAACCAAATAAATTACTGGCTAAGTGTCTTTTTGGTAGTAGAAAATGTCAGGTTAATTTCAATATTGCAACTCATTTAGTGTTTGTGAAAAAAATTGTTATGTTTAAAATTTTATGTACCCCCTTTAAGGGGCTGTATCTTAACAAGGGATGCTCTTTATATAAAAGATACTATCTTTTTTTCGATGAGGAATCACCCCCTTAAATGTTTTACACTTATTTACTTACCCTGTATATGTTTAAAACTATTTTTTAGTTTTTAAATTACTTAAGTTTTCAGGATGTCCAGAATTATTTTGCTAAAAATGAGGCTTTCCGTATTAGTGTTTTTGTAAAAATTTTACTATAAAAAAAAACAGTTGCAAAAATCTAAAAAACCCAAAGATTGACATTTTTTTCACCAAAGGTTTACATTTATCTATTTTTTAATTTTGTTTAATAGTTATTATTTTAACAGTTACGAGAACTTTATTATCTAACGTACCAAGGTACATTAAAAACGTTTTCTAAATGTATAGTTTTCATTATATTTTTAATATAATGCTATTTTAATACTATAAAATAAAAACGCAACTACATAAGTTCATTCCACTTAAAAAAAAACGCTATTTTTTTAAAACAAAAATAATAATAAAAAAAAAAACATTTTGAATAACTTAACCATCGACATCAGAAAGGTTTTTATCAAATTCATATTTCAGTCGGCGACCTGAAGCTGTTATCTTAGGAAAAGTAACTTTTTCTATTATTTGATTCATACTAACGATGCTAACATCAGATTCATTTAGTTTAAAAGATTTTCCATCTTCACATCTTTTCATTCCCACAACTTCAGCATCGCCATCCGGCAGCAGTGTTTGGATAACAGATACATATTTATCTTCTCTTTTCTTTCCAGGGAAGAGTACCATAACATAATTATTTTCCTTATATTCACTGGACTCTATAATAGGTAGATCAAAAGATGCATCAGGATTTTCTATGAAAGATACTTCATCATCAGTGTTTTCAGAAGCTTCCCACTCTTCCGATGTATCAGAATCAGATGTACTTTTTCTTCGTTGCAATTTCAATTTCTTTTTTGATTACTTTTCTTTATACGTTTTTTTTTTCTTCTTCCTCTTTTCTTTTTTCCTCCTTGTTTTCATAGTAAATTTGCCATTGTTTTGATGTTATCACTATGGAATTTTTTTTCTTTACGTGTCTTTTCTTTTTAATAGGTTTTAGTTCTGGCCAAATTAAAGTCCTTTTAAAAGGATATGGTATTAATTTATCAATTCTTCTGCTGTCTGTCTACTGTGCTATTTTCAAAGGTTTTTTTGTTGTTTTTCTCGATTTCTGCTGTCTGTCTGCTGCCTTCTTTTAAATCTTTGTTTTCAACGTTTTCTTTGTTGTTATCATCGACTTCTGCTGTCTGTCTGCTGTCTTTTTTTCCAAATCTTTGTTGATTTGAACGTTTTCTTGTTCTACTGGTTGCTGTTCTTTAAATTCTTGCCTTCTTGCCTTCTTCTTCGCTTTCTTCTTCCTGGACATGATTTTCAGCATGATTAATTTTTTTCTTGAGCTTTTTAATATCATCAGTCACTGTTTTATATAATTTAAATAATGGACTATCCTTTGTGTTACTTTTCCATAAATCACTTCTAAATTCTTGCAGCTTGTTTTTTTCAATGTGTTTCTCTAAAAAACGTATCCCTTGTTCCAATTCTTTTAGTTAGCTTAGGTTTTTTGCTTTTGTTAAGCCTATTTTTGCAGGCTCGTTTATCAGTTGAACTGCGTTTGAATTCCATGGTACCTTTCTTTAATATTTCTGATCTTAACTTCTTATCAATTGCTATTTTCAGTAATGAAGAAAAATCTGTTTTTTTTTTCACTAAAGGACTGTCATTATGTTCAACTCTAAATCTTTTTATATTTTCCTTCCACCCAGATTTAAAGTTCTAAAACCAGCTACGTTCATTGCTTGAATCAAATGAGTTGCGTTGGGATATAAAGCTATGAGAATAATCCCATTTTTTAGCAGAATCGGCTGTGTGCAAAGTTAAATGGGATGAATGTTTAATAAATAATACAACTGGTAAATCTATATGCTCTTTTAATAACCAGGGATGAAAAACATTTGTTATAAACTCAAAAAACGTTTCTCCCGTCATCCACCCGGTTTCGGATTGACCTATCCCCCGTTTCCAGTCACACTTAAAGCAATATCTTTGGGGATACTTTCATATCGGATTAAAACCATGGGAGGAGCCAAATTTCCAGATGCATTTCTTGTCATTAGTACACTGAGACATTCCTTTTCATCCGAATTTACAAGTGGATACACATTTTTCGCCTCCTTCTTTGCCAAAACCCTTTCCCCTTTCGGATTTAAAAAAAATGCCGCTTCATCGGCATTAAAAAGTCGTTCGGAAAAATTTAGTATTATATTATCTTTACTGGATTTAAGATACGTAATAATTTCAGAAAACCATGTATCTGAGTTTTTGTAACAGAAGATCTTGTCGATGTTAAATTTTGAGGAGTTCTGACACCTATTTGTGGATTTCTTTTTAAAAAAAGATGGTACCATTATTAGGTGCTGGACACTATCCAGCAATTGGAAATCCCGCTTTTGCCATATGAATAATCCAGTTTCATAAAATATTTTATTCATCTTTAGTCAGATACGACTATACGCCCATTTGAGCATTTCTGGTTGATTTTCCTCGATATTTATACAACAGAGTTATTCTTGGGATATTGTTTTTTGCTGAAATGGCTACCGGCAGTCCCCTATCACAGTCTGCTAAAGCAGCAGCCATATCTTCGGGATTGTATTTCAGAAGTTTTCTTCTGCTAGTGGCCATATTTCTGAAAACTAAAATGAACCATTTGTTGACACGGGGAATCCCAAAAGTTGAGAGGTGTGTCATGTATTGGTTCTAAATTCGTTATATCTTTCAAACTTATATCTATCTGTTTCTTATTATTCCGACATTAAAATGAAATAAAAAAGGTTTAAAAATAGTTTTTAATGTCATGGAACCAAAAACTGACATTACTGTCGACTTTGCGGCCAGTAACAAATTTTAGTCACCAATTGTTGACACCCCCTTATAAAAAGTTATACACAAACAAATCGTCAATAGAACTGTCTTTAAAATACTCCTAATATATGCTAATAGAGCTATGAAAAATATTATTTGGAAAATATAAAACATACCTAAGCTATTATCGATCAAAATTTTCTTGTTTCTTATCGTTTTTGTTAAAAAAATCCACAAAAAGCCGACAAACATGTGCACCTGTCAGTACATTTGACCACCATTTTGTATTTAGCAGGGTTTCAAACCCTAATTTTTCCTATTGAATTAAAGATTCCTCCATTTGTACTATGGACTATTTTAAATAGAGACAAAGTAAACGATCTCTTATTTCGGATTAGTTTCAGTTGAACTGTCAACCTTTAGTACCCTGTCAACAAATGAGTACTTTACCTTAACATAAAATGCAATTTAATTTTTTTATCAACTGCGATGTATAAGTTGTACTATTTGTTCTAAATATGAAAAAGTTGTTACAAAAATCCACAATATGGCTGATAATTTTGATTTCAATATTTCACTTTATCATGACTTAGGTACTTTTTGCTAATCTATCAATAGATCGCTGAGAACATCTCGTACTGAAATATAGATACTATTTTTATTTTTATATTTTTTTACCAGATTAGGTAGGTACTTTTATTTTACTGTTATTTATTTAATGTTTATTCTGTTATTTTCAAGTTTAAATACGGTTTTATAAAATAAAATGTATATTTCTTTTTAATCAGGAACTGATTTCAAATGAAAAGGAACGTGGAAAAAATTGTGTGAATTATAAAATTTTGCGTGGGAAAAATGGGATTTTTTGCGCATTTGTGGTAATTTCTGTTAAAATTGGTTGGCAACACTGTGTAATACATAAGTCAAAATGTATTGTGTTGGGTGGGCGGAGATCACAGTGTCAGAATTCTAGGAATTTATGTCGTGGGCAAATTCCCAGAATGCTAGAAAGTTTTCGTCTTCTACAATCGCTTCAAAGTTCATGGTATACGGAATTACACTCCAGGCATTGCGAGCGATCGATCAAAATTGGCCTCGCGATGGACTTGTTGGCCACCCCCGTATATATTTAATTAGGTGCAATATAACACTCATTAAAAAATCGTAACCTTCTTTAAAATACAGCACACAATCACAATTTTGATTTTTCTTAAAAATAGTGGCTTCTACGAAAAACAGATCATCTTTTTTAATTGGACATCAAATGTTATTAAGAATATTGAAAAAATTACGACAATTAGAAAAATATTTTAAATACCAGTGTGTAAGTGACACCCTCTTTTAAACAATGAAAAACTGAAGATACATCCGATGGAGAATATAAAATATAAAGATGTAGTTGGCGCCAGGCCTAAAAAATTTTACTTATGTGTATCTTTATTTTTAAATTACAGTAATTATTAAATTATTCTAGTAACGTCGTTAAGAAACGCCCTGTATAAATACGACAGGTTTCAGGATGCTCATCCACAGTTATCGATTTACAATATAATAATTAATTCCTTTCATTTGTACCATACTGTATAATCCGATGTGACGGAAAAACATCATTAATGAATGTATATTCTTCGTAACAATGAAATAAATTGTCTTTCAATTTTGAGATGAGAGGTCTTGTATAAATAACTACATTATAATTTATAATTTATATATATGCAAATACCGTGATGAGTTATGTAAAAGACTTCATGGTTTTGCAAAACCTTGACAAAAGTTAACCAACTGAGGAATAATGAGATGCGTAATGTGTTGTAATGTAGCATTAAACGTTTTGTGATTAAGATAAAGACAAAGTGTCCCTGAATATAGTTCATTCCTTTCACATATGGATAAAAATTGGAGTTAAGAATAAAATATTCTTAAATTTTAAAAATAAACAAATTTTATGTATTAGTTACTGAGTAAAATCTGGAGATTTTTAAAACACCTGCAACTAGTGGAGCGAAATTCGTACAAAAATTCGCTTATTTCTCGAGATAAAAAAAATTGGGGGACAACCAGATCAGACCACATAGGATTTGTAAACATTTTTAAATACGAAATTTTGATTTACGACATTTCTTTGCGTTCCAGATTTTTTTTTAAAAAGCAAGAAAAATTGACGATTTTTGAAAATTCCTTTTTTGAGTTAACATCGTAATAATTCTAAAACCAATTGAGATATCGACTTAGTTTTTTTTTTAGGAAAATACAGAAAAAACTCGTTCTATTGTTAAATATGGTTTAGAGATTTATTTAAACAATGAACAAACTTTTTTATTTGTAAAAATTTTACAGTACATGCAGCGAAGGAAATAAGCATAAATGATTTAATAATAAATTTAAAATAAATTTAAAAAGTTTTTGAAATAAAAAAATTACTACTTTCACAATATCAAGGGAGCATCTGCATCATTATAGCCGACTCGTTTGAGCACACTTGCCGCTAGATGGCAAATTCATAAACAATAGTAATAAAAAATCTATTGATAATACAAATATTGCATTAAGTTTCTAGGAACAAGTTAAAAGAAGCAAGTTGTTAACTTTTAAAGAAGTCATAACAGTTAAGTCGTCTAAAGAAAATGTTATAATTGGATCTGAATTAATGTTTCGTAGATATTATGTGCTGCAAAATTACACGATATAGATTTAATTACAATACTGTCTTATGAATTAACATTAGTGTTAATGTCATTATTTCACGATGACGGTTCAATGCGTAATTTGCGAAATCGGAGTTGGTAAAAAGATTGGAAGACATATCAAATACTGAAACAGAGTGCCCGTCAGTACAATAGTTAATAATTGATGGAATGGTGGTAATTCAAGAGCTAAATGAAAATCAATTTTTCACTTTTTATGACAGCAAGAGTTTTTTTAGAGACAGTTTTAAATTCCGAAAGAAGATGTAAAGCTCGACGTATAACTATAGTTTTTAATACGTACAAACAGTATTCCATAAAATTAGCTAAAAGAATTAGACGTAGTCAATATAATGTAGCTGTAGTTAATGTTAGAGGTAATAGAAAAGTACACAAGTTTCGAGATTTTCTGAAATCATCTAAAATCAAATAATCTTTGTTGAATTTCCTAACAGAATATAATATTCAATTTGGAGAACAAGTTGTTAGAACTGATGAAACATTAATAATTGCAGGAGGTTTCGAAAATCCGGAAAAAGTTATATTAATTAATAAAGATGATTCAGTAAATATACTACATAATATGTACAGTGAATAGGAAGAGGCAGACACTCACATAACTTTACATGTAGTACACGAATCCAAATTTAGTCAACATCGAGGATATGTCAATAGACACTGACGTTTTAATTTTATTAATTCACTTTTATGAATGCATAAAAATGTTAAATATGAGACTATTTATACAGCTTGAACATAATAAAAATAGACGTTATTTATCAATAGATAAAATTGTTAAACATTTGGGAACGTCAATTTGTTTGAGCCTCCTATCTGTTCATTGTTTGACTGGATGTGATACTACAAGTGCCTTTTAGAAAATTGAAAAAAAGAGCATTTGACATTATCAAAAAAATAACATTAGTACATTGAAAGATTTATTCAAGTTACCACTTAGAGCATAATGGATTGTCATTAGCTACTAAATAAGGAATAAGGACAATAATACTCGTACTCTTAATAATTTATATAATTTATAAACATTTCTGAAGATAAATCAAGTTTATTTTAATTTGTTTGTATGAAAGCCTGAGTAGATAAAATATAAATATATTTATGGTACATTGTAGATGTATTTATGTTTCAAAATATGGTACCATAGCAACAATGCAAAAACTGGAACAGATCATTTAGAATATTGTGGATGGACTTTGAAAAATGATTGCTATGTTCTGTTGTTTTCAATCCAAAAACCAATTTCGGATAATGTGCCACATTTTTAAACATATATACTGTTCCGATATTGGTAGGAAGTGCACCTGTCAATAAGAAGGACTAAACTTTTGCGATGCTTGCAAAAATGTTAAATGTGACAATTCCCTGGACTGTGTAGATGAATCGGATGACGATGAAAATGTATTCTAATATATTATAATATTTAAATTACGTAGTCTTCCCAACATGCAAAATTATTCAGACAGAGAGTATGATAAAACAGAATAAAGGTAAAACAGTTTAAAATTTAATATACTTAAAACTGATTAGTTTTATAAAATTTTTATGCCTATCGCACTTTTTATCATATTTTTATAAAAGATTTAAAATTGGTTTAATAAAATTCTTAATATACTCTTACGGACTTTGACTTAGGTCTAATTAGTTTTAAAATATTGTTTTAAAAATACTCCTGAGAACCGTTATAGGATTCTCCCTTTTACTCTTAAAGCAGATTTATAGCAGCCCTAGTATGGCTATATCGCGGATTCAAAAGTTTTATCAGTGTCTTAAAAAAAAAAGGTTTTATGGTTATCTTGTATACTTCCATAAATCTAAAAATGTTACTTGGGTGAAGACGTTTAATTTATGTTAAAGGTTATAATTTACAATACTCAAGTTAATTTTTTGACGTTCGCTGTATGTTTTTTTATTATAACATTACCTAATATTTTAATGTTCTACCGAAATTTACCCTTATGTGCCTTAGTTTTAATAGAAAGGACTTATTTTAAATTATTTGTTTATTAATTTTTCACTATTAAGTTATAATTTATAGTATTTAAGTTAACTTTTTGAGGTTCGCTGTATTTTTTTTTTTATTATATTATAACATTACCTAATATTTTAATATGTTCCACCGAAATTTACCATTATGTGCCTTAGTTTTAATAAAAAGGTACTATTTAGATTATTTGTTTATTAAGAGCTTGCCCTAAGTTTTTACTAATCCTAAGAATTTTTTGTTGATTTTTTTGTACTACTACATCTAAAATATTTGTTTACTATTTTCGTTGGTACTACTTTTATACAACCAAAATTAAAGTTGTATGCTCTTTCGTTTTAATAAATAATGCTATATATTTTCAGACAAGTATTGTAGAAGTCTTCAAATTTAAAAATTCTACTTTCTCAGAAACTCATTTTTGTGACATTCATCTTTTTTCCCCTGTACCCTTTATATTTAACAATACAATTAGCACTGTTAGAACCAGTTTTCTCTGTACTTTAACCTAAAAAAAAATAAGTCGATATCTCAATTGGTTTTATAATTATTACGATGTTAACTCAAAAAAAATAAATTTTTAAAAATCGTTAACTTTTCTTGTTTATTTGAAATAAAAAAAATCTGGAACACAAAAATGTCGTAAATCAAAATTTCGTATGTAAAATGTTTACTTTAGAAAACCTAGTGGTCTGATCCGGTTGTACACTCAAAAAAAAGACACGTTTTAGGGTCGATTTTACTCTATTAAACGTCTATATTGCGTTTATGAATTAAAATTAATGTTATACGCAAAACTATGTTAATTAAAAAATAGAAAAAAACTATTTACGTTTATTGCATGTAATATTAAAAACATGGTTTAAAAAAATAAAGTTTTAAATGTATGTTTATATTTTACAGACGTTATTTTTTATATTTGAAAGGATGCGTTATAAATGCGTTAAAAATATCAGCCATTGCGTAGATAGTTATTTAAAAAAAAGTCAAAAGATGTCCTGAATTTCTGAAGCGGGTCTAAATAAAACAAAGTTTGAGTTTTCCTATGAGCAAGTTTCACCATTTTTTTTTTTATAAAATACCCTGTGCGGGGTATTTTTACTTATTACAATATAAAAAAGAATAAAGAAAACGCCAAACCAATACCACATAAATGTTTTATTTAAAAGGGGAGCAACTCTTAAACAAAGGATACACGATTTTTGCTCGATGTACTCAGCCGAAGACTTTGCTATAGAAAGTGCCTTGGAAAGGTTAGTTCAAAACACATCTAATGCTGTAATACTGTCAGATTCAAAATCTGCGTTAGATGCTATTAGAAATTTATCGTTCAGCAGTTATGCAATATCTAACACTATGTGTAATATCAAAAAAATGCTCCGACATCTTTATAACCTCGAATATTTAATTAAGTTTGTTTGGGTTAAAGGTCATTCTGGAATTAAAGGTAACAATAAAGTTGATATTTTGGCAAAAGAAGCGACAAATCTTTCCAATATAGCAGATAAAATGAATTTTATGGATATAATAAATATTGGTAAAAAAGAAATCCGTAAAACTTGGAACCTAAAATGAAATGAATTTGGCTAAGGAGTAACGAGTCATCATCAGGCATATAAAATAATATTAAAAGGAAACAATCTTATGCAAAATTTTATACTTATAAGTAGTACAGCAGTCCTACATACATTGACATGTGGTAAAGCAAATTATTAAAAATTATATATTTAAAGTGTATTAAAAAAGGCAGAAAAAACTAAATAAAAACGAAAAATTAATACTCTTCAGGAGAGAAATTTGTCTATAAAATCCAACTAGCCCAATCAAAGGTATAAGGTAACGTGTCTACAGATGAATGATTGTCTTAAGGGCAGACGCGACAGCAGACGCTCCCCTGAGGGTACCTGGTGACATCCTCTTGTATATAGCCTTGCCCACGCAAGCAAGGCTCTGCGTCGGTCGACCTTTCCTTCCCTAGCTACTCGTGAAAATCATATGGATAAAACACAACAATGCAAGGAGGCTGGACGTCAACGCTCAACGGAAGCTCGACAACAAAGTTCAACTCTCGCGCAGGAGGCTGGACAGTGACGCTCACCTCCAAAAAAGGAGGATGGACACCGTAGTTCACCTCCAAATGACAGGCCCCGGAGAAATAATAACAACACGATGTAACTAGAGACAAGAACAGGCCGCGATCTGGCACCTCTTCCGAAGCAACGCCCCGGAAAAGGAAAAACCAGTTAGGACCACCAAGATACGTCTAGGATATGAGCCGCATGAAAGTAGCTATATTAGACAAGGAAAACTACCGAAAGACACTGATCGAGCTGGGCAAAATAAGTTATCCGCCTCCTGCAGCAAAACCAAGCAAATCTGATGACGTCATCAGATCATCAGAGTAACGTGCGATGATGACCTGACGTTGGAATGACTAAAAACTAAGATACCAACCTTCAAAACATGGGAAAGAGCTCTCCAAGCTTACCTATGCCTTTCTATTGGATTCTAGGAAAGTACAAGCTGACTTTGACCCTCCTTCTCGACTTGAGGAGTAAAACTTCAACTTGCATGTGGTGAAACCAAAAAAGACCCAAAGGCAAAAAGACCCTTCGGAATCGGAGACGAAGACATGGGAAAACTAAAGGTCAAAACGATGAGACTGAGCTATGCATTTACCTCATTGCTAATAACGCCAAAGGTCTAAAAAGAGGTTCAACCGAGGCCCAGTGAAGAAATATTTACATAGGATCCCCATTCACCCCAAGTAGAGCCAGAAGAAATAGCAACTGATGACCTTCAGTAAGAAAACTCCGAGGAGCCGCACGAGATCACTCCCTCCCCACTTTCGGAGGAAATCATGATCGAATAAATAACCAACTTGCTGCCTGAACTACACCGGGGGACCGGGAAGCAATTATACAATCATACAATGAAACTTCCAGCACAAAAGGGTGGCTACGGCTACATTATATCGCCGCTTTGATCAGCTGCAATATACAATATTCAGGAACCTTGGACAATAAAAACCAAAATTTTAGTTCTTCGATTTAACTGCGGTTAGGATGGAACACGCAATCAAAAGGAAAAATAAAACGTTGATTTTGACATCTGCATACCTACCCTACGAGGCAACCACGTCACTATCCAGCAAAGAGATAGAAGATCTGATTGAATACTGCCTGGACCAGAAGTTTGAGCTGGTAATAGGTTGCGACTCAAATGCTCTTTACTTTAGTTGGTGCAATAATGATAAAAACGCGCTAGAGGTAAGAGATAGAAGATCTGATTGAATACTGCCTGGACCAGAAGTTTGAGCTGGTAATAGGTTGCGACTCAAATGCTCTTCACTTTAGTTGGTGCAATAATGATAAAAACGCGCTAGTGGTAAGTCAATTTATGATTATATAATTACCAAAAATCTTTGTATTTTAAATAAAGGTATTGCACCAACATTTTTAAAATCTCGCAGTCAAACACTAATAGTTATTATTTTATCCACAACTTATAAATTAATTTTAAACTGGCAAGTGTCCGATAACATTTTAATGTCAGACCACCGCTGGTTAACATTTATAATAAACTAGTTGTTGTCGACCTCGGAACCCTAGGAAGACAGACAGGGCAAGTTATCCACCTTCTCCAAGATGCTCTTAGAAAGGTGGAGGACAAAACATCAAACAATAAAAATTATTTAAAAAAATACTCGAACACTATCCAAAACAAAATGCCTACAAGAAAGCCTGCCCCCTGAGGGTGGTCCAACACAATGAGACGACTTCCGCATTATCTTATTACGAGTTGGATCACCTCAGGAAAATGGCTAGGAAGTCCTTTAATAAGGCAAGAACCACAAAACTCAAATATACCCTCAGAGAATACAATAAAATCGTTAGACAAAAACAGATGCATGGAGATCCTACTGCGAAGAAATCGAAGATTTTCCGCAGGGCGGATAGAAATATCTCTGGAAAATAAGTAGTCCGCCTTGGGTGTTTTTATAGACATAGAAGGTGTTTTTGACAAAACCACCTTCCCCAAAATAAAATACTCAGTAACCAACAGGAATATTCCACAAATCGTTAGTGGGTGGATACATAACATGTCCTCAAAGCGAGCAGTAAACATAACTGTAGAATATAAGAATATAAGAGGCTTGGTTGCGAGGGACATCCCCTCAACTATGGAACATGCTCCTCGACACCCTTATTAGTCGCTTTAATAACAATAGCATCTGCAGAAGACCTTGTCATTCTGTTAACAGGAACATACTCTGCGAAAGAATGCAAGTAGCTCTCAAAATTATAGAACAGTGGTGCAAAAACCATTTACTATCAATCCTAAGAAAACAACACTGATTCTTTTCATAAATAAATTAATTTTATAGGGCGCATATGTCGGAGGCGCATTTGTCGTAAGCGATTATGTCGGAAATCGCATTTGTCGGGGCGCTTTTGTCGGCGCGCATTTGACGGGTCACCTTTGAAAGTTATCGAGATAATGGAGAGTTGAAGTGTTTCCAGTACGTTAACGTATACGTGAACGTCAACGCAGAAAAATAATGTTTACGTTGAAGTCCAAAATATGAGTTGAAGTTGTTAAACGTATCGTGACATTTACGTGCCATGACAGATAATGACAATTAATAGTAGGATTTCTTCAAAAAGAGGTTATATTGTTTGCGTTACGTACATACGCCAGAGCCCGTAAGCTTACGTATTTACGCAGGCGTGAAGGATATTTAAATACGCATGTGCAGATGTCAGTTTTCACGAACACGTTTACGTTCGTAGCATCACTTCAACTCTCTAATGGGACCTATGATTGAACGTTTACGTTATCCATAACGTACATGTTAGGTCGAGTTTTAGCAGTAACGAGGCAAGTACGTATGATGGAAAACTATTAAATTAGAACATAACAGGCGGAAAATAACAGTAATGTGTTGGAAAAGGTTTTCCATTATACGAGCTTGTCTCGTTACTGTTAAAACTCAGCCTAACATGTACGTTACGGAAAACGTAAACGTTCGATCATAGTCGGTTACGATTTTTGGCTTCAGCTTTCTGCAGGTGAATATTCATAGGGCTCTTTGACTAATTTTGTATTTTCTAACATACTCTTTCTCTCTAAATAGTTGCTCATCTAAATTATTTTCAGGATTTTTCCAAAACCCTTTTAATATTAGATTAATTAAGAGTAATTGTGTTTTCACAAGGAAAATCATCAACACATAAAATTATTTCCATATTAAAACGTCATTGATTTGTTTTGCTTTTTAGAATCGTAAAACCTTTAATAAATTTAAACAACGTAATTAGTATTATATAACACCACGCAAATAATCATAATTGTGCCAATTTTTAATTGCTATAGTTGAAATACTATTAGTCTTAATAACAGGAGTTCTAAGGTCAAATTTATTTAATCAACATTTTTAAATGACCGAAGTTGCTAAATATTATACGAATGCAAGTTTCACCTTTTCAACATGGACATAATAAAGAATTGTAAAATATTCTTATCGTAACCATAGTTACTGTCTGACTGAATCGTTCAGCTTTTTTAGGAAACAATAGAACGAAACCAATAATTAATCACTTTGTGATAACATATTTAAATTTTAAAATGTCAAAATGTTTTATTACTGGTGACACGCTATTAATTTGGATTTAAGTATTCGTTATTCGAAATTACAATTTGGAGGTTAAACTATTTTTTTCAAGAATTATTAACTTCACCAATACAAAGCTGTTGTACTATGTTCAATTGATGTCCTTAGCCAGTGGCGTGTTCAAAGAAGGGAATATCAGTATCCGCGTACCCTGGTACCAGAGACAACAGGGGCGTGTAACTTAATAGAAAAATTTGTTCATTTAAATTACATATATCACTTTTTTTCTCTTTTACATTTATCTGTACATATATTTTTTTTTCAATGAAACTACAACCAGTGCTAGAGGTCGCTGATGTTGCTGGTTTTTTTACATTGTCGACGTGTGATGTATAGACTAGAACTGACAACTGACAGTGTTTCGAACTAGTGCATTGTATTAAAATTAATTTAATTTTTGTCCCCGTCTATTTCTTTGAGTTTGATTTTGTTGTTTAATTTAATTAGTTTGGGGGGGGGTAGTGTTTATTTTGGAATATATTATTTTGGAATCAAACTCGTAAAATAATATTATTGAAGTCGGATAGCAAAACTTACCATTGTATGTTTAAATAATGATTGTGGTACCAATATGTGAGCAATGAAGCATCTGGGATCGTCAGTAGTGGATTCTCACATAATGACTGGAGGGCCGAAAATTTTTAATACATTACCCACCCTATTTACTTAAATGTTTAGAAAACATAATATTGAAATTAAAGTTCCTACGCACCAATATGCTGTGTCGTAAGCAAAATTTAGTCACCTAAATCACTATTGCATGAGTTTACTAAAAACCATTTTAGCGACAGGAATAATATATGAAGAAATTAATGTCCCTAAATAATGTGAAAGTTGTATTAAAGGAAAAAGTCAATAAAAACCATTTCCTTGTAAAAAGAACAAAGAAGTTGTTTAAAATACACTTGACCTAATTCATTCTGATTTAGTTGGACTAATGGAAGTAGAATCATGGGGGTGGTAAGATATATATTTTTTCTCTAATTGATTACCATACAAGAAAAATATTTTGTTATTTCCTTAAATCGAAGGACGAAGTTCCTATTATTTTCAAAGAATTTTGTATGATGGTAGAAAATCAAACTGAACGAAACATAAAAGGACTGGTAATGGGGGAGGGCATTGCAATAAAACGTTAGATGCTTTTCTTAAAGACAAAGGAATCAAGCATGAACTAACTGTACCCTATAGTTCCGAAGAGAATGGTGTAGCAGACAAACCAACATTGCAGTTCACCAACAAAGAAAATACGTGGTGCAACGCAAGAGGAAAAGTGGACTGGAAGCCATCTTAAAGTGTTAATATGTAGTGCTTTCGTCCATACATCTGACATAATGAATATTCTGAAGCCAGTATTGGATATAGATTAAAGGGTCCTAACAATCACAATCTAAAGATAGCAAGAGATCTTGTGTTTAAAAAAAAATCCAGTGACTTTGCAGCCTACTATGTTAAGCATTTTCTTTCCACTTAGTGTCAGTAGTAATGATCAAATAATTGTCCAGACTGTCCAGCGAAGAAAATAATAGTGCTGTGAAAGTGATAGTGAAAATGGTTCCGAAAATAGAGAATGGGATTATTCTAAAGTAAATATTAGTGAAAGTGATAGTGAATCCAGGTATCCAAAACGGAATAGATGTAAGCCAAAATTTGTTGATGATTATTTATAGATAATGATATTGATGTATCTGATATTTAAAATTTTGCCATATTGGCTAATATGGTAGCTATACCAAACGTCTTGGAACCATCTGAAGCACTGTTGAGCACAAGAAGTGCTGAATGGAAGCATACTATTAAAAAGAAACCAAATGGCTTTAAAGTCAACAATGCTTGGAAATTGGTTGATAAACCTAGTAATAAAAATATTGTCAAAAATAAATGCGTTTTTAAAACTAAGTTGAATCAAAACGGAGATATAGCTACATAAAAGGCTAGGTTAGTTGCCAAGGGTCTCATCCAGAAATACGGCGTAGATTATTCAGAAACATTTTTCTTTAAAAATATTGAAAACTCTATAATTATAGTTCCACTGTATGTAAATAATTTCTTTATCTTTTACAATGACCTTGATAATGCCAATTGTTTTTTTAATTGAACTAAATAAACATTTTAATGTAAAAGATCTTGGACCAATGTCACATATTAGGTATGAAAATAGTAAGAAACCGTGCTAAGGGTGAGTTAAGACTAACTCAGAAACAATATACAGATAATATTCTAAATAAATTTCAGATGTCAGACTGTATTACTGTAGGTGCTTCCTTAGAACCAAACCAAACTTTTGTAGTTGATGGAGTTTTTTATGATGCTCCTTTTCAACAGTTAATTGGATCAATCGTGGTATCTATCTGTATGTACAAGACCAGATATTACCTTTTCAGTATCATATCAAAGTCAATTTAGTATTAACCATTCCAAAGAGCATTGGTTGGGTGCTAAAAGAGTACTTAAGTACCTGTCTGAAAGGTTAAAAAAATCAAATAGCCCTTGTAAACGCATTTGTAGACTCTGATTGGGCAAATGATATTTCAGATAGAAAATCATTTTATGGTTATATTTTTTCTTTGGCTGGAGAGCCTATATCATGGGGATGTCATAAGCAAAGAACCGTAGCTTTGAGTTCAAGTGAAGCTGAGTATATAGGGATATGTGAGGCAGTAAAAGAGTCATTAAATATAAAATCTTTATGTTGCGAAATTTTTAGCAATAACAATAACTGTAATTTTTTAAATATGAAAATGCCTGTCACTATTTACAATGATAATCAGATTGCCTTGATGTTAGAGAATCTATGTTTTCACAAACGCACTAAAATGGTAGCAGATATTCTGACAAAATCGTTAGGTTCAAAAAGTCACAAATATTTATGTGAAAACTTAAATATAATATAAATAAGTATTGTCATATAATGTTCCTTCACATTTTTTTTATTTTTAAAATTTAACACCCTATCATTGAGGGAGAATGTTGGAAATAATCAATAATAAGGTTGTCACAATCCACGGTTCGTAAAATAATACGGTTGCCTCACTTTGCTGTCAAGATGGCGGATCATACGTCACAAGTATGCTAGAGTGCTAGAGTTGAAGTCTGCTGCTGACCGTTTTCGTAGTTTTATTGTACGATTGTGATTTAAATTAAAGTTTTTGTGAGTTTTCGTGTGGTTTTTTTATTTATAAACTTTTATTAGTATATCAATAGACATAGACTATTTTGAATTAAACTTAAATATTATATTTTTTTCATCGCAAATAGTCAGGTAACCATAACCGAAAATTTATATTTATAATTTTAAAAGCTTTATTTTTAATATTCTATCGTAGAAATGACTGGAACAATCTGTAGTGTGGCTACGTGTAAAACTAATAGCGAAAGAGCAAAAAAAGATGGGGAAGATTTTTTCTTTCCCCCAAAAACTGGAAATTTTAAAACAATGGGTTCGTCTTTGTAGAAGAAAAAGCCCCTTTGATCCAAAAAATAAACGCATCTGCAGTAAACATTTTGCGCTGGATCAATATGAAGATATGATTGAAGCTCAGATAACAAATAAAATGCCCAAAAGACTCAAAGAAACAGGTAAGCTTGTCAATAAAATTTTGCCTGAATTAAATAAGTGTTTTATTGTATTTACAGGTACAGGTACAGCTTTAAAGAGATATCTCCCGGGACCAAATAAACAGTTGGCTGAAAATGTTGGGGAATTCATTCAGCTTATTAACAAATGGTTCAATATTTTAAATTCATATTCTCCTTCGGAGACAGTCAACTCTAAAGTTCCGTATGGAAATAATTTAGAAATGTAAAATGAAGTTTTAGACCAACTAATGAAAACCATTTTAAACATGCGCGCAATTTCTAAAAACAGTGTGTAGATATTTCAAAAGGCAGCTGTTATTTCCACATCGTCTATAAAGCAATTGTTTGTAGACATGAAGGAAAGATATAAAATCTCATACATCTTGACCCACAGGTTGAATCAAGATTGTCTTGAAAATTTATTTTGTCAGGTATAGTTATATCTTTTATTAGAGCTTAGTATATTTAAAGAAAAATATTTTTGAACTTTTCAGATTAGATCAAGAGGCGGCTTTGCATGATCATCCTGTCCCACTTAACGCAATATATCGGTTAAGGATGATTCTTTTGGGAAAAACCCAGGGATGGTACAAAAAAATCCCAATACTCAGCAGCTGCTAAAGGAGACAAAACAAGAAGAGTTTATACTTGCTAATGCCCTCAAACTTGCTAGTATTGATTCTTTAAAACAAATTGTGCCAAAAGATACTAGCGATGAAGAACTAAGTGAAATTTCAAGTACAACTTCTTCTGATATGTCAACCAAACAAATTTATGAAAAAGATGGTTTGATATATATAGCTGGGTATTTGGCTAGAAAACACCAAAAGGAATTTCCAGAACTTGGTACCTACACGTATAAGAATGAGGCAAAAAACCTTCATTCTTATGCAATGCCATCATGGGTACAAAGCCTTTCCTTTAGTGGCTTAACTGAGCCCTCATCTTCATGGAAAAGTGATGTTGAACGTTTGGATAAATGGTTCGTTAAAATTCAAAAAGAAAAATTTAAAATTAAAACAAAGATTGTAAATCGAACAACGAATTTTATTAGTAAAAAAGAACCACTTTTGGCAAAAAAATTTATTAATTCATTTGTTCGACAGAGGGTATTTGTCCGAATAAAATACCTTAATTTAAAAAAGCTGAAGAATCATATTCATTAAATAAAAGAAAAAGGGACACCGATGAAGATAGAAGATTTTCTAAAAAAAAACGAAAAAAACAGTGAAATAATTATTTAAGTAAATTTATTTTTTTATTTCTATTATTACATTTCAATTTTTACTTAAGAGGAGTATTTACTTGGCTGTAGAGCGGAGCATGCAAGGGTTTCGTAGTACCCCACTTTTAAAGTTTATTTTTGACTTATTCTGAAAGAAAAAAATATGTACGTGTAGGTAAAGGATAAATCTATGCTCCTCTGGAAACACTTTTTTAAAATTTGAAACAGTTTTTTCTAAAAAAAATACAAAACTCGACTTGTTTTACTCATTTTCTCATTTTTTTTTTAGAAAAAACTAAATTGAATTTTGAAAAAGTGGTTCCAGAGGAGCATAGATTTAACCTTTACCTACACACACATATTTTTTTATTTTAAAAATAGTCAAAAGTAAACTTTAAAAGTGGGGTACTACGAAACCCTTACATTGCAAGATTTTTCGTCTGGAAAGTGGCGCCTCTGTTAGATTTTTAAGAAATTAATATTGGTGAATGAAAACAATTTATAATATATTTTACTGATGTTTTACGAGGGATGAATAAATTTTACGTATTTGTACACCTTATTTTTTACGTAATTTATTTCTGTAATACTAAGATTGGCATATATATTATATGCAAGGGTTTCATAGTACACCAATTTTACGGATTATTTTTTAATTTTACTAAAAGAAATTTTATGTAAGTACAGGAAAAGGCTTAACCCATACCTCTCTGGATTTACTTTCAAAATATGAATCAGTCTCTTTTGAAAAAATCTAAGAAAAGAAACGAAAGCCAACCGATATGGCATGGACCATAAATTAAAAACAAAATAAGATTTGGAAATTTATTTGCAAGTAAAAGTTTTTAAATGTGGACATTTTATTGAATTCGAATTTGATTATGTTGCTGCCAGTTTGGATGGAATTAAAAAAAAAACAAAACTCTATGATTGAGTTAAAATGTCCATATGGAGCTGAAGTGCGGACTGTAGCAGAAGAAATATGCAGTAGAGAAATAACTTTTTGGAAAAAGAACAATTCCATTAAGGAGGACCACTATTGGTATTTTCAAATTCAGGGCTAGCTGTACATAACACAAACGGATTTTTGCATTTTGTGCTTTTGGACTTCTGGAGGAATAGAAGTGGAGAAAATATCTCATATTGACAGCTTTTGAGAAAAAAAGATACAAAATAAAATTAAAATTTTTTATATGCAATATGTCTTGCCGGAACTTGTTGACAGCGAAGCAATAGAGACATGGAAGTACGAGACAGAATATTAAATAATTCGTGAGAAATTTTGTTTAATGTTTATTAACATAACGCAAGGAATCTTAAATTATTTTGAATATTTTTATTAATTTAAGGATTAAATTTTATTTATTTCTAAAACATGGTAGTAGGCGATCCATTTAAGATATGATTAATGTCTTCTTATTATTATATTACACTATTTTAAATTTTGGATTTTATCAGTGGCAGTGGTAATTGATGATAGGTATATAATTATTATTACACCAAATGTTTTAAAAGGCTACACCAACTAGTGGACCACGCTTTTAAGTCCCCAAATAATAGTTTCAAGATTTTGAATCGGATTAGAAGTTTTACTATACAGGGTTTTGTGTCAAAGCCAAGTCATGTAGGTATTGTTATTGTAATACGTAGATGAGTAACTATCATCAATAGAAATTTAAAATTCAAACATAAATCTTTGTAACGACGTTATTTATAACTTTATTAACTTCATAACGGTCAAAAATGTTAGTTAACTTATTTAATTTTATATATAAATTGATTTTAATTTTAACTTAGAAATTTTCGAAAAGTTCACTATATTGTTAAGTTGTTGCAACTTTACTGCGCTTAAGTAGCGTTCAGATTAAAATTATTATGGCCAATAAAAAGAATTTTGAATTGTGATATCTGCAAGTCCTTATTTAAAACCTTTAAATTTAATATTATCATTATACAACAGTTATTTTTACAAATTAATACAAATATCGAACATAAGTTTGTTGACATAAACATTATTTCCATAATACAAATAAATATATCTCTGTTAAAGAATACTCATAATTTATTTAATATATTCATTTAAACATGTTTTTGTTTTTTGTCTGGATGATATTGAATACTAACTTTTTCTATATAACTTATTATCGACACATTGTGAGATAAAAAAACAGACAATTAATTATAAGCGTACTCACAATTTCAATGCTATACTGTTTCCCAAATTATGAAAATCATATCATTTTATAATATAATAAAACAGAAGAAAAGTCACCGAATACCGATTTCAAAAAGGTCTATTAGTTTTTATAGGAAATGGAAAGAGAAAGAACGCTTTTTAAACGATTTAAAATTCTTTACATATTTCGATAACTATAAACGGATTAAGGTATTTTGTACCGTGTTAAAAAATTTAAGAAAATTTTTGAAGAATATTTCTTTTTTTTTTAATTAGTAAACTTTGACAAACATATACAATATTCTAAAAGATAAATCACATTTATGTGATTATACAAAACTTTAATTTATTTTTCTAAAATAATATGGATTGTCCTCTAAAATATATACAGTGGCTCGCAAAAAGTCTGCTTTTTATGTTACTTTTTTCAGAAAATGTTATTCCTGATAAAACTTAGTGTTTAATTAAACCTAAAACTTTATTTATTCAAAAAATTCTGTACCATAAATATAAATTTGGCTGCACAGTGAACTAGGTACTCTTCTAGGAACCGAACCCACATTTTTACATATAAGATTAATTTAAGAAGATGTATATAACTCCACATAGTAGTTTTTTAGTTATTACAAATAATATAGATTATTATATCCTTTTTAACCTACTTCAAAAAGGAGGAGGTTCTCAATTCGTCTGTATATTTTTTTTATGTATGTTCAGCGATAATTCTTTAACACAATGTCCGATTTAAATTATTCTTTTTTGCTGGAAAGGGGGTACTTCCGGGATGGTCCCATATAAATTTGTTCAAAATCTAATAATTGGGTCAATGGGAAAATCCTCAAACTTTTCATTTTTTATGTATGTTTAGCGATAATTCTTTACCACCTCGTCCGATTTCTATAATTCTTTTCGTTAGTAAGGGGGTACCTCAGGGGTGGTCCCATATAAATTTGGTTCAGATGTGGTGATGGCATCTGCACGATTTTAAAGTCGGTTTTTTAAAATTACTTTCAACACATCTTACGTAAATTAAAATTTTAATAATTTGGTGCTTTCTTTATGCGTCGTTTTATGATTTCTTTTTGCATATGTTTAAGTACAGATAATTATTATTATTATTACTGGCAGTTTATTTTAAATCATTAAAATAATATTTTGTTGATCCAAAAAAGGCAAAAAAAGCCATGTCACATTCAGTGTAATAATAAAAATTAGATATATAAATATAGTATATTATGTACCAACAGACTAAACTTTCACTTTCAATCTCGCCTTTTGTCGTAAAAAACTTTAAAATTTTTACCAGTGACGTCCGTGCCGGGTTTGAACTGAATATTTAAAAAAAAAATATGGTGCGCCACTGCTTTTTCTAAAAACCAAAATTATCTTTAAAATTCTTATATATTTTGGAGCAAATTTGGTTTATGACGTACTTTCGTACGAAGCACCCTTTTCGGGTAAGAAAATGAAAACCAGTATATTGAAACTGCTTTTGATATTTTGTTGAAATTTGGTAGGAACCCACCATGAGTGGAAACACTTTTTTTGGGAAAAATTTCATAAAAATATCTAGAGTGATAAGAAACTTATGATAAAATAGTTATTTTTTGTTTCTTAAAACTTTAACACCCAAAGGATTCACACCCTTAAGTATCGGCACTCAATAAATAAATACCCTGTATTAATTGATATTACCTTATTCGAACCAATCGTCTATTTTTTCGTTATTTGTATTTATATTTCACACCTCTATACTCTTAAATGTAATTTAATCTAACTAAACCTATTCACTAAATTAAAATATAAAAATAATGTAAAACCCTCTAATAAATCGAACTGCGTTATAACAATATCTCGCAATGCACCGAGAAAAGCAAATACGATTCTGGTTCCCCTAATTTAGGTAACTCTGACTCACTCCGTGTTAGGATTTTTCGGTTCCTTCGTCTTAATTTCGCGCGTTAGAGTTTGGAATACGTATCCCTCGTATCTACAGGCAATTGTTAAAATTATGAATGAATGCGGATTTTGTTTAGTCTCGGAAGTAATTTTGTAGTATTTAGGCTCCACCCTAAAGTTGTAATTTTTATACCTACTAAACTACCGTTGCCCCGCAGGTCTTTCAGTTTGTAATGTAAATTTTCCTCTTAATTTTACACCATTTTTTTATTTGCTGTGTTTATTTTGATCTAAATATATTTTGTCGTAATACTTGTTTTATTTAAGAACCAAAATAACTATTATAATATAGGTCCAAATAAACATTGATTATGTAATTCATATAATACCACCTCCTTTTCAGTTTTAATAATAAAAAATATACTTTTTTAGTTATTATCATATTAATAAAACACGTTATTATAATTTCTGTTTATTGTCTTTATTAAACTTTTGCCCTGTAATATAATTTATTATTAAAAACATTATTTCCATTATACTTGATATGCTCGGAATTTGTCACCAGCATACTTGTGACGTCACGACAGGTCGTGTCGTGATTGGCTAGAAGTTACGAGGCAACCGTATTATTTTACGAACCGTGGTCACAATCAACACATCCGTTTTGATAACTCTCGTCCTTCAATCTATGTTTTTGTGGCGTGTCATTTATGTCACTTGTAAAAAATTGTAGTTCAGTTGTTCTTCCTGTTTATACTTAAATTCTGCTAATAGAAAATTGTAGTAATCTACCCAGTACTCTACGAGATACAGAAAAATACTATCTCCAACAAAAATAATAAAATTAAACATTTAAAGCATTTAGTTGTTTAATTTAAAAAATATTTGTTTTGTATCAGTCTTGCGGTAGCTCACCTCTACAATTTAAACAATTCAATATAATGCACGAGTTTGGATAATTTATCAAATGTATAATTTATTGAGGAAATTCCAGTTTCTTGACCGTCTATAAAATGTATGGCTTTTGTATTCTCAGAAAACCACATTATTAACAGGCCAGTAAGCAGGTAAAAAATTTAACAATAATTCTAACATTTTTAAAACTTCGTGGTAAGTATCGAATGAATCAAAATAGCCGATTTTGTAATTTGATACAGGGTCGGCAACATTGTCAAAAATTACAAAAAACGAAATTAATGGATTGCTGGACGGTCAACAATGTAACATAGCTACAACTTTAATATCAATATAATTGCTATTATTTAACATTATTTGATCTCATTTAGCAGACAAAATATTAACATGCTTGCAAAAGCACAGTATACTGGGTAATATCGCCTTAAATTACTTAACCAATTACTTCTATACTTGACACGCAAAATGATACCAATCAGTTCATGGAATTTATCCACAATTCTAGTTTTGTTAAACTAATAACCCAACCCACGAGATTTAGAATAAATCAGGAACCTTCTAACCTCGATCTACTACTTACCAATGATGAACAACTTTTAACCCCACCGGTCTTAATCCCACCAGTTGGAATATCTGATCATAACGTGTCGTTTACAATTTCAATCATTCTCTTCTTGCACATCCAATCATACTATCTTCTCACTCACAAACTTTGCTGAAGTTTTTTCCAATCTAGACCAACTAGACTGAATTAATATTATTCCTGAAAACAATGATCCGAGCTGCATGTGGAATACCTTTCAAAATACAGTTAATGAGTGTGTAAAATCTCATACTAAAAACAAAATAAACAGAAGAACGAATCTGAAACCCTGGATAAATAATCAACTGCTGTCTATGGTAAAACATAAGAAACACCTATGGAGCGAACCACCAATATGCACGATTTCTCTGCTTATCGAATATTTTCCAATCAACTAAAGGCCACAGTTATTGAAGCAAAGTATAACTATCAGGAGTACATCGCCAACTGTGCTGATAGCAAAAAGTTCTATAAATATGTTAGAACAAATCTGCCATCCAAAGTGTCCGTACCTCTTCTACAAAAAGAAAACAAAGATAAATGTGCCAATAATACTGAATCTTCTCAACTTCTTTCTGACACCTTCTGTAATGTCTTCACTCTTGAAGATATGACATCACCACTTCTGGATATTTCACTAAACAGAATACAGGCCTCTATTTCCAACGTATCGTTTAACCCAGAAATAATAAAAGCAAACTTAAAATGCTTAAGTCCAACTCTTCGCCAGGCTTAGATGGTATCTCCTCTTTTCTTTTAAAATCTTGTGCTGACACTCTCTGTTATCCTTTTTCCCGTATAATGACTTCCTCCTTTAATTCTCACATCTTGCCATCTATATGGAAGACTGCGTCAGTGACTGCCATATTCAAAAAGGGCAATAAGCTTGGCCTAAATAACTATAGACCGATAAGCTTTGTACCAATAGTTTGTAAAGTAATGGAGTCCATAATATGTGATAAGGTAACTGATTTTTTTGTAAACGAACGTGTACTTCCCACCTAACAACATGGATTTACCAGAGGACGATCTACCATAACTAATCTCCTGCAGTCTGTCAATGACTGGACAGAAGCCTTAGATGCTGGTCTTCCTATAGATGTTATATACTTGGATTTTTCTAAAGCCTTTGATAGAGTTCCAAAGCACCGACTTCTCAAAAAGATTAAACACCTGGGAATCCGACGCAACTTAATAGCTTGGGTAACGGACTTCTTAACATCCAGACAATTTCGCGTAAGAGTTGGTAATAGTTTCTCTCAAACCAAATCCGTTGTCAGTGGAGTGCCTCAAGGTCCTTGGTTCCCTACTTTTTCTATTATATACTGCGGATATTTCTGTGCACATAAAAAGCTGTTGCTCCTTCTACGCAGACGATACAAAAATTTACGCTAATCCAATTGCGGACTATCAGACTCTTCAATCTGATCTAATTGCGGTACCAAAGTGGAGTTAAGACTGGTTATTACCGCTAAACGTTGATAAATGTGTTGTTCTTCATATCGGTAAAAACAATCCTAAATTAGTGTATAATATTATTAATAACTGCCTTAAAGACAGTATTATCCCAAAATGATCTTGACGTGATCATTACTAAAGACAACGTGGTCAGATCATATATTATCAGTAATCAATCAAACTCTCAACTATTCTTATTAAAAAAGACTTTTGGCAATGTTTCTCCCTCAACATTTTTGAAAATATACACAACATACGTTCGTCCTCGCCTGGAGTACTGTGGTCCTGTTTGGTGTTTCGTATTAATCTCGGATCAAAAGAGGTTGGAAAATATGCAGCGACTTGCAACAAGGCTTCCGTCTGGTATAAGAAGGCCACCGTATGAACGGCGTCTGTCTACCGCTAATCTGACTCTTTTTAGTGAGCGTCGACTGCGTGGTGATTTAATCGTTTGTTTCCGCGCAATTATGCATATGTTCGGTGTCGATCTTTCGAATTTATTTGTATTAAATAATGACCTGCGCCTACGTGGGCACATGTTCAAATTAAAAAAGAAAAATTTTAACTCTAGAGTTAGGCAAAATTTTCTTCCAAACCAAGTTTTCTCTGTATGGAACAATTTACCTGATAGCGTTGTATGCGCAAATAAATTTGATTCCTTAGGCTACGTATGTATATATCTGTATAGAGACAATAAATTATAACAAATTCGTAATGTAACAACGTAATTTATTGTCTTTATACTTTTTTTTAATATCAATTTATAGTTATAGTTTATAGATTAAAAAAAATTGTTTATTTTTAACTAAATTTTTTTGAATAATATGAGCTTTATAGGCTTTGGTCCTATAAATGCCTATAAAAATTTGCAATTTTTTTCGATGATGGCATAAAGCATTTTTTATAATTCTTAAGGATTTTTTCTTTTTATTTATCTAAAAATTATTCGGCAAAATTGTAACATGTATAACATAATAATTGCAAATAATAGCATTCGTAAGTTAGGTATTCAATTCATTTTGCAACAGCCTATGACGTCGGCAAACAGACGAAACTAGCAATAATAAAAATATCGATGTCGTGAGTTATTATAAAATGAATAGCATACCTAACTCATGAATACAGTCATTAGAAATCAAGATTGAAGGCTCCACTTGTTCTGTGATAGATGAAGATGTTGCAAAAAGTATAGACTAAGCCGTACACACAATTCCTTTCTGCTTCGAGTGGGCTTATGGTATAGTTCATTTTGAAGTTAACTCTAAGCTAGTCACTTTAGATATATCATCTGCAAGTCTAAATCCAACTACAAGATGAATGGAGTAAACACTGTAAAGACTTTAAAGCTTCCAACACAAAGTATTAACGTTAAATAACCGTGTCAAAAGTTTCATTACCTCGATTCTACCATTTTAAAGTCCATAAAGAACGCTATTTCCCAAATATTGATTGGACAAAATATTAACGGCTTTATTGTTCCTAGACAGATTATTCAACCAGATTTGCTCGTCCCTGTAATGAGTTAATCTAGACTAGGATGGACCGTAAGTGGTTCTGTCAATTTCAATAAAAATCCTAGACACATTAACCTTTGTTGCCAGCATTTACAAGACCTTCACATTCTTGTTAAAGATAGTTTTTAACTTGAGTCTCTAGTAAAATCTGTCGAAAATCGGAAAGCAGTGGATATAATAGAAAAAACGTTAACTAGAATTACCTCTCTTAAGCTAGCAGGACCAACTGGGCAGAATCGATTAAGATCTATTACATTATTTAGTACCTATTTTGTACCAATTTGTATTATCAATAAAAATTTTGTACCATGTGCCGGTCTCAAAAAAAAAAAAACGTGTCGCTGCTAGGTTAATATTAAGCTAGCAGGACCACATTAAAAAAATAAAATAACAAATAAAACAAAGGTAGAATTAAAAAGAACTAATTTTGTACCAATTTGTACCAATTTGTACCAATTTGTACTAATTTGTACCAATTTGTACCAATTTGTACCACCAATAAATTTTTCGTACTATGTAACGTTTACAAAAAAACACATGATGCTTCTAGTTTAATATTAGGCTAGCAGGAGCACATTGAAAAATACAATGGTAGAATTAAAAAGGACTGATTTTGTACCAATTTGTACCATTAAAACAAAGATAATTTATTTAATAAAATTGCCTGAAAAAAACTTTTAAATTAATCCAAATCTGTTATTATTAAAAAAAGTGATTTTTTGCAGAAAAATAATTTATTGCTATTTTTGCATAAAACATAATTTGTACCATTAAAATGTAAATTTTTTGATTTTGTACCCCTGCCGTTCCTATAGAAACTAACCTAAACTCAAATTATGCTCAAGAGTAAAATACCCTTTTGCACGAGCAGAATCAATAGTTACTCATGCAATGGAAGTAACATAATTTGTACCGCTAAAATATACATTTTCAGATTTTGTACCCCTGCCGTTCCTATAGAAACTAACCTAAATTTACAATAGGCTCAAGAGTAAAGTACCCTTTTGCACGAGCAGAATCAATAGTTACACCTGCAATGAAAGTAACATAATTTGTACCGCTAAAATATACATTTTCAGATTTTGTACCCCTACCGTTCCAATAGAAACTAACCTAAACTCATATTAGGCTCAAGAATAAAGTATCCTTTTGCACGAGCAGAATCAATAATTACTCCTGCAATGGAAGTAACATAATTTGTGTCGCTAAAATATATATTTTCAGATTTTGTACCCCTGCCGTTCCTATAGAAACTAAGCTAAACTCATATAAGGCTCAAGAGTAAAGTACCCTTTTGCACGAGCAGAATAAATAGTTACTCCTGCAATAAAAGTAACATAATTTGTACCGCTTAAACATACATTTTCAGGTTTTATACCCCTGCCGTTCCTATAGAAACTAACCTAAACTCATATTAGGCTCAGGAGTAAAGTACCCTTTTGCACAGGCAGAATCAATAGTTACTCCTGCAATGATGGTAATATAATTTGTACCGCTAAAATATACATTTTCAGATTTTGTACTCCTGCCGTTCCTATAGAAACTAACCTAAACTCATATTAGGCTCAAGAATAAAGTATCCTTTTGCACGAGCAGAATCAATAATTACTCCTGCAATGGAAGTAACATAATTTGTGTCGCTAAAATATATATTTTCAGATTTTGTACCCCTGCCGTTCCTATAGAAACTAAGCTAAACTCATATAAGGCTCAAGAGTAAAGTACCCTTTTGCACGAGCAGAATAAATAGTTACTCCTGCAATAAAAGTAACATAATTTGTACCGCTTAAACATACATTTTCAGGTTTTATACCCCTGCCGTTCCTATAGAAACTAACCTAAACTCATATTAGGCTCAGGAGTAAAGTACCCTTTTGCACAGGCAGAATCAATAGTTACTCCTGCAATGATGGTAATATAATTTGTACCGCTAAAATATACATTTTCAGATTTTGTACTCCTGCCGTTCCTATAGAAACTAACCTAAACTCATATTAGGCTCAAGAATAAAGTATCCTTTTGCACGAGCAGAATCAATAGTTACTCCTGCAATGGAAGTAACATAATTTGTGTCGCTAAAATATATATTTTCAGATTTTGTACCCCTGCCGTTCCTATAGAAACTAAGCTAAACTCATATAAGGCTCAAGAGTAAAGTACCCTTTTGCACGAGCAGAATAAATAGTTACTCCTGCAATAAAAGTAACATAATTTGTACCACTTAAACATACATTTTCAGGTTTTATACCCCTGCCGTTCCTATAGAAACTAACCTAAACTCATATTAGGCTCAGGAGTAAAGTACCCTTTTGCACAGGCAGAATCAATAGTTACTCCTGCAATGATGGTAATATAATTTGTACCGCTAAAATATACATTTTCAGATTTTGTACTCCTGCCGTTCCTATAGAAACTAACCTAAACTCAAATTATGCTCAATAGTAAAATACCCTTTTGCACGAGCAGAATCAATAGTTACTCATGCAATGGGAGTAACATAATTTGTACCGCTAAAATATACATTTTCAGATTTTGTACCCCTGCCGTTCCTATAGAAACTAACCTAAACTCATATTAGGCTCAAGAGTAAAGTACCCTTTTGCACGAGCAGAATCAATAGTTACTCCTGCAATGAAAGTAACATAATTTGTACCGCTAAAACATACATTTTCAGATTTTGTACCCCTACCGTTCCTATAGAAACTAACCTAAACTCATATTAGGCTCAAGAATAAAGTATCCTTTTGCACGAGCAGAATCAATAGTTACTCCTGCAATGGAAGTAACATAAGTTGTGTCGCTAAAATATATATTTTCAGATTTTGTACCCCTGCCGTTCCTATAGAAACTAAGCTAAACTCATATAAGGCTCAAGAGTAAAGTACCCTTTTGCACGAGCAGAATAAATAGTTACTCCTGCAATAAAAGTAACATAATTTGTACCGCTTAAACATACATTTTCAGGTTTTATACCCCTGCCGTTCCTATAGAAACTAACCTAAACTCATATTAGGCTCAGGAGTAAAGTACCCTTTTGCACAGGCAGAATCAATAGTTACTCCTGCAATGATGGTAATATAATTTGTACCGCTAAAATATACATTTTCAGATTTTGTACTCCTGCCGTTCCTATAGAAACTAACCTAAACTCATATTAGGCTCAAGAATAAAGTATCCTTTTGCACGAGCAGAATCAATAGTTACTCCTGCAATGGAAGTAACATAATTTGTGTCGCTAAAATATATATTTTCAGATTTTGTACCCCTGCCGTTCCTATAGAAACTAAGCTAAACTCATATAAGGCTCAAGAGTAAAGTACCCTTTTGCACGAGCAGAATAAATAGTTACTCCTGCAATAAAAGTAACATAATTTGTACCACTTAAACATACATTTTCAGGTTTTATACCCCTGCCGTTCCTATAGAAACTAACCTAAACTCATATTAGGCTCAGGAGTAAAGTACCCTTTTGCACAGGCAGAATCAATAGTTACTCCTGCAATGATGGTAATATAATTTGTACCGCTAAAATATACATTTTCAGATTTTGTACTCCTGCCGTTCCTATAGAAACTAACCTAAACTCAAATTATGCTTAATAGTAAAATACCCTTTTGCACGAGCAGAATCAATAGTTACTCATGCAATGGGAGTAACATAATTTGTACCGCTAAAATATACATTTTCAGATTTTGTACCCCTGCCGTTCCTATAGAAACTAACCTAAACTCATATTAGGCTCAAGAGTAAAGTACCCTTTTGCACGAGCAGAATCAATAATTACTCCTGCAATGAAAGTAACATAATTTGTACCGCTAAAACATACATTTTCAGATTTTGTACCCCTACCGTTCCTATAGAAACTAACCTAAACTCATATTAGGCTCAAGAATAAAGTATCCTTTTGCACGAGCAGAATCAATAGTTACTCCTGCAATGGAAGTAACATAAGTTGTGTCGCTAAAATATATATTTTCAGATTTTGTACCCCTGCCGTTCCTATAGAAACTAAGCTAAACTCATATAAGGCTCAAGAGTAAAGTACCCTTTTGCACGAGCAGAATAAATAGTTACTCCTGCAATAAAAGTAACATAATTTGTACCGCTTAAACATACATTTTCAGGTTTTATACCCCTGCCGTTCCTATAGAAACTAACCTAAACTCATATTAGGCTCAGGAGTAAAGTACCCTTTTGCACAGGCAGAATCAATAGTTACTCCTGCAATGATGGTAATATAATTTGTACCGCTAAAATATACATTTTCAGATTTTGTACTCCTGCCGTTCCTATAGAAACTAACCTAAACTCAAATTATGCTCAAGAGTAAAATACCCTTTTGCACGAGCAGAATCAATAGTTACTCATGCAATGGGAGTAACATAATTTGTACCGCTATAATATACATTTTCAGATTTTGTACCCCTGCCGTTCCTATAGAAACTAACCTAAACTCATATTAGGCTCAAGAGTAAAGTACCCTTTTGCACGAGCAGAATCAATAATTACTCCTGCAATAAAAGTAACATAATTTGTACCGCTAAAATATACATTTTCAGATTGTGTACCCCTGCCGTTCCATAAAAACTAACCTAAACTCATATTAGCCTCAGGAGTAAAGTACCCTTTTGCACGAGCAGACTCAATAGTTACTCCTGCAATGAAAGTAACATAATTTATACCGCTAAAATATACATTTTCAGATTTTGTACTATAGAAACTAACCCAAACTCAAATAATGCTCAAAAGTAAAGTACCCTTTTGCACGAGCAGAATCAATAGTTACTCCTGCAATGAAAGAAACATAATTTGTACCGCTAAAATATACATATTCAGATTTTGTACCTCTGCCGTTCCTATAGAAATTAACCTAAACCCATATTAGGTACTTTACTCTTGAGCCTAATTTGAGTTTAGGTTAGTTTATATAGGAACGGCTGGGGTGCAAAATCTAAAAATTTACATTTTAATGGTACAAATTATGTTACTTTTATTGCAGAAATAACGATTGATTTTGCTCGTTTAAAAGGAATATGAATTTAGGATAGTTTCTATAGGAACGGCAGGGGGGCATATTCTGAAAATTTATATTTTAACGGGAAAAATTATATTGTGTTTTATGCAAAAATAGCAATAGATTCTTTTTCTGCAAAAATCTTTTTTTTTTTTTAATAATAACAGTTTTGGATTAATTTGTTTCGGGCAATTTTATTAAATAAATTATGTTTTTTTAATGGTACAAATTGGTACAAAATAGGTACTTTTTAATTCTACCTTTGTATTTTTCAATGTTGTCTTGCTAGCCTAATATTAAACTAGAAGCACCATGTGTTTTTTATAAACGGTACATAGTACAAAAAATTGATTGGTGGTACAGATTGGTACAAATTCAGTTCTTTTTAATTCTACCTTTGTTTTATTTTTATTTTATTTTTTTAATGTGGTCCTGCTAGCTTAATATTAACGTAGCAGAGCCACGTTTTTTTTTTTAAACTGGCACATGGTACAAAATTCTTATTGGTGGTACAAATTAGTACAAAATAGATACTAAATAATGTAATAGATCTTAATCGATTCTGCCCAGTTGGTCCTGCTAACTTAAGAGAGGTACTAGAATTGGCGATCCTTTTGAAATAGACCATTTATAGAAAGATGAAAACACGTTTTTACCGGATAGTTATACCAACGCCTACTTTGCATGGAAAGGAAGATGAACAAAGATCCTGATTTTGCAGTACAGTACTGTCAGAAAATAAAAGACTATATCACTAACAAGTATACAAGAAAGTTAAGCCCATCCAAAGCTGCTGTTACTCCCAAGAAGATCTAGTACTTTTCTCTATTGGCACGCTAAGAAAAAGGATACTATTAGCGAGATGTAAAGGAGATGTTCCATCAGGTAGTAATTCGCCAGGAGGACAGGTATGCACAGCGCGTTTATTGTGGAGGAGTATGGAGATAAATCGTGATCCTGATGTGTATCAAATAGATGTTTTAATCTTCGGCGCTGTTTCTTCTCCTTCCAGTACTCAGTTTGGTAAGAACAAAAACGCTTCTGAATTTGACAAGGATTTTCCAAGTATTACTAGGTGTATGGAGATACAACACTATGTTGACGATTATCTCGATGTTTGTTTCGATGAAGAAATAGCTATAGAGTTGTTGATGTAATTTTTGTCCATAATAAGGCTGGATTTCAAATGGTTAAATGGATAACCAATTCTGAGAAAATTTTAAGATCAATTCCTCTAGGATTAGGATCATCTACTAAAAGTCAAATGTAAATTGATTCAGAAAAAGTTGAAGGAGTGCTTGGATTTTGTTGGTTTCCTAAATGTGATGAATTCATGTTTTCTTTAAAAATTTCTTCCGAAACAAAGATACCAACTAAAAGGGAAATTATTTGATTTGTTATGTCAATATTTGACCCTTTAGGTTTTTTAGCTCCAATAATATTTCAGGCCCGCACTCTAATGCAAGAAGTGTGGAAAGTATCTATAAATTGGAATACATCAATTCCTGATGATATTATCAGTAAATGGCAACAATGGTTGTTAGATCTGCAAGAAGCAATGCCTGTTAAGATCCCTAGATACAATTTCCCGTCTCTTTCGTATGTTTCTGAGGTTACTCTTCATTTACTTTCCGACGCTAGTGAAAAAGTATATTCCTCTGTAGGTTACAGGTTTCTTTTGTTAGCTCAAATTTCAAACAACAAACCATCCCAAAGCAAGAACTTCAGAGAGCTGTTTTAAGTTATAGGTTAGACAAAGCGATTTGTAATGAAATGGAATACAAAATCCACCAAGTCTTTTATTGGACGGATTCCATGACTGTTTTAAGACAAATTCGGTTTTAATCGCGATGATTCCCAAGTAGGATAGGGAAAATACAAGAAGAAACACATACCTCTCAATGGCGATCGGTTCCTTCTGAATTAAACTTAGCCACAAATGAAGGTTAAAATTGTGATCTCGATATTTGTGTGCAAGGTCTAACATTTCTTAAATTGTCGGAAGATCTTTGGCCTAAAGAACCTGAATTAAAATGCGGAGATGTGGTGTATTTTACTACAAAAGATCCTGATAAAATCTTTGTGTTGCCTGATGTAAATAGATCTTCCATCTGGTGTCGTTTAATTCGTTTCACAGAAAAGATGCTCTGCGTCCCCCGTAAAATCTAAGAAAACTGTAAAACACCCGGTTTCTAAGCAGAATTCCTTAATCCTTGATATCCAATTTATAAATGAAGCATCCGTTTTGTGGATAAAATGAAGTCAGTATAATTTCTTTGAAGAAGTCCCTGTTCTTTCGAAAAATAAATATATCCCCAAATCTAGTCGTCTTTTCAAATTTTCCCCATTTATAGAACAGGATGAAATTCGACTCAGTGGTAAGTTCCCAGATACAGATCTGAATTTAAGTCATGATTCCCGATATCCTATAATTCTTGGCCGGAAAAACAAGTGTACAAAATTGCTTATTGATTAGTACCATAAAAAAGTAGAGCATATTGGTGTTGAAACTGTAATAACCTTCGAACTAAATTTTGGATTTTACACATTCGTTTTTTTTTCAAATGTCAATTGTGTAAAATTAGAAACTGTAAAGCTTTTACCCCTGAGATGAGTCTCCTGCCTTCTGTGAGATAAGAACAAAATGTGTTTCCCTTTACATATGTTGTCATTGATCTCTTTGGACCAATATATGTTTCTATAGGGAGTATAACAGAAAAACGCTACAGTGGTATTTTCCCCTGTCTGGCCATAAGAGCGGTTCACATAGAATTAGTTGCATCTCTAGAAACTAGTTCAACCATTATGGCCATACGTCGTTTCTGTTGCAGAAGAGGACAGCCTAAGGAGATTAGGACAGATAACGGAACTAGTTTTGTAGGCTCAGAAAAATAGTTAAAGGGCTGGTTTAACTCATTGGATCACTAAAGGATGTCCGATAGTTTAATCGTTCAAGGAACACTCTGGAAATTTAACTGTCCCCTAGCTCCAAACATAGCTGTTTGATAAAAGCAGTAAAGATATTTCTATAGGAAACTCTTATTACTGTAAAACCAGAAGAAGAAGTTCTTCTAACTTTACTCCTTGAAGCTGAACATATTATAAACTCACGTCCGTTAACCCATATTTCAACCGATCCTATTGACCCTGAAGCAATTACTCCCAACCATTTTTTGTTACTTAAAATCATCTGACCCTAATAATCTTCTAGTAACGAAGAAGCAGTGGATTTTCGCACAAGCTCTAGCGGATCTATATTGGTAACTTTGGGTTCAAGAATATAGACCAAGCCAAAAATGACATCAAAAGGGTAAATCGATTTACACTTCAGATATAGCAGTTATCGTTGGTGAAAAATCACCAAGGAACGAATGGCTTGTAGGAAGAATCGAAGAAGTCTACCCTGAGAAAGACGCTGTAATTCGAGTTGCCAAAGTTGTCACCACGAAAAATAGTTACACTAAGCCTGCCTGTATCATGTGTCGTCCCAGTTTCTTAAAGAAACGTAACTGAAGATCCTTCACGGAGTGTAGAAAATACTATATTATTTACGGGCGTCTATGTATTATTTTTATTTTTATGTAGTACTTTATGAATGTCATTTTTAATAATAATTTGAATGTTCATGTCAATTACAATTTCGTAATATATTCAAAGTTTAATCGTAGTTAAACTTAGTATTTCTCTCGGATTTATTATTTTACACAACTAACTGACCTATAAAGCGATCGTAGTAGGTAATAAGTAGACTTTCATTTAATATTTCTCATTATATTTTTCCAAAATAACCAATAATTTGAACAATGAACAAATGTGATTAATGAATAGTTTTAAAAATGTTTCAACAGTAATAATTACGGTACTTACTTTAAACTGAAGCAACTGGCACTGAAAAATAAAAAATACTAGTTAGTAAATGTGTTTTTAAATAAATAAAAATACAAATAAACATAAATTATTGTTCATATTAAACATCAAACAAACATATTTCTTTAAAATATGTTTATGTTAAACAAATTTTGTTCACAGTGAAAATTCGGTTTAAAATTCCGAAAACCTAAATTGGAAAAAATCAGTATTATAAAACCTAGAAGTTCGTGGATATTAAAATCATTTGAGGTGAATACAGCACCTCTTATAATTTTTGGATAAGGATATTTCAAAAAGTAATTTTGTTAAAAAATTTAAATTTTGGCAAAATAAATTAGGTAATATTATCTAGATACGAATATATTTTAATGTTTTAAATCATAGCAGTTTCCGAGAAAAAAAAAACAAAGAACTTTAAATTTTGAAATATCGTAATGAAAATAAAATCTTAAATTTTTGATTTTATTTTCTTGGAAACTGGAAGGAATTAAAACTTTAAAATATATGCATATATTAGATATTATTGCCTAATTTATTTGGCCAAAACTTTAATTAAAAAAAACTAGTTTTTTAAGTTTTCATTGTCCGAAAATTATAAGAGGTGCTGTAATCACCTTAAGATTAGGATGCTTGCATCTAATAAGGTAATAGAGTGGTTGAATAAGGCACCACACAAGGATTGATTTAAAATTCCACAAATATCTCGGTATAAACAGAAAATCCGCATTGTGATACTAGTTAAAAAATAATATTGTTAGAGTCAGCGAATTAGGACGCCGCCGCCACTGGGATCGATGGTACCACATCTCGCCCGTTGCAGTATCCAGGGGAGCTATTTTCAAAATCGAGAGAATTCATTTCTCTTGAGAGAAATGTCATACGTCAACGTAAAACAGTATTTTTAGGGCTCTTAGGACCAATGTGAACTCGCTGACTGTTTTTCTCGGTTTATTTAGAGCTAATTAAAATTCTCCTAAGAGTTTTAATACTCGAGGCCTTTAAAACTAGCCTTTCCACATTGACATATGACATTTCTGATGACAATCTTGAGAGAAATGAGTGCTCCCATACTTTGAAAATGGCCCCCTAGGAGAGAACGAAAACATTTGAATTTCGATCAGCCGAACGCAATGAAGTGATAGGCATTATGCCTATGCCTTTGCCTATGCCTTTATTTTGTTCCTTAATTAATTACATTTCAAACATTGTTTACAAGATATTTAATAAAACATTATAAAACCATGTTAACAGGTGTTTTGGGAAGTGGCTATATAGGGTGTTTTAGTATACAGGGTAATAAATCATTTTAAAATAATAATTTTGAAATTAATTCTTCTAACAATATTTTATCAAGCACTTGTACTATTGTCAACTTTTTTGGATACAGAAGTAATGTAAATATACACAAACATTATGCCAGATATTCTGTATAGTTTTTGTGAAAATGAATGACAGCAAAATGTTTATGACCCAGGAGATAAATACCAATATAACATTATAAATCAGTGATGGAGAATTTCTAAAATAAAATGTAGCCCTCAACTTTTCTAGAAAGGATTAAAATTTATAATCGGCAGAAAGTGTTATGCTGATTGTAAATTATTTTAGTTGAGATTTACATTTCTGTTTGTATAGTCCTGTGATTGCAACACGCAGAATTGTTAGTTATGTAATAAGAGCCGATAAAAAGCGATATTGATCAAGTGAATTTGTGCAATAAAAATGGTACAAATATCTTATTATACTCCTGTGAAATTACCCAAGCAGCAAGGTGCCGTCATTATGACGTGTTTTTTTGGGATTTACTCATCAGAAACGTCATTATCCTAATTAACGACGTTACTTTGACGTTGTTTTTGCAACGTTAATTAGACGTCAATACAAACTTTTAGTATTTATTTAGCCGAAATACAATATCCTAATCAGTAACGTGTATTTGACGTTGCATTGATGACACAATAGTCGATACTTAGAAATCGTCATAATTACGTTATTTTCTCGTATATTTTAATACTTAAGTGTTGAATTATAAAGAACCTAATTAGAAATATGCTTCAACTGAAAAAATGTATAGATTAAGTTTGTTCGAGCTGCAGTTTGGTAATTTTTTGGTAAAATTACGGTGCCTTATGTTTTGATATGGATAATTAGAAACGTTCCGTTTTCTAGTATTAATCATTCAAGATTTTTGCCTCTTTTTAACGTATGGCTAACCCAATTTCGATGTCCTCAAATCTCAAGTACTAATAAGTTTTGCTGATCTAGTACAATATTGTACTGGATTTACTACATCCTAAAGGTAACAGGTACGCTAGAAACGAAATTCAGTACATTGTACGCTATCATTCAGTGTAATTAATATAAGTTAAACTAGTAAAAGTACCGTAAAGACCTAATAAATCCTAAACAATTGATGATATTCTTAAGGCAACCAGCGAGGAAACCGATCCTAGTACATTTTTATAAAATCTGGTACAATTATTTATATCAATCTAGTACTAAACTAAAAAATATTCTGGCAATGTCATATTGTCAATTGTCAATATCGTTTCATATTTCCTCTATCTCCATGATTATCGTGACAGTCGTGATGTCGTGAGCGTGGTGCATTTTTAAATTGTACTTTATTTGATAAGATGTTTTAGGAAAAGGTAAAAAATAGAATGCAACAAAATAATAAAGTATACTAAACTGAATTTGGTATTTTACAGATGTATTGCATTGTTGAGTTTGAAAAACCGGATAATGACGGTCTGGCGGTTATGAGGTGCGCAGAAAATGGCTGACGCCGCTTAAAAAACGTCTTTTGGTCGCCTTTATAAAGAAAAAAGCTGTTACCAGGCAAGAAATATAATATAATATAATATAATATAATATAATATAATATAATATAATATAATATAATATAATATAATATAATATAATATAATATAATATAATATAATATAATATAATATAATATAATATAATATAATATAATATAATATAATATAATATAATATAATATAATATAATATAATATAATATAATATAATATAATATAATATAATATAATATAATATAATATAATATAATATAATATAATATAATATAATATAATATAATATAATATAATATAATATAATATAATATAATATAATATAATATAATATAATATAATATAATATAATATAATATAATATAATATAATATAATATAATATAATATAATATAATATAATATAATATAATATAATATAATATAATATAATATAATATAATATAATATAATATAATATAATATAATATAATATAATATAATATAATATAATATAATATAATATAATATAATAATATAATATAATATAATATAATATAATATAATATAATATAATATAATATAATATAATATAATATAATATAATATAATATAATATAATATAATATAATATAATATAATATAATATAATATAATATAATATAATATAATATAATATAATATAATATAATATAATATAATATAATATAATATAATATAATATAATATAATATAATATAATATAATATAATATAATATAATATAATATAATATAATATAATATAATATAATATAATATAATATAATATAATATAATATAATATAATATAATATAATATAATATAATATAATATAATATAATATAATATAATATAATATAATATAATATAATATAATATAATATAATATAATATAATATAATATAATATAATATAATATAATATAATATAATATAATATAATATAATATAATATAATATAATATAATATAATATAATATAATATAATATAATATAATATAATATAATATAATATAATATAATATAATATAATATAATATAATATAATATAATATAATATAATATAATATAATATAATATAATATAATATAATATAATATAATATAATATAATATAATATAATATAATATAATATAATATAATATAATATAATATAATATAATATAATATAATATAATATAATATAATATAATATAATATAATATAATATAATATAATATAATATAATATAATATAATATAATATAATATAATATAATATAATATAATATAATATAATATAATATAATATAATATAATATAATATAATATAATATAATATAATATAATATAATATAATATAAGACCGATGAGTAATGTTACTTTTATTTCATTTAATTTCATGTTCATTCAAGGTATTTTTTAATAGTTTACTTAAAAACAAGAGATTTGCAGGGGGTCACTTGATTTATCATCTCACAGGATCTTTCTTTAATAACTTTTTATTCTAAACCCAGACTATATGTATACATCTGAGAAGGTAGGTTTTTTGGGGCTAGTACCTAAATCTTCGGTGAAGTAATCCCCACAGATTTTACAACTAGATACATAATTTACTTTCTGTCTTTAAGCATTTTCAGTGCTCTGTATTTTAATACTTGTTTTATTTTAGATGATAATGATAAGTGATATACCAAATTAAAAAAAGTCAAAGTTACCTCAGATCTACATTCCGAGGATGATAAAGTACCTACTAAAAGAAAACGGGTGCCAATTAGAAAGCTGTCATTCGATGATACTGAACATGATGAAATCTGAAATCGTAAAGCATGCTCTCCCATCACAAATTAAAATTAAATCTACAATTTTAGGTATGTTGTTTCAGTTCCTCCAATATTCTTTTGACATTTTATTTCTTCTGGTTTCTTGCTCATGACTTTTTTATTTACCAGTGTTATTTATTTTTTATAATATATTTTTCATTTGGTTTTTGGAATAAATAAATAACTTTTATTTGCTTAGTATTTTCAATAATTCCATCCAACCTAAGGATACCCAATATAGACGTCACTTTGACGTTAGATAGATTCATGATAATGTCGTCATTTTGCCTAGCCTAAGACACCCGATATACATGTTATTTTAACGTGACATCGATTCGTCAAAATGACGATATGAAATGACGTCATTTCGCTGTGACATTCTCACGTTATTTTCATCAAATGACGTAACGGACACCAAAAAATCATGTAATAATGACGGCATTATGTTGCATGGGTAAATTGCAATTTTAACCATGCATATGAAAATTTTATTGTCAAATGTACAAGTCGCTCTTGTACATAACATTTCAATAGTACTGTTCAAAGTATAGTTTCTAAGTGTTCAAATATGACCGTAGTTGGAGAAGCAATCATTTATAGACTTCGAAGCAACGAAAGGATGGAAGTATTCCAATTGGTCCTAAAACATCAACTGGGAGAAAACCCATTCCAATAGACCGTAGTATGAAACAAGTCATCCGAAGAAAAGGGCATTCTTTCTATTTTTCAAAAAGGATACCTGTTTTGGATAAACTTTTAGTAGATATTAATGAAGACGAAACTTTGCCAAACGTTAAAAGAGACAAATTGTGGAAAACTGGGAGAACTATAGAAAATCTGCGCTCATAAAGAAAGATGAAATTATTTGTTGGAAGAGGATATATTTAAGGAAAATTAGAAAATTAAGAAGAGGAGACAAAAATAATTTTTATTTGCATGAAACATGAATAAATGAAGGACATTTTGTAAAAAAAGTTTGGCAAGATAAACAGGTTTCAAATGCTCGTTAAGCATTTATAGGTTTGTCTACAGGCTTAAAATTTCCAAATGGTGCAGGTCGCCGTTTAATTATTACTCAGACTGGAGGAGATAAAGGATTTGTTGATAGAGGCTTGTTAGAATTTGTTTCAAATTTTATTTTACTTTTTTACAACACCCAACAGTTTTAGCCAATTACCATGGTGAGGAATTTAAGATTACAATTACATATAAGATTATCTACTTATCACAAAGTAGAATGCATTTTTATTGAAAATACAGATGAGTTGAATATATCAGGTTGGTTACTTATTAAATTATAATAAGAACACATTTGGAACAACGGTGAGTTTTGTAAAATATTGGTTCGCGCAGTTGACATATGAAAGGTAATGTTGCTTCGAGATGTAATCCTAGGAACATTAAATGAGATTTTGAATGTCATCTACCAAATTATTAACAAACTTGTACAAAAAAATTACTGATTGACACTGTCTGCGTATGGATAGGCGATGAAAGATGTGTCTTTAAAGAAGGTCCTCATAAGGTATACCCATGGGAGCACAATTTCCATCGCATTTTAGAGAAAGAAATTTTAGAAACCTTCGTTGAATCGATTCTAAGCTATCAGGTACTTGGTAGCGTATCGAAGCATATTTAAGATTGGATGTGACGTACGCATAATATATAGTTTTTAAGGTTTCTAAGTTATTGAAATCTCCACTATTTTTCGCTAAAAATCCATTAATACGACTAGCTTTAGGTACAATGTTGTTGATATAAGGCACGAATGAGAGATTATTATCAATGTCACTCCAAAATCAGTAAAAGTTTGAGGCCTTTGAAGAGTGGTATTATTGGGTTTATAATAGAAAAAGATGACATTACATTTGGATGCAGTCAGCGTAAGTTCATTTAAAAAGTACCATTCCTCAATGTAACAGAGATTCGTAAAGAGTCGGTCACAATCACTCTTACAATTTATCTCACAGTATATCTTTAAATCATCAGCATATAACAAGCACTCATCATCGATGTTTTCCAGAATATCATTAATAAAAATGTTAAAGAGTATGGGGCCTATATTGCTACCCTGTGAAACATCAGAAGTTGCTAAATATTCGATAGACTTGAACCCATTATACAAATTGCTTTCGATTCGTCAAATACGACGCAAATAAAGATAGTAGAGAACGGGAGATACCAAAATTTAATAATTTCTGCAAGAGTATTCCGTGGCTTTAAAAAAATCTGTGGGGATAATATCAGTTGGTGTTTGCTTGTCAGTTGCTTCAGAAATGTATTGAGAAATATTCGTTAAATTCATACTAGTCGCGCGTCCTTTCATAAATTCGTGCTGCTTAGGAGAAATCAATTGATTTACATTATTGTAACGATGATTATGTAGTAGAATCTCAAAAACTTTACAAAAATTGGATATAATTGAAATTGGTCTGAAGTTTGCTACATCTGATTTTTCCCCTTTTTTTGAAGATAATTTTCATATTCCCAATCCCGAACTATAAACGTTGGAATGCTATCGGGGCCTGTCGTAAGTTTTGGTTTGATTTGTTTCAACGCATCTGAGACTTCCGTCTCATTGAAGCTCTTTATGTTGAAAATAAATGACTATTTTTCAGTTAAGTCGTTTATATTAAAATTAGGTACGACTTGGCAAAATAATCAGGTCATCCGTTGAGAATTTAGTTCACTCCCATTGTAGATCATTTTATTTGGAATGCTATCTTCACCCTTTTTTTATTAATGAATGCCCAGGATTTTGAGGAGTTCTGACTAATAGGATCTTCCTGTTCTTTAACGTAGTCCTTGTAAGCTTTATCAATGTCTATTCTCCTTTTTCTTTAATAAGTTTAATGATATTAAATTTAAACCATGGCGGATAGCTTTTATATTTACTGTTATTGCTAAATCTCGGTACACATTGATCAAATATATTTTAAAGTTTACCATAAAAATATGTACATCTTCGGCATATTGCATTACCTCCAGAAAAGTCCAATCAATATTAGAGATTAGATTATGTAGAACATTGAAATTTGCTTTGCGAAAGTTATAAGAATTGGTGTAAGTTTTGGTAAAATTCTGTCGGCAACTATTAGGACTTAAGTTGAGTTTACAAAAAATGTTAAGGGCAGGATGGTGACTGCTTTCATTAATGAGGTAATCCAGGCAATGTTCAACTTGCAGCTTATGATTTGAAAACACTAAGTCCAGCAGTTTATCGGTCTTAATTATAAACATTATTAAATTGCATAAGATTAAGGATTTTAGAGAAATTAATTAAATGTCTTATGTGGTTATTTGTGTATGATGGTATGATGGTATATCAAAATCATCCAATATTAAAAGGTATGTTTCATATAACAGCTGTACAGATAAGAGGGCCTCAAATAATTGATCGAATCTAGAGAATATAGTATTCGGGGAATATATAAACTTACAATAACTATAGATGATGAGGGGGTTGATATTCTAACAATGACAACATCTATTCTTAAGGAAGGCAGATAAGCATAATTACTAATAACTATTCGGGAAGAAGATACATGTTCATTAACGGCAATCATAACACCACCTCCTCTCGAACAAGTAGTCTAACCGTAATTTCTGAACGGTACACTGAATACTTATTTGGAAATAATTCATTTGAAGTGAATGATCCATCCAAGTTTCAGTTAAAGCTATAACAGGAAATTGATTTACAGATATTAAATTAAAAATTTGTGTTGTTTTAGTACGTAATCCCCCAACATTTTGATAATAGATTGTGATTACATCGGATATGTTAGAGGGATCGGCAATACTGTTGTCTTTTACGTGTAGTTTAACGCAATTCGAACATTTACGGATTTGGGACTTACATTGTTTTACGTCATGATTGCATAATGTACAAGGTAGAACCTTTTAACATTTAGAAGAATGATGAAACTGAAATTTAAAACAGCGAGATACATTAACAGCGTCATACACACTACAACTGTCATAAACAACAAATAAGTAACCAGCCTTTACAGATCTATCGTATATTGATTTATCTGTCTGAACAATTGCCTGAAAGATTTTATAATTTTTACGTTCCTATCTGTATACAGATATAAGGAAAGTATAGGAATCATGATTTTTTTCGACCTCGAGTTTTCGACGGATTTTTACGTTTTGAGGTCCCCTGAATCCGTTTTGACTATTTTCGCGATGATGTCTGTGTGTGTGTATGTGGGTGCGTGCGTGCGTGTGTGTGTGTGTGTGTGTGTGTGTGTGTGTGTGTGCGTGCGTGCGTGTGTGTGTGTGTGTGTGTGCGTGTGTACGTGTGTGCGTGTGCGTGTGTGTGTGTCTGTGTGTCGCATTACTTATGAACCAATACACAGAAAAACACCAAATTTTAAACTTAAGCTTTGTTCGAGCGTCCAATGAACTTATTAGGTTTTGAGCAGAGTCGGAACATCTGGGGGGGTACTTTATAAGTTGTCATTTATATATTTTATAAAATATATCTGTTATTTACGTTTGGGGAAGAAAATTCTTCAAATAAAAGTTATTTCTTATATTATTATCTATAATTTTTGTTTTATGCAAAATTTTCCTAAAATGGTCCGTATTCGAGAAAATTGACAAAATGTACAAAAATATTTTTTTATAAAAATTGTTCAAATAAAAGTTGTTTGTAATAAAATTCTCTATAATTTTTATCCTATACATAATTTCTCTAAAATCGACCGCATTCGAGATATTTGAGAAAATGTGTAAATTTCGAAATTTGAAGAAAACTCAAAACGGATAACAAAAAAAAAACATTAAATTTTAAACTTAAGTTTTATTTCGGCCTAACGTGAAATGATTGGATTTTGGACAAAGTCGTAAAATCTGGAAGGGTACTTTATGGGGGGCCGTTTTTATATTTTATGGAATATTACTGTTATTTATGTTTGGAGAAAATAAAAATGTTCAAATAAAAGTTACTTCTAATATTATTATCTATAATTTCTGTTTTATATCAAAATTTCCTGAAATGGTCCGTATTAGAGAAATTTGACAAAATGTGCAAAATTCTGATTTTTATGAAAATTGTTGAACTAAAAGTTGTTTGCGATATCGATCTCTATAATTTTTGTTTATACATGATTTTTCTAAAATGGACCGTAATGAAAAAATTGTAGGAAATTTAAATTTTTCAGTATTTTCGTTTTCAATGAATATCTATAGAAAAATGTTTCGAGGTAGATGTATGTGGACAATGTATATATTTAGTTTATCGTCTAAACATTTATAGAGATGCTGCAATAGGTTGTGCAAAATAAATGGAAAAAGCCTATAATAACTAGATAGGAAAGTCATGTGTTGGACACATCAGATTTTTTTATTTTCTTCTTTTCTGCTGCCTTTAACTGCCAAGCTAATCAGCCTATTATATAGTGTGCGATGGTGGCGCCAAATAGTATGCTGAGGAACTAACAACTTGTTACCAGTGCCGTGCATTTAAATGGTTTATCTTACTTATTAAATTATCTATGGGCTTACAGAGTAGCTGAGAAATTAGAGCAAATTTTTGGAGCACTGAAAAGTACCTACTCATTTTATATAGTAAGTATCTAAAAACAATTACGAATTTCTGTTGGACACATCAGATTTTTTTTGTAGGAAATACTTTAACTAGAATCTTCTAAGAAAATGTGTGAGTTAGCGCTAATAATTAAATGGCGTAATTATTCAACTTTATATTTTTTGGACGTTCCAGTAATACGAACTCGTGGACAAATACAGACGACATCTCTGACCTCGTAATTATCAGCCATTTTTTCTTGGACGATGACTTTCAGCTTATCATTATCTTCCTTGCTTTTGCATCCAATTAAGATACCTCCATCACGAACATTTTTTACTTTTGCTGAATGTCTGCTTGAACCAGATTGACAGAATGTAATATTTCAGACTTTTTTTGGTTAACTGCTTGGTTTTGATCTTTGCTGAATGATCAGTGCTAGTTGCGTTCTATTACTGAAAACATTGGAATATCGTATTTTGGTACTCTATTTTCATTAGTGGTGTTTTGTGTTACTTTAACAATATCTGCCTTTAAGGATGTAATCTGCTTTTTTATAACTGAGAGTGTTTCCTCTACTTTTCCTTCCAATAATTGTTTAATATCGTTCTGATTAATGACAATGCAGTCTCGAATACACTCAGAACATTTCCTTGTTAGCCCGGTACAGAATTTAGGACACCCTGTATATCATTTTTAGATACACAAGAAGCCTGTATTGGTTTTATAAAGGCCCCGCAAAAAATAGCCGGACGTGATCGACTTATCACCGTCACGCAGATATCGCAATTAACCATATTAAAACATAACATTTATTTCAGGTCTTACAGTAGTGATTTTGGATTCAAAATTTGATGCACACACACTGTAACTACTTATTCATAACTCGAGAAATGTTCACTAATTTTAAGTAATTATTACTATCAAATTAATAAAAGTATAGAGATGTGCACTGTAGTAGCCGTCTCGCTTTCTGCAAAAGACTACCATGAAGAAATGACTGCTGATGTTTTTGAGGAATATTTTAGTCAAATGATGAATTTATTTCCAAACAATTCTGTAATAGTTATGGACAATGCCAGTTACCATTCAAGATCAAAGGAACCGTTACCTAACACTAAATGTTAAAAGCAATAACTCTCTGATTGGCTAATAACCAAATAAATAGTGGCAGACGAGGGATTACTCAAAAAAGAACTATTGCAGTTATGTAAATAACATTCACCAATATTTAAGAAGTATAGTGTAGATAAAACAACAAAAGAAAACTGAGTTAAACTGTTGCGGTTACCACCTTATCACTGTGAACTTAATCCCATTGAACTAATCTGGGTTTAAATGAAGAGATATGTCGCGAAAACAATACATTTGATCTTCAAGATGTTCGTCAACTCTTTTGTGACTCCAGATCAAAAATTTCACTGGACCATTGTCAAAATTCTATAAGACATGTCATAGCAGAGGAAGAGAAATTCTGTAAACTTGATATGTTAAAAGAGGAAACAATAGATCCAATTATTTTTTCTGTGAGAGAAACGGACTTATTTATTTAGGTATGTATCGCTATATTTATATTAATTATAATAACTTTATGCGACGCTAAGTACACGACATACAAACAAGCACATTTATATGGAATATCCAGTGTTTTACGAAGAAAGATTTTTGCCAAGATTTTATTTTAGTATATCATAAATTTGGTTGTGTGTATATTTATTATTAAATTTTAAGTAAATATGGGTACTTAATATTGACAGTTAACTATTTTTTATATTAAAGTAATTTTGTGTTCCCCGTCACTGAAGTATAGAATTAATGGTTAATCCCTTATGGTTTGCAAATTTACATTTTATGATGTAAAAATTCAGATAAGAAGGTATCAATATTTACGTTTTAAACAATCCTGTATATAGATCTTTGCCATAAAAACTGTGCTATTATGCATTTTCAAGTAAACTATAGTAAAAAACGTCTGCAAGATTAGATTAGGTTAACTGCTGGGTTACCCAAATTGTAAATGTACGTTCAGATAGCAAAAATAATAATATTTTACTTAACAGTAATGGGTCTAAGATCGCTTCTTTCTGGAGCTAGAGGGTGTTAAAGTTGTACAAATAAATTTTTGTTAAAAAATCGGCCATTTTTCTACTTATATACAAGCCTGAAAATTTGAGTAGTGTTATTTTTTGTAACGACAAACAAGTATATGTTCTTAGGTTTGAGATAATTCATAGATGCCACCAGATATGCCACACTAAACAGAAGAAATCAGCTATAAAATTTTGTCACCAATTACTTTACAAATTGCATATTTAATTTGAAGAGCAAAGTGCGTATTATTTTAATATTCATTCAAATTATATTATCATAAAAACAAATTCCGTTCACATAAGTTCAAGGGTTCTAATTTAAATTAGTTTTTTGGCTGCCCTGTAAAATTTTCCTAAATGGGTTACGTACTTTGCAATTACGCTGACGATATACCTCTTTGATCTTCAAAATATTAACTGTTTTCGAAATATCAAAACAACTAGTACCATCTCTATAGTATTAGAAAACATAGGTAAAGTAATAATATTATTTTTACCTTTTTTTTCTGCTTGTATACAAAAGTTTGGAGTCTAGGGGATCTGATTTAATTAATGATCTTTCTTTTGTTACATCTCGTATATGATGTAATGCTTTGTTGCATATTTAAGGAAGTAATTTACGTGAACTTACAATTCAAAGCTACTGGATAAGAACATTGTCCAAAAATCAGCTTTCAGAACATACTATCACTTTAAAATCACTTGGAACACATGTGCTAATTATTCGAGTTTCTTTTCTCTACATCGTAAATATAAGCGAGGTGTCTGTCCGATCTGAATCATTATTTCAATAGTATAAATTCATTAAGAATTTTAACGAATCTCTACAGGATGTCCCATGCAAAAACCAAAAATAATACTATTTAGTTCCTTGACCCGTTTCAACCTTTTTGGCGTTGAAAATTTGGTCCGAAAAACACATTTTATTGTTAATTACACTCAAATCACTTTGCCGCGAGATTATATGCAAATTTGGGTACTGGATAATACAGTATTAATTTATAAACCTATAAAAACAATAATTTTACACAATGTTTCTATCTTATCTATTAGAACAGAGGTGGACTATCTCGTATACTAATGAATACTGGTTAGAAGCTTATGAACCTATTTTTATTCTGAGTTTCATTCTAATATCTTCATACTGGCACTTGATTTCTACGTAAAGGTCGAGCAGGGTCATTTTTTTATTTATTTATATATTTATTTATTTTATTAGATTACGAGTTCACACAACCAAACTTATATGAAATCTTGAATCATCCAGTATTTTACAAAAAAAACAGGTATTCGTGATAAAAATGTCATAGAATATTAAAATATAGCTTAATATATTTTGTTCCAAAAATTGAAAAAAGTAAAATAGAATTCCTTACACAGGGTGTGCCTAAAAGGTCTGTACAGAATGTTGGCACACATGCATTAGGTTAAAATATGAAAATCTAGACCAATTATTTACCTTAATCAATCTGTATCTGCAACGTGTGGAGGGTGGGTTAACTCTCCACACATCACATCACTTAGGCCTCACCTGGCCCATTGTGCATCCTCCTAACTAGATAGGAACCTCCCAGCTCGTGCGCCGGCCTACATATTTAATGTAGTTGACAACGTCGCCAAGAGGTGCTTCTCTTATATTAACCGGTGTTAGCCAATTCTTTCCGAACACAAATCTTCTAATAAATGAGAGCGTCGAGCAATCGTAAAGGATATGTTCGATGGTCTCATACTCTTGTTCGCACCTTCTTCAGAGTGCGGATTCTGACAGCCACATGATATGGAGATGGAATTTCGTTCGAAAATGTTTGTTCGAAGTAATTTTCTTCGAAAACATTTTGTTCGAAAGTTATTTAGTTCGAAAACATTTTGTTCGTTGACTACAGTTGTTCTTAGTAGTTGGATTCCGCTTTGTTGCAGTAGCGAGATAATCGGTATTTCTGTGACTTATTCTGGCTCGATGTTCAATCTTGAAGTCGTACTCCTAAAGTCGTTCGATTTATCTGGCGATATGACCCTCCGGGTTCTTAAATTGCATCAGCCACTTAAGGTCTGCATGATCGGTCCGGATTAAAAATTTCTTTCTATACAGGTATTGGCAGAAATATTCCACGCACTTTACAACTGCCAGGAGTCCTCTTCTCGTGACGCAGTAATTTCGTTCAGGTTTCGAGAGCACTTTACTAAAATAACCTAGTACTCTTTCTTTCCCTTCCTGAATCTGTGTAAGCACTCCTCCAATTCACACATTACTAGCATCTGTATCCAGGATAAATTCTCCCTCTGGTAGTGGGTAGTCTAGTATTGGTGCTGTTGTTAAATGCTTTTTTAATGTTTTAAAGGCAGTTGGGCAGTCCTCGTCTCAGCAAAATTCCCTCGCTTCTTCTGTAAGTCGTTTTAATGGCTTAGCAATATCTGCAAACTTCCTAATGAATCTTCGATAATACGTACATAGCCTAAAAATACTTCTTATTTCATGTTTATCATTTGATTGTGGCCACTCTTTAATAGAAGCGACTTTTTTATTATCTACAACAACGCCATCCTTATTAATTATATGACCTAGGTAACTGACTTTATTTTGGAATAGCTGGCATTTCTTGGAGTTTAACATCAATTGGGCAGCTGAAGTCATTTAAAAACATCTTCTAAGTTCTTTAAATGTTTATCAAATGTCTTCCTCAAGAATATAATGTCATCTAAATACACTAGTCATGTTTTCCATGATAACCCTCTCAATACATTTTCCATAAGTCTTTCAAATGTCGCGGGGGCATTATATAGTCCAAATGGCATGACATTGAATTGCCAAAATGCAGATCCGGTGGTAAAAGCTATCTTTTCTTTGTCTACTGGGTCCATTTCCATCTGCCAATATCCAAACTTTAGGTCTAAGGTAGAAAATAGTATAGTATTTCTGGATCAGGACTACCGGAGAGACCTATGGGCTGATAGAAGGTTCTATCACCCTGTGTTCCTTCATTTCCTGAACAATCCTTTGAGCTTCCTTTCTCTAGCCCTTTGGTAATCTTCGAGCTGATTGACGAATGGGCCTGGCGTCACCAGTGTCAATTTTGTGTTTTACAAGAGAAGTTGGTCCTGTTTTTCGTCACGATATCGTCAAAGAAATTCCTTTATTTTCTTTTTCCCTAATTGATTCAAAGATTAACCAGCAACTGCAATCATTTGCTCAAATTTGTCGTTGAAATTATCAGTTGTTGTCTGACGAATTATGGAAGTTACTGGTTCACAAGTTTTTGGTCTCTTTCTTGATGGTGATTGGTTGATAATTAACGGTTATAAGACGGACTGAAATCTTAGCAGTCGTGACCAACCCCTTTCCGATCAGAATTCCTCGTCCAACTTTTTCATCGTGGTTCCAGGTATTCCTTCTTCCATAGTTTCTTGAAGCCGTGTTACTATAACGGTTTCAGTTCTTCCAGGTACCACTGTATCCTCCTGTACAGAAATTGGCATGGTACTGTCCCCATATGGATGTATGAATACCTCTTCGGCACCAACTTTGATCACTCTCTTCTTAAAGTATAACTGGAAATCATGTAAGTTCATTACATCCATTCCAAGTATAACATCTTCGATATCAGCGACAATAACAGTATGAGTGAACTTTTCTGTACTAATTCCAAATTGAACCTGGTTTTCCCCATGGATGTCGGCACTTTCACCTGTGGTAGTTCGCAGTCACAATCATGTTGGTAGAAGCCTCTTACGGTTATTTATGGTTGTTGGTTGTATAATGATCCTAGTTGCTCCAGTATCCACCAACAGTGTATACTTTTTACCATTTACTTCGCCATCTACGTATACACTATCATCGCGACATTTCAAAGAGGCTATAAATATGAGAGGGTCTTTGGAAGGGTTTCGGGTCGAAGCTGCCCATTCTAGGCCGAACCCGCTCTAGTTTTCCTGGGACCCTAGGGCGTTTGCACGAACTGCGTACATGTCCCAGTTCACCGCAATTCCAGCACCTTCATCTTTCTGTCAGCAAGGCTTTTTATCATGTGTACCAGTTGGTCGAGTTTACCTTTCTCTTCATCTTCTTTTACTGTTTTTACTTTACTGTTTCCACCAGAGGCCTGCGAGCCTCATATTTAAGGGCAGCGGACAAGACATCGACCAATGTTTTGTGACGAGCTAGACGAAGTGTTCTTTGCATCTCGTGGTCACGGCGTCCATCAACAAATGTTTGGACTGTCAAACATTCCATCATGTTTTCCGGAGCTGATGGGTAGGCAAATCGCACCAACCTGGCAATATCCACTTCATATTCTTGAAGGATCTCGTCTCGTTTCTGTTTGCGATTCTTTAACTGTGATTGGTATAGATATTCGTGGCCATATCGCATATTTAGTCTCTTTTTGAGTTGCTCAAAATCATCCGTCTCTTCCACGGGTATTCTCTGAAGAACATCTAAAGCGTCTTCTCATATGGCGATGGTCAAATTTATTGCCTTCTCACGTTCATACCATTCATTTGATCTGGCAGCTGTTTCGAACTGTTTAAGGTATTTGGTCCATACATCTTTTCGTCGAAAGTTGAGGCTTTAACACGAGCAGAGTTTACATCTCCTTTCAACTGGCACTTTATTTCACCGTTCTTGGCCGGTTCTGAATGTTTTTTTTATCTTTTCTCCATCTGTTTTATTTTCTCCTCTACAGAAGACATCTTCCTTTCCACATCAACAGAGATTTCATTTCTTAGAGAAGAAATTTTGTATTCCAAGTCGGAAGAAATTTCGGTTTTTAATGAAGATATGTCAGAAGACACCTTTTCTTCTAAGTAAGAAACTACTATCTAAGGAAGAAATGTCTGAAGAAATTTTACTTTCTAGGGAAGTTATATCATTTTTTATAGAAGAAGCATCAGCAGCAATTTCAGTTTTCATAAAAGACATATCAGACGAAACTTTGGTTTCTAAAGAGAAAATGTTGGAAGAAATCTCTGTTTTCGTAGTTGACATATCAGAAGACATTTCGGTTTTTAAGGAAGAAATTTTACTTTCCATATCGGAAGAAATTGAAGAAATTATAGCAGAAGATGAATCATCAGAAAATAGATACGTTTCCGAATCCAAACCTTCATTTTCTATTGCTTCTATAAGTTCTGCTTTCTTCCCAAAGGCCAAATAAGATAGAGAGAGAGACTTGGAAGATTAAAGCATGGCTGAATAATGAAATGGCTCACATTACAATATGTTTTAGATCATGTGTTTCATAAAAATTTATTCTATCAAAAGTCCGCATTGCATTTTGTGGAATAATTATATTCGAACAGAATGATTTCGATTAAAAAAAAAAATATTTTTGAACAATTTGTGTTCGAACAAAATAAGTTTCGAACAAGATGTATTCGAACTAAATAACTTTCGAACAAAATGTTTTCGAACAAAATTCCTTCGAACAAAATTCCGCGATCCATAGTTGGCAATGTCCAGTCAGAATTACTGTGATCAGGCCCAGATTCTGTCTAGTCATAGTCAAGTATTTGTTTGCTGTAGTGTTGTCAAGATTACTTAAAAGGTGACTGGCAAGTCTGCAGCTTCTTGTTTCATCCCATTTTTCCTTAAATTTCACAAGGAAATGTTAATTAGGTTTGTTGTTAAAGTATGCTAACTATATATCTACATTACAGTAATTTCAATGGCTCAGTATATTTAGCGTACTTGGATTTATACACGATACCTGGATTTATATAGAGTGAAGTTTTACTGACAAATAATTTTTGTATGTCTCAATAAATAATATTTTTGTTTTAACTGTATATAACTTAGGGTATTAATCCATTTTGACATGATAGCAGAACGTGATTACCCTGTTGTACAGTAGTTTGTGAGCAGTTTTTCTATACACCTTTAAGCTAATATGGATGTAAGCAGAGTTCAGATAGAGCTGCTAAAAGGACAGTCAAATTGGAGTACATGGCAATATAAAATATGTATTCTGCTAAGAGGGGTAGTGCTATGGAAATTTTAGAAGGCACTCCTAACCTGAAAAAAGGTGCTTCACAAGAAGAAAAAGCAAAATACCAGAAGGAACTAGAAAACTACAACAAAACCGATAGCAGTCTGTTACTGATTCTCACGATTAATATGACTCAAGATACTTTACAGAAAATTATAAGATTCAAAACTGCACATATGTGGTGTGAACTTCATAGATTATATGATGGAAGCTTAGAGGACAGGACTTACGACTAGTGCATGCAATTTTTCGGGTATAAAAGAGAAGCCGATGATGATATCGCATCTCAAACTTCAAAATTAAAGAATCTGTGGAACGAGCTGCAGAAAGAATTTTGCTAAGAAAAGTTAAACTCTAAGAGTAAATGTAATTGTGAGCTACTCAGTATATTGCTCATGCATAAAATTATGGAGACCCTACCAGATGAATAATTTTCATTTAAATCGAGCTGGTTATTGATTTCAAAATCAGATCGCAATATAGATAGTCTAACTACTCAACTTTGCGCTCACGAAAAGCAAATGAAGGCAAAGAGTGAAAGTTCCAGTCAAGAAGCTCTTTTAGTTACAAATTCCAGACCTAAACGTAATTTTAAGAAGAAATTAGTCTGCCACTACTGCAAAGAAGCTGGACATGTTGTTAAGCAATGTAAGAAGTGGAAAGCAGATGGAAAACCTTCCAAAAACGAGCAAGGTGTAAATATGGCTCTAATTGCGGTGACTAGCAATATGCTTTTTTCTAAGTAGGATGACGGGGATTGATATATAGATAATGGGGCTACCATTCATTTAATCTATTGTAGCAACATATTTCAAGATTTTACTCCCTTCATAGAATCCCACACTGTTACGACAGCCAATGGAGAATGCGTAAAATCTCTTGGCCAAGGCACTGTTAAAGTTGAGACTGATATACGCGGACGAAAACGTAAAGTAAATCTTGCTGATGTTTATTATGTTCCAAATATAAAGATAAATCTATTATCTCGCCTTGTTGCTCAAGATAGACACCCAGAAAGTAAATTTGTACCTAAAACCGAAGTATGCAGTTTCCTAGTTAATGGACAGACCATTTTAGGAGGAAAAAGGAGCCGTTATGGAGATTTATATAAGTTGAATCTTAAGACTGTCGAACCAGATAATGTAAATGTTGTAAATAATAGTGTTAATTCAGTGTCCAATAAAAACGTATTACAGTTGTATCACGAACGTTTGGAAAATCAGAACAAGAGACATATTAAATCTTTCATTTCCCGCGAACTTGGGGTAAAAGTTAAATTAGACAGTTAAATTTGTGAGGGTTGTATATATGATAAAGCACAAAGACTAAAATTTGACTCTAGATGTCGAGCAATAAACCCTGGAGAAATTTTATACACAGATGTTTGTGGACCCTTTGTTAACTCTCATTCAAATTATTGTGATTTGGTTTTATTTAAGGATGACTTTAGCCGGTATCGATTTGTGTTCTTTATTAGACAGAAATCTGAAGTTTCTGAAAAACTTGAGTGTGTTTTGGCTCAGATCAAAGTAACAGGACAAGTCTCAAAAAGTTACTTTTTGATAATGGCGGTGAATTCGACAATAACAAAGTTTGACAGATTCTGCAAACGTACGGAGTAAGGCAAAGATTGACCATGCCCTACACTCCTGAACAGAATGGTTGCGCTGAACGGGATAATCAAACAATCGTTGGAACAGCCAGAGCGATTATGCATGCTCGAGAAGGACTACCACAATCTTTATGGGCTGAGATGATTAATACAGCTGCATATATTCTCAATGGATCAGGTGTGTCAGGTGAAAAAGACAAGTTACCTTATGAAGTGAAAGTAAAGTTAATTTAAAGTAAAGAATGTTTCTAGAAATTTTATATCACAGCAATATTCTTAAATACTAGTCGTTGCTAGTCTTAAATAAAAGTAATAGAAGATATTGTGTTTTTTTTTTATTAATCCAACGCATTTACACCGAAAACACAAATTTTGAAAAATCTCACGTGAAATTAGGGGAGGGGAGGAATATCTTACGAAATCTCACCAAGGGGGAGGAGGGTCAAAAATCCTCAAAATTACCTTACGTAATTAATGGACGCTTCCAACAAGAGAACATGATTTATTTAAAAAAACATTAACAAACGTAAAAATATAATCTACATAAGTTTTTGGCAGCGGCGCAAAATTTAGAGCGAATGAAAGTGTTACTTATTCATGCCGTACGCCACTGGTCAAAGTTTATTAAACTGATTGTTTTGCTGATTGGTGTATCTTATGACACTAAAAATGTTTACCGAATTTAGACTGAGAAACAAAAAAATTATAGCCAATAAAATTTTTGAATTTTCAACTTTAACAGCCTGTATTTTGGAAACCAGTAATATTTTATCTAAGCATGTTTCGTTTAATAGTCTTATTTTTAGTCAGAGCATCTTCAGTTATTATAGGTCCCATTCTTAATTAGTCACCCTGTATATAGAATATGTGTGTATAATTAACTTTTTGACTATCTCGGAATCTGATACGTTTAAATTTTAAGTAACGATAAGCAAATGAAAATTTCAAATAAGCAGAAGGTAAATTACTTGATAGAGCTCGAGGGACTCAAGAGAAACGAGAAATTCTCATCGATATATATGACACTCGAATCTGTCTCTCTCGCCTCGTCGAGACGAAACGAAAGACGAGAATCTTCAGTTGTTCTGCTTCTAAATAAAACACCCTTTATATTAAATCATAAAAAATAATACGTGTGTAACTGGGATTTTTTAAATAGTGATTTATAAGAAAAATTCTTTTCCATGTCATTTATATAAAATTATTCATTTTAAATGGAAGTTGCAAGAAGTTTTATATCGATCTAAAATTAAAATTTCAAACAAAAAAGTTATATGAAAAAGGATAATTTCCTAACCGTAGTAGAATTTTCACACGCTGAAAGAGAAAGATGGAGTTTGTAATTTTAAAAATTTTTAAACTGTTTGTAATCGTCCCCTTGTTTTTTTATAAATTTTTAAATTTTGACTGAACCCGCAGATGGAAAAAAATAAATTTCCGAAACATATGTAGTGCTAAACAATTGAAAATAATAACAATGACCCATTAAATAAACCAAGGAAATTTTTATTTATGTAAAAAAAAGTTATAGTCATCGTGATTTCAATTTACTTTATTCATTAAATAATATTCTAATCAGTGATGAGTGTGTATTATGTTTTTAATTTTTATCAAATCTGGTGTTTCATCATGGATTTCGAAGTGATGCAAAACTTTTTAACACGGTTTTTTTGTGAAATGTAAGATACATTTTTTTCCATTGGTATAAAACTTTTTGGGGCACACTTTTTGTGTCAGATTTTATGTTAAAGCTATATAAAAAAGTTTGTACAAATGAAATAGCGCAATAGTGTTCCATATCGTAGATGTTTTAAATTAATTATTAGAGTTGATATGTTGATAGATTTATCTGGCAGGCGCTGATACGAAGTATCAGTGCAAAGGGGCTATGATACTCTATATAAAAAACTATCCAATCGTGATAATTTTCATTCAATCAGATTTTTCTGAGACTACTTTTGGAGATAAGTTGAAAAAACAACAAGTTTTAAACATTTTTTCGAAAAACTGTCATAGAAAAAGTCAAACAAACGAACGGATTACATATTTTTAAAAACTTGCTTCAAAATGCTTTTATTTGATATCACACAATAGTACCAGAAAAATTATAACTTTATAACTATAAGTATTTACGTTTTTAGATAACGCCTAATTTGGGCCACGGATAACTTCAAATTTCAATTGTGTATGTCATATAATCTCTTACTAAAACGACTGTGACAGGCGGACAAACAGAGAGATACTGAGATGATTTCATAAGTGTTTTTTATTGCCAATTAGGGTTCTAATCGGACACATTACTTGAAAAAGTATTTATTATCATATTTGGTCCTATATTTTTCAAATTTAAGTTTGATATACCTTTTTATCACAAGAGAAACGAGACAAGAGAATATTTTTCTATCGCCCTAGAGTCTTCTCTCTCGTCTAGCGGCATTACTAAATACATATAGAGAAGATCCGGATAATAAAAGTCTTATAAAGCATAAAGCTGCTTTCTATAGAATGATCAGGACCGGAGTAATCAGACGAAAGTCTACTTGCTTACTTGCTTGAGGACCAAAGATACCTAGGATATGCCCCAAGATGAAATGATAAAGAAGTACAGTTTTGTGAAAAACTTTAAAATCACAGAGCAAGAAAGAATGGAGCCCCTAAAATCAATCGCGCTTTCAACCGAAAGAGGTATACGGGTGGTTCCAAAACCATAGAAGGAACTGGAATAGGAGTGTATGGGCCGAGAGCCAAGCACTCCGAAAGCTTAAGAAAATATCCAAGCATCTTCCAGGCGACAATTCACGCCATCGAGAAGTATATCCAGTTTAACATCAAGAGAAACCATCGTAGACAAGAGATTATCATGTCCGATAGCGAAGCAGCTATCAAAGCGCTAAGCTCTTACGTAATCAGCTCAAAAATGGTCTGGATATGCCTAGAACAATTGAATGAGCTAGGCGAGAATAATAGAGTTACTGTCACTTGGGTCTTGGGACATAATGGGGTACAGGGTAACGAGATTGCAGATAGTATCACAAGGAAAGGGGCTCAAACACCCTTTGTGGGACCTGAGCCGTTCTGCGGTATCAGCAGTAACATAATATTAGGAGAGATTAAAAAAGAAATGGGCAATAGAATAACCGATAATTGGAACAATCTCTTGGGGCCGAGACAGGCTAAGATACTTCTGGGTTAATATAACCAGAAAATATCGGCAGCCTGCATCTGCCTGAGCAAGAACAGGCTACGTATTGTAACAGGGATCCATACTGGGCATTCCCGACTAAAAGGACACCCAAGTAAACTGAGAGTAGTAGAGGATAGTGAGTGCAAATTCTGTGAGGAGGAAGACGAAACCTCCATTCAGATCCTAACTGAATGTGTAGCATTCCAGAATCCAAGGGCACTATATCTAGGAGGATAGAAAATAGAAGAGGGAGATTTACCTAACTTGAAGCCACTTCAAATCCTACACTTCCTTGAGAAGATAGGATTGGAAGGGTCGTTATAGGCATTAAGACATTTCCTTGCTGCATTAGCGACAATAGATATTTTAGGTCGCAGTGTATTAACACCCCATTCCCAACATATCATACAGCTGCTTTAGCACATTAACCTCCAGAATTTATGGACGACAGTTGGTTATATATACAGGTTGAATTAAAACTCTTGGGACATAGACCAAGAGCAGGTTATTTAGACCAAATATACCTTAATGACATATTGCTGTGGAATAGTATACAAGGCGTTTAAAGTTGAACAATAGACTACAATCTCACAGAAAAAATAATTTTATGACAAGAAATCACATTATTAGAAACAATTATCTTCTCTTCACACTTTTCATAAATTAAAATATAATATTTTTTGAAACCTCCTTGTGAGACTGCGGACTGTACAATTGCGTTTTTCTCTATAAACGGCTAAAATCATCGTGTTTAAACAAAAACATTAATATTACGTAGAAACAGCGTCATATTTTTTAATAAAAAACACTAAACAGTTTCATCAAAAAATGCTGCCACTTAATTTCATCATCAGGAATCATTCATGTGGCGTCCCTTGTAACAAAATGTGAAATAATGCATAACATAATATTCCTAGTCTAAAGCTAAGCATCTGTGTCGGTTTTGATAACAATTTATAAATAAACAATGACATTCAAAAAATAAAGAAAAAAATTCAACTTCACAGCAATATTTCATGAAGCTATATTATTTGGTTCTAACGCCATATTTTAGTCCAAATAACCTGCCCTTATCCTATGTCCCAATAGTTATGAATCGCCCTGTATAGTGTAGTAGTGTAGTAGTGTAGTAGCGTAGTAGCGTAGTAGCGTAGTAAAGTAGTAGCGTAGTAGCGTAGTAGTGTAGTAGTGTAGTAGTGTAGTAGTGTAGTAGTGTAGTAGTGTAGTAGTGTAGTAGTGTAGTAGTGTAGTAGTGTAGTAGTGTAGTAGTGTAGTAGTGTAGTAGTGTAGTAGTGTAGTAGTGTAGTAGTGTAGTAGTGTAGTAGTGTAGTAGTGTAGTAGTGTAGTAGTGTAGTAGTGTAGTAGTGTAGTAGTGTAGTAGTGTAGTAGTGTAGTAGTGTAGTAGTGTAGTAGTGTAGTAGTGTAGTAGTGTAGTAGTGTAGTAGTGTAGTAGTGTAGTAGTGTAGTAGTGTAGTAGTGTAGTAGTGTAGTAGTGTAGTAGTGTAGTAGTGTAGTAGTGTAGTAGTGTAGTAGTGTAGTAGTGTAGTAGTGTAGTAGTGTAGTAGTGTAGTAGTGTAGTAGTGTAGTAGTGTAGTAGTGTAGTAGTGTAGTAGTGTAGTAGTGTAGTAGTGTAGTAGTGTAGTAGTGTAGTAGTGTAGTAGTGTAGTAGTGTAGTAGTGTATTAGTGTAGTAGTGTAGTAGTGTAGTAGTGTAGTAGTGTAGTAGTGTAGTCCGCTAATCAGCAAATTATTAAATACAACGGTTATTTCGTAGCACAGTGGTTAGCAAGTGCAACCATCCAAAGCGGATTTGTCAAGGAGAATGCCACAAAACAACAAACATTTGCGAATCCTGGCATAATCGCCTCAATGTGATAATTGGAAAATCGAATCCAAATATAATTCAATTGATTCAGGCTTTAAAAAACGATTTATTTCATTACAACATCATTTAACAGGGAATCGAAAACAATATATCTCCGAAGAAACGTGCTTCAAGATACATTGATGTAGACAGACGATTAAATAAAATACTTATAAAATTATGGAAAGATCAGAATATCGGCAAAGCTCTACTTCAGATGTATAAAACACAATTGATTTTTAAAACGGTGATATCGATTTACTAAAAACAGCAGTTCTTTTTAGAACTACAATAGTATATTGTATACCTAGGCAGCAAAGTGACTGTTTTCCAGGTCGAGTAAAGATATGGACTGCGAGGCCTGGAAAACCTTTTTACTGTCGTGGTTTACATACTATTTTTTATCTTGAACCAACAGAAAACTTTACCCTACACTAAAATGAAATGATTATTATTGCTTCTGCAAAAATATATATTTTTCTTTGGACTTCTTTGGTAATAAATCAAGAACAACTTTTTTTGCTTTTTCATTAATATCCGGTGCTGTGCAATAACTAAATTCTTCACCTTCACTAGAAGATTAAAACCAATTTACTTTACTTCGGCTGTAGGAAGGAAATTTAAATTAAAATAAGGAAGTCCGCATTGGTACCAACTACAAAAATGACAAATGTTTTAGAAATAGACACCAGGTTGCCAGAAATTCTTTATATATTAACTACTTGACGTCAACACAAACGTGTATGTGTAATGTGTGTTGCGGCATGTGACCTATTTTTATAATTTATTTTGAAAAATGAACTATAAATTGTCTACTCTACATCAATAATAGATTTATATCACTAAACACATAACCTGTAGCAGAATAAAATTTCTATTCTTTATAAAAAATGCAACAAAAATAATTTAATAATAAATTGTGAAAAGAACTGTCAAAATTAAGTGGTGCACCATCTAGCGGCAAATTAATGCGATTATTTTACTGCCTAGTCATCTCTGTAGAGACGTCAAAATTGAGTTTTCTGTTGGTGTAGGATAAAAATATATTTATTTTGAATATAATTCAAATTAATAAAAATTAATAATAAAAGTATATGTTCCCGAAGTCCTAGTGACCTTTGCAAATATTTATTTATTTATTTAAATATGGCAATTGTAATGTATAGTTTGAAGGGAATTGATTATCGGCTAGGGGCCCGGAATGGAAATCTGATTTTCACGAAAAAAGGTTACAGCCCGAAGTGACACAATTACAGGTAGTGTTTATTACCTGTCCATAATGGGACGGCCCGTACTAAGAATACAGCTTTTAAACATTAACAATTTTTCAAATTAATTGTAGACAAAGTAGAAAAAAAAAACAAACCTTATTGGATCCATTTTGGTTGATTTCTTATTCTATTATCACAGCTATAAGCAGACTAGAGAAGTTCACTAGGGAATCTGTAACAAAAAAACAGTAATTTAAATTAAAAATATTGATTTAGTTATGGCGATATTGTTACGGTTTTAAAATTGGCAATTTTATGTTTGCTTCATATAAAATACTTTGCCAATTTTAAAACCGTAACAATCTGTATAATAAGAAATAAAAAATGTTTATTTTACTTCTGTTCTAAAAAAATAATAAAAACTCGTATTAACCTTATCGATTTAAAACTTCGTAGTATACATATTTTGAAAATTAATAAATTTAGAGACGTATGTATAAAAAAATTATATTTTCACTATGTACTTTCATCACCAATATCACTAACGGTTTTAAGTAATTCTCGTCGCAAAATGATCTAATATTACTTTTTATCAATAATTACTTATCGACTTTATTTATTATTATATAAAACCTTCGTTCATTTGAATTAATATAATATAATGATAACTTTTACTTAGATAAATGATTCAATTTGATAATTTTTGTAATATTATTAATTAATATTTAAATGTTTTTAAAATATAGATATTCAAAGGAGATAAATCTCTTATTTTATAGGATTCAAACGACTTATGTTTCTAAATTTATGCGAAAAAATCAGGATATACCTCGTGGAAAATTATGAGGAATCGGTCCTATAACAAAAAGATGTAAGTAAAATTTAGTTCTTAATTTTTTTCTCAAAATATTGTATAGTTTTTTTAAAAGTTTGGTTTAAAATTATATATATTTTTGACACGTGACATAGCGAAAAAGTAAAATCAATGTTAAGTATTTTCTTTTAAAGATTTTGTAAAAAAAAAATGAAATTGACCAGATAAACAGTTTTCGAGATATGACCAGACGCCTAAGCTTATTTGTACATTGAAATAAAATTTTGTTTATCAAACCGTAATCTATGAAAACACTCCAGATTTTTTATAGGCGAAAATTTACTAAATATAATATAATTGAGAGCCAAAAATTTACGGTATACTAAAATTGTATTTTGTTTATAAAGCCGTAAATATAATTGATGAAAAACTCCAGATTTTTTTATAGATGAAAATTGAAGGTTTACAACAATCATAAATTAATTATTAATTTTACAATTTTATTTTTGTTTAAAGTTTTAAATTCTGTAATACTCGTGTGCAGTGGTGGCTCGTCATCAAAATATTGGTGGTTCATAATGACAAAATCCACTTTCCCTGTTTATAATATATATCTTCCTAAAACACTGAAAATATTTTACCTAAATCAGTACTGAGATCTATACTCTGTCATTGTGAAACCTCAATATTTTGGTCACCAGCCGCCACTACTCGTATGTACTATTTACCTAAATAAAAAATCTAAAATAAAGAAAAACACGAAAATTTCAAATCCATGCGACACAAAATAATACATTCTACATTGTTACTACAAAAGAATCATAGGGTTTTATAAATATATATTTCAAAAAGTATTACATATACAATTAGGCATTCCAACGACCTTTCAAAATGCTGTCAGTGTGAACTGACACTTTGGATATGTCATTCCTGTGATACATAGTTATATAGCGGATGTTTTAAAACCAATTTCCAGCCTATAAATAAAAAAAAAAAAATATTTGCCTATATTTTTACTTCAAGGTATAAGCTTGTTTATTTTTAAAAACATGGATGATCAATCTATATAACTATCTATATCATTGACCCTGTCAAACCACCAGGCCACAGTTAATATCTAAAGAATCAGTTAGCTCACTCGGACCAATTTGATGTTCCAAAATAACATCCACTCCAGGGATACAAATTCAGGATGTGCAGAAGACTGCTGTTTGAATATAGGCGGTTGTCGTATATTGTATTAGTTATAGTAAATTTTGATCGTCATCTGATAACGAAATTAAATAGGCTCCAAAGGTATGTAACAACATTGTACTTTAGCAGAGATAACAGAGATATAACCATTCATTGATAAAATATAATATTCACGATGCCAAGATTAATTCGACAATCTATACACTCTATTTGTATGGGCGCGTCGAGGAGACGAAAGGTGAGAAGTAAGAGAGGGGACAAAGAGAAGAATTTTACGCAGGTACAACTTGTTTTTATTAATGAATAAATGTGTGAGCCGCTGTGCACTTATAATAAACAACGTAAATATCCATGCCGGTGTAAGACCTGTTGCCACTTCCAACCTGACATGACTAGGTTTTGGAATTTATTGACAATTATTACATCTAATTTAGTGAAATTACATCTAATTTAGTGAAATTACATCTAATTTAGTTAAATTTGATATAACTAACGATTCAAAATTTTTTGGGTTCAGTTTCAATAAAACAGGTTGAATTATTTTAGCTTTTTTAATATATGTAAATTATTTTGTAAATAAAACGAGAACAATGAAATGGACATATGACAACAGCGGATACAATGTCCTTCTGTGTCCCTTAGAATATGTCTTATTCAAGACCGCACGATATTTGTTAGTAGTTACATCTCCTGTTATCTCTGTACTTTACCAAATTGCACCTGTGCTAATTTCTATCCTGGGAAAATTACTTATTTTGTTTTAATATCCTGTATAACTCGAGTGAATTATTCACATCGCACTCAGACGATTGAGCACTCCGCCTACGGCGTCGTGCTCAAATTTCGTCTTCGTGCGATATGGCCATCATATCCAATCTTGTTGCACAAGGGTTGTATGCAAGGGCTTAGATAAGGAATGGGGGGGGGGGGTAATGGGGGTAATTACCCCCCCAAGTCATAGCCAACATCAATATTTTTTTAAACGGTAGCATAAATAACTAAAAACTTTCTGTAAGTTTCAAAATAAACCAAAGGTTTTATATAGGATTTTTTTTGTAAAACAAATTTAATACCTATAAATTTAGCAGCAAAATATTAATCAAATAAAAAGGTGAATTTGGAACACAATACATGCAGAATTTATTGCAACATCACTAGAAAATAATAAAAGCAAATGTTATTTTGAAAAACTCATTAAATTAAAAGAAGTTTGTAATCCTCGGAGGACATAGACTTTCCTGTTGTAAAAATGTTCTTCTTTGATTTGCCCATTTATGCATTTTTGATAATTAATAATGATAAGCAAATTATTTATGTGTAACCACAATGCACGAAAAAGAAAGAATGATGTAAGAGTGTATCTAACTAGCACGGGACGAGAGCAGAGGTGGGAAGGACTGGGACAACCAGTTATTTTGAAACTACTTATTTTGGAACTTTCTAAATACTTTTGAGGGTATTTATACTTTAAAATACGTGGCCACAGAGCGGGAAAAGGGGGGTACTACCTATGATCATTGAGAACAAAACGTGGAATATAATTTATCTGTGGCGCAACTGTAGTTAAGTGTTTGCAAAATATATTGTAATTTGTTCGTGAAGCACCCTGTAACAATTATTTTAAACCAGTAGCGGCTTGTGTCCAAAATATTGGGGATTCACAATGAGAGAATACAGATCTTCGATCTTCAGTCTTCGGTATATTTATACCTTTCTAAAACACTGAAAGTTTTTTACCCACATCTGTATCTACTAAGATCTATATAATGTCATTGTGAACCCCAATATTTTGGTAACGAGTCACAACTGTTTTAAATTGTACCTTACAATGGACATCTCACCAAAACTTATAATAAACTTATAACGGGTGTTTAAATTAAAGTGTTACAGTTAAATACCGCCGAAAATATGCATTTTATAAAAAAAGTTTCAGACAAAAGTTTTAGTTTTTTGGGGGAAACAGTTTGGCTAAATTCATATTTTTATAGCTGACCATAATATGGCCATATCGAGATAAACTTTTTTTTTTCAAATGGGAACTTCATTTTTTTTCTACATATTCTTAAAATTCATAAAAAGATAAGTAACTTTTAAAGGAAACATTTGTTTTATTGGAATTTTACTTATTGAGTAACATCTACCTAAAAAATTTTGCTGAGCGAAAAGTTGGCCATATTATGGTTAGCTATAAAAATTATTTTAGTCAAAATTTTATCCCCAAAAAACTATAAAACTTTCGTCTGAAACGTTTTTTTTTTATAAAAGGCGGTATTTAACTATAATACTTTAATTTGAACACCCGGTATATTCTACAAAAAGGAAATATTTCCAAACTAAAATGTGACAAAATAATCTCATGAAAAAATAGTATTTAAATAAAAAAACAATGAAGTTTTAAATCAACTTAAGTGTCTTTTTATTATTTTACAAAAATATTAGAAACTTATACAGACCTTACATTTTAAGTCATCTAAATCTAGATTTCCTAGGTTATGACATGTTCGGTCAACTGCTCAAAAATGTCTACTAAATCTTAGCTCTTCATTTTGTATAATTACCCATTTCTGATTTTCCCCTTGTATCGACGAAAATCCAGTTATTTTTCAGCCTTTGTTTTCTTTCAATTTAGCCCTCTGAATGTTCTTACAGATAGCAAGAAAACGAGAAATATTAATACAAAGGACGAACGTAATCGAATAAAATCAGTGGCGCCGTTTCAAATGTTTCCATTTGAATGCTTCACCAAGCGGCCCAAAAAAGCCAATGAAATGCTGAGAGGCGGTAGATCAGGGACACTCGTCACATTTAAGGACTGTAATACTTTTATTTTTGTTGTTTTTTTGTTTAAATTTGAATATAAATTACTTTTTTAATTATTTGACCACAGTTTTTTTAAATTGCATCATCATTTTTTGATAGTAATATTTCAAAGAGTACAATTTTTTTTTTAAATAAATCCCAAATTATGTGTATGTTACAGCACAATATTTTCAAAATAAAGAGTTTAAAAATTGAAATGGACCCGCAAGAATTTTAGAATCAACTAAAATATTGTCAAGAGACGAAAAGCTTACAGCTCGCATGATTTTGTTGTTTTTAAATGTATGTATTATTCATTCTATCTAACTTTATTTCATTACATTGTTGTACACCCAAACTTTTTATTTAGAAAATATTGTTACAAATAGACAACAAACTTTAGTGTATATACGGAAAAAAATAATTTTTTAAATTGTACTTTTAAAAATTAGTGGCGCCATTAAAAATTATACGCATTGCAAAATATGCGCATCTAAAAAACAAAATCGATCTCTCCGAGCAATTATTTTTTACTTGATCAATAAACATTTTATCGAATCTGATCCAACCTTTATGTGCACACTGTATAATAAAACTAGTAGTAGTTATGTAGTAACTTAGATAGTCAAAATATTAAAAGTTTAAAGAACAAATTAGAAAGACACTTTTATCCACAAAAACAAAGCACATGTTGCAAAGAATACAGATAGTCGGTATTTTGACCCTCACATTGCACTAACTTATTTTAGTAAACATGAGTCAATATTCCTTTGTTGAGTATTCCCCAATATCCAGAGTTCATTGACTTACTCAAACACAATAGAGTACAATATAGGGTACCCGATATGTATGTATGTATGAAATAATAAGAAGACACGATTGAAAAAGTCGTTTGGTTCGTTGCGTAAATAAGGACTATATTGCAAGTTTCAGTTTTTTTACTTTAAATACAGATACTCACTCGAAAATTTATTTTTAATTAAATTATTTTCGTGCATGCAGATACTTTTATTGTTGAATTTTCTTTCGAATATACATATAATATGTTCGTTAAATGTCCATAGTTTTTTTTATGGTGACTGGAAAGTGACATCTAGACAAGTCTAGGCGTGTGTCCGAAATTCGAGTATACCTAAACATATATTGGTAATTTGACGCTAATCTCGGAACCGTTTTCAAAATAATTAAGAGATATGTAATTTTTGAATCATATCAAAAAGCATGGCCAATTTTTTTAATAGGCTACTTAACAGATAATTTGATATATAAAGACTACGTTAGAACATTACAAGAACATAAAAAGAAATAGTGGAAACTTTTGGTCATACGTAAATTCTAAAAGGAAAGATGGCGGAGTACCTGAATTTATGACTTATGATGATTTAAATCTTTCAAACATGCAGGATATTGTAAATGGATTTGCTACTTATTTTAAAAATTCCTACAGTAATTCATCAACTTTTGATGTTGACTTTGAGAGTTATTTATCATATAATTTACATGTGCATATAGCTGAATTTAGAGAATCTGATGTGTCGAAGGCAATATTAAAGTTAAAATCTAAATTTACTAAGGGACCAGATAATATAAAGTCGGCATATATGCAATAGTCGGGTAATACGAAATTCTTTATAATTTTAAACTGGGTGACTCCATCTCTAAGGTGATGAGGACATTAGAATGCTCGTTAAAATTATAGACTTCTGGCATGAAATAAAATTGCCGATAGACGCCACCAACGCCGAAAAATGTGTGGTTATGATTTTCACGTATTTAAAGTGTGTGCAAGGTGCCAGTTAAAATCGTTTTGTGACTACATTTTGCTTAAATAAAGTTGTTTAAACGCATGGTAAGTTTGTTTAGGCATTAGATGGTAGAAATCTTAACGATTTGATTTGATATTTTTCATAATAACAAATAGAGTACTTGTTTTGTTTACATTTTGTGTAGCGTGTTATATGGAATATTCCATATTACCCGCCCTATTGCTATCCCATATTACCCGCCGAGTATAAAGTACGGGATTTTTTTATTTTCATAGAAGAAAAAGCGAAAGCAATGGAATGGTCTGATAAAGATATGGAAAACGCCATTGAATCAGTAAGAAACAAAAATATGGGTTATTTGGCCGCAGCGAAAAAATTTAAAGTTGCACGCTCAATACTTTTTCGCCTCCGTAGCACTGAAGGGCCTCCAGCAACTGTTAGTAAAACGAAGTTGGGCAAAAAAATAATTTTGTCAGCGGAGTTAGAAGAGGAATTAGTTCGATATTTACTTATAATGGATCAAAAGTTTTTTGGTCTGACAAGAAGGGATGTCCGATCGTTAGCATTTCAGCTTGCTAAGCGTAACAATATACCACATTCATTCTCCCTTTTACGCGAATCTGCGGGAAAAGATTGGTTTTCGTCATTTATGAACAGGCATAAGGCTACACTAACTTGACGAAAACCCACTGGAACTTCCCTAGCAAGAGCCGTTGGTTTTAATAGGGAAAATGTCACTAAGTTTTTCGACTTATTAGAGAAGACTATGGCACAGTGAAATTATGGGCCTCACCAAATATATAACGTAGGTGAGTCGGGGTTGTCTATTGTGCAATAAATATGCCCAGAAGTGGTATTGCTTAGAGGCAAACGACAAGTTGGTGGTATTACATCAGCAGAGAGAGGCTCTGTTGTAACCATCGTAATGTGTATGAGTGCGGCAGGTGATTTTGTGTCACCCATGATCATCTTTCCGCGCAAAAAAGCAAGTGACCAGCTAAAAAAGGGGGCACCTCCAGGATCGCTGTTTGCTTTTCACCCATCCGAGTGGATTCAAACAGATTTATTTACAAAATGGTTTAATCACTTCCTAGAAAAAGCCAAACCTTCAGCAACAAAACCAACACTGCTGATATTGGACGGCCATCACACTCACACTAGAAATCTAGATTTACTAGTCAAAGCCAAAGACAATCATGTTACTATTTTATACTTACCACCACATATGACGCATAAACTTCAGCCCCTCGACAAGACCGTCATGGGTGCATTAAAGACCTTCTATAACGAAGAAGTGAGAATCTTCGTGAGAACGAAAAAACGTGCAGTAATACATTTGGATATTTGCCAGTTATTTGGTAGCGCCTATCTTAAAGTGCAATCTTGGGAAAGAGCTGTTAAAGGATTTAGTGCCACTGGGATCTATCCCTTAAGAAGAAATATTTTCACAGACGTAGAATTTGCGGCCGAAATGCAAAAATAAAATCAAAATTTGCCGAACGATAATACACGTCCTGATAAAGAGCAAAATAGCTCGCCTAATGTTTATCCTAGTGACATAGTTCCAGTGCCAGAACTAACAAAGAGGTCGGCAACTCGGGGAAGCAAATGTGGACGTTCCAAAATAATTACGTCGACGCCGAATAAGAAAGAATTGGAGCAATCAATTATTCTCTCAAGACAAAAAGTTACCCGAAACGTTTTCGATGAACCTGGACCTAGAGGGCCTTGAAGTTACAATTTTTAAATCGATTTTCCCATATAAATTTAAAACGGCATATGCTGAAATTTGGTATATTGGTAGAGTTTTATGTGGCAAAAAAATGGTATTAAAATTTTGTCCGATAATAATACATAGGCGTAGAACTTGATTTTTTAAATAATTACACCTTTAAAAATTCTACGCCAATGGCAGAAAAGGGGTTTGAGTATGAAATTTGGATTGGGTACTCATTTACTACAAAAAAGTACCCTTGATAACACTCGATTTACTCTCATGGTTTTGACAAAGTTTGTATTTTAATAGTTATTGTTTATGTTCTAAAATTAATAAAATGCAAATTTCGTCAAAACCATGAGAGTAATCGAGTCTTATCAAGAGTACTTTTTTTAAAGTAAATGAGTTGCGCAATCTAAATTTCATACTCAAACTCCTTTTCTTCCATTGGCTTAGAATTTTTAAGGGTGCAATTATTTAACAAATCAAGTTCTACGCCTATGTATTATTATCGGACAAAATTCTAATACCATTTTTTTTGCCACATAAAACTCTACCAATATACCAAATTTCAGCAAAATCGCATATGCCGTTTTAAATTTATATGGGAAAAACGATTTAAAAATTGTAACTTCAAGGCCCTCTGGAGCCCAAATGAAGCAACTTTGTACTAAGGTAATTTTACTTAAATCGACTTATTTTGGTCTAAGGAATATGTGGTATGTTTTTGTAAAGACCTTATATAGACACCCTGTATATTGATGTTCTGAAGTTAAATGATTTTAGTAGTTTTTTACGCATAATAAGTCTATTACATATTACCCGATATGACCATTCCATATTACCCTCCATTTTTTATTTTCGAACAAAAATGTATTTCTTTTAATTATTTTTGTAAAATTACCGAATATGATTTACTTTTTAATTTAGCACCTGTCGCTCCTTGAAGATAGAACTATTTATTAATTAAATATTGTAGCTCTTAAACACATGTTTTGATGTTATCACTATAAAAATAATTGGTATTCCATATATGCCGACTTTACTCTACCATCCTTCATGGTTCACGATTGTCCCCATGCGTTAGCTATTCCTTTAAATAAAATATTTAATTTATGACTGCGTACTGGTACATTTCCTAATGCAATAATCTGTCCTGTTTTTAAAAAAGGTAAAAAAAATTGTATTGCGAACTATCGACCCATCACTACTATATGTAATTTTGCCAAGGTTTTTGAAATTTTACTATAAAATAATATAATACCACACGTCAAACATCAGATGGTGGAAGAACAACATGGTTATTGTAAGAACAGGTCAACAATAACAAATCTTTTCTCATTTACACAATACAGTTCTACAATAATTGATGGCGGCGGTCAACTAGACGTAATATATGGGTGATTCTCGGATAACTGTGATTTTTTATGTCCAGTATTTTATTTATCGTTTAGCATAAGTTTTCCTCATCAAAAAGTTATTAATATTAAAAATTTAGAGGTATTTTACCACCGACATTATGAATTAGATCATAAACTGTAAGGTACTGTTTTTAAAGTATGTTTAGTTTCGATTATTTATATTACCATGATACTCTTTGAGTGATGTTGCCGCTATATTAACTTTGAATATTGCTATGTTAGCGAAATTAGGTATTGGAATGAATATAGTTAGTAAATCTTGGTAATTGAGAGAATTAGCATCTCGGCGTGGTTTTGTATGTTTAATTAATAAAACTCGTTGTTTTTGGACTTTAAACATGTGTTTTCTTGAATATTCTTACATATCAGAAGTTGGATATAGAATCCAGTGATCGCCCGTTGATAGTGGCAGTATTTAGAAGTGTTGTGTATTTTTGTGTCTAATAACTCGTGGAAACGAGTGATGATGAAAAAAAACCCATTGTGACTGTTTTTTTAAATGGAATTAAACTTAAATATTTAGTAGACACCAACAGTTCAGGTACAGTAAATCGGCAAAGTATTTTAGAGAAACTGCATTTTAAAATTGACGCTAGTAAATCATATGTTTTGGAAAGCTTTGTGGACAGTCGCATTGTTTCTCAGTATAATGTAAAATTAAATGTACGTTAAACGTTTTTGTGCTAGACGACAATAAAATGATACATGACTCTATAATCGGACGTGATTTTATTAAATTGCCAAATTTAATGCTGATAGAGGCACAGATGTTTATATTCGTAAACGGGAATGAATAACGAACTAGTGAACGATTTAAGTTGCTTTGAAATTAGAAACTTCGAAATAAATTGTAGATAAACAATAAACAAAAACTTGAGTTTGAAACACTGATGGGTGAATTTTAAGATTTAATTTCAAGGTCCATGGTTGAACTTGGAACAACTGACAGTGCACATATTGAAATTAAAGAAACCGACATCGATTAATGGGACACTCGTGTAAAGGAGTTATAATAAAGTGCTTTAAATACTTCATTTAATAAGAGCATTCGTAGCAGTTTTAGCGTTATTTGGTTATCAAAACAAAGTCGATAGCAGAAGCTTATTTGTTAAACTTGATTTAGTCATCAATCGATCGTATTAATATTTCCGAATTGAGAAGTAAAGTTAAAGAACACATTGATCACGACCAACGTAAACAGAAGTAACGTTATGATAAACAAATTCGTGAATCGGAGCGATTCGAAATTGGTAACTACTTGGTTTGAGTACGGACAGTATCGGTCCACAAAGGCGGTATCGGCCTTGAAATATGGCAGTAACGGCTATCGCATCGGACAGTATCGATCCACAAAGGCAGTATCGGCCTTGAAATATGGCAGTAACGGCCATCGCATCGGGCAGTGTCAGCCCACTAAGGCAGTATCGGCCTTGAAATATGACAGGAACGGCCATCGTATTGGACAGTAGCGGTCCACGAAGACAGTATCGGCCTTAAAATATGAAACAAACGGGCAGTGTCGGCCTCAAACTTTGGAACAAACAGGCAGTGTCGGTCCACCGAGGCAGTATCGGCCTCAAACTTTGGAACAAATGGCCAGTGTCGGACCACCGAGGCGGTATCGGCCGCAAACTTTGGAACAAACGGCCAGTGTCGGCCCACCGAGACAGTATCGGCCTCAAACTTTGCAACAAACGGGCAGTGTCGGCCCACCGAGGCAGTATCGGCCTCAAACTTTGGAACAAACGGGCAGTGTCGGCCCACCGAGGCAGTATCGGCCTCTAACTTTGGAACAAACGGGCAGTGTCGGCCCACCGAGGCAGTATCGGCCTCAAACTATGTAACAAACAGACAGTGTCGGCCTGATCTGTTACCCATCTGACGAGTTTGTCCTCTGCAACCAACTTGCAACTCCGTTGGCGCGAATCTTCAACTTCGTAATGCTTCGTACCGATCATTGTACATTGTTCAGCACTTTTGCTATCCCCGGTACCCACCTCACACATAATCAGTACTCAAACCAAGTAGTTACCAATTTCGAATCGCTCCGATTCACGAATTTGTTTATCATAACGTTATTTCTGTTTACGTTGGTTGTGATCAATGTGTTCTTTAACTTTACTTCTCAATTCGGAAATATTAATACGATCGATTGATGACTAAATCAAGTTTAACAAATAAGCTTCTGCTATCGACTTTGTTTTGATAACCAAATAACGCTAAAACCGATACGTTGGCCGTTACTGCCATATTTCAAGGCCGATGCCGCCTTAGTGGGCCGGTTCTGCCTTGCTGGGCCGATATTGCCTGATGTGATGGCCGTGAATGCCATTGATGATAAGGCTGAGACTGCCTTGGTAGGCCGATATTGCCTGATGTGATGGCCGTGAATGCCATTGATGATAAGGCCGTGATTGCCATTGATGATAAGGCCGTGACTGCCATTGATGATAAGGCCGAGACTGCCTTATGCTAATATGGATTATATGTTATTTTTTTTTGGCCGTTAACGCCATAGTTTAAGGCCGATAATGCCTTGGTAGGCCGATAATGCCTTGGTAGGCCGATACTGCCTGATGTGATGGCCGTGACTGCCATTGATGATAAAGCCGAGACTGCCTTATGCTAATATGATTACATATCTTCTTTCAGTAAAACAAGGACTCTTAAAAAAGAAACTTTTATATTTTGTGTTATCTAAGACCAAATTTGTTGTTATCATGTATCATGTTGATGTCTTTTTAGTTTAGTATGTTTTAGAGTTACATTACTTAGAATATTAGATTGTTTAGTTGAGATGAGGATATCTTAAATTCAGGAAGGCCGAATGTAAGGTACTGTTTTTAAAGTATGTTTGTTTTCGATTGTTTATATTACCATGATACGCTTTGAGTGATGTTGCCGCTATATTAACTTTGAATATTGCTATGTTAGCGAAATTAGGTATTGGAATGAATATAGTTAGTCAATCTTGGTAATGGAGAGAATTAGCATCTCGGCGTGGTTTTGTATGTTTAATTAATAAAACTCGTTGTTTTTGGACTTTAAACATGTGCTTTCTTGAATATTTTTACAAAACCTTCGCAAATTTTTTTTTAAGCTGCATATAAATATACTCGAAATATCAGTACCGTGGCATGTCCAATTCTCATTTTTGAAATTAAATATATAAATTTCTATCAAAATTCATTTTTTAATATAAAATGTACCTCTTATAACTACAATCTAATGCATATTGCATTGAATTTTATTGCAATTTTATACCAATATTTCGATTGATAAAAAAATAATCATTTATATGTCAGTACCGTGGAAATAATGTCAGTACCGTGGCATTAAAATTTTTAAATTTTCTCACAGTTTTCGTTGTGTTGTAGCTGTAGTAAAACCACTTTACATGCTTATTTCTGTACATAAATAGAAAACAAAAACATGTAAAACATACGATTTAAAATATTTTTAATTTGAAAAAAATTTAAAAATCGCAGTTACATGAGAATCACCCATATACAGATTTTTCCAAAGCTTCCGACAAACTCGATCATAAAACATTACATCAAAAGCTTAGCAAGTTTGGATTGTCCAAGCCTGTCCTACATTTTTTTCAATCTTACTTGACAAAAAGAACCCAGTTTGTTGAAGTGGGTGGATTTGAGTCTGTCGATATCTTAGTAACCTCTGGCGTACCTCAAGGCTCGATTCTGGGACCGCTTTTATTTATACTATTCGTAAATGACATCATTAATGACTTTAACGTAAACGTAATTTATGCAGACGATGTCAAAATTTTTTATCAGGTAGATATCTTAAATGATTGTCTTAAATTACAAAGCAATATTAATAAAATAAATAATTGGTGTTTAATAAATAATCTCAATCTCAATGCAAAAAAATGTAATATAGTGTCATATACCAAAAAAGATTTTCCAATTCTCTATAACTACTGTTTGTATGGTGTTATATTAAATAGGCCTGATTTTGCTATAGATCTTAGGGTAAAGTTCGATAGAAAACTTACTTTTAATGAACATCTAAATGACGGGGTAAAAGCATCATTCAGAAATTTGGGATTTATCATTAGGCATGCAGTTGATCTCAATTCTATCGAAACCATGAATATGTTGTACAGTGCGTTCGTCAAATCAAAATTAGAATATGCTTCATTAATATGAAAACCATTTTATGATATTCACATAAGCGCTCTTAAAAACGTTTAAAGACGATATCTAAAATTCTTGGCATTTAAGATAGACGGAACATATCCACCAATTGGGATAAATCACACATTGCTTTTAAATAAATTCCAAATGCAAAGCTTAGAATCACAGCTTAGTAATAAGCTGTGCTTAGAATGTAGACGAAAAAATCCGTCGTTAATATTCCCGTATAAACTTATTAACTACCAAATTGATTGTTCCAAGTTATTAGAACAACTTGTATTTAAAGTGCCAAGAATTGAATCTCGAAACAACTTAATGTTTTATCTCCCGCTATCTCGGACAAAGGACCCCGCAATAATCTCATGGAAATTGGGTTTCTGTCAAATTGTCTGAATTTTTGATATGTTGTAGATTTTGTCATCCTGAACAAAAGTCTCCATGGGCACAAAGTGCCAAAATAAATATTTTGGCAGCTACGGAGCTGCCAAAGCTCCCCTGACCCGTTGCAAAACTATTGATCTTCAATGCTATTTACAGATGTCAAAAGCATATTTTAATTATTCTAATATATAGGGTAATGTTTTTAAGGTTACTGGTTTCACCCATTATGTCAGATTGGACAAATTGACCGTTGACAGCTATCAATTCACTGTCAACGAGAAATATAAAAGTAAATATCCTCTTTTCACATTGAGAGTTTGGGTTTTTAAGGTCGCTCAATTCAATTCTCATCTCAGATTGGACAAATTGACAGTTGACAGCTGTAATTTCACTGTCAACGAAGAATAGAGAAGTAAATATTCTCTGTTGACATTGAGAGGGTAAGTTCTTGAGGTCACTGAATTCAATTCTCATACCAGATTGAAAAATTGACAGTTGACAGCTGTCAATTCACGGTCAAGGTAGAATAAAGAAAAAAATATTCTCTTTTCACATTGAGAGTTTGGGTTTTTAAATAAACGAAGCCTCTCAAGAATCCAATGACTAGCGACGATCGAAATACATCAAATATTTGGGCATAATTATATTCCTTTCAAACATAGGTATTCTCTTGGTGAAGATTATCATACCAAGTTGACAGCTCTAAACTTACGGTGTCGTCAATTTTATGACTTACTTGGATTCAATGATCTAAAAAGTATAGAAATGTTGCAAATAGCAAGATTTAAGTTAAGCATATTTTAATACCAACACTCATTGTAAATAGAGTTACAGTTGTAAACTATTATTTTCTCTGACTGTACATCAGCTTTGGATTTAGCAGGCTCAAAACAAATCATTCTAAGGTCAAAAATAATTTCTTTAATATTTATTCTACTTTGACAGTAAATTGACAGCTGTCAACTGTCAATTGTTCCAATCTGATATTAGAATTGAATTCAGCTTCCTCAAAAGTCCAAACTCCTAATGTCAACAGAGTATATTTACTTTTCTATTCTTCGTTGACAGTGAATTGACAGCTGCCAACTGCCAATTTTGCCAATCTGGCATGAGAATTAAATTCAGCGACCTCAAAAACCCAAACTCTTAATGTGAAAAGAGGATATTTACTTTTATATTCCTAGTTGACAGTCAATTGACAGCTGTCAACTGTCAATTTTGTCAATCTGGCATGAGAATTGAATTCAGCGACCTCAAGAACCCAAACTCTCAATGTCAACAGAGAATATTTACTTCTCTATTCTTCGTTGACAGTGAATCGACAGCTGTCAACGGTTAATTTGTCCAATCTGACATGAAGATTGAGTTCAGCGACCTTAAAAACCCAAACTCAATGTGAAAAGAGGATATTTACTTTTATATTCCTCGTTGACAGTGAATTGACAGCTGTCAACGGTCAATTTGTCCAATCTGACATGAGGGTTGAATCCAGTGACCTCAAGAACCCAAACTCTCAATGTCAACAGAGAATATTTACTTCTCTATTCTTCGTTGACAGTGAATTGACAGCTGTCAACGGTCAATTTGTCCAATCTGACATGAGAATTGAATTCAGCGACCTTAAAAACCCAAACTCTCCATGTGAAAAGAGGATATTTACTTTTATATTCCTCGTTGACAATGAATTGATAGCTGTCAACGGTCAATTTGTCCAATCTGACATGAGGGTTGAATCCAGTGACCTCAAAAACATTACCCTATATATAAGAATAATTGAAATATGTTTTTGACATCTGTAAATAGTATTGAAAATTCCACACCTGTAATTTTAAACCAATCAAAATACGTGTATTTGACAGAACACCATGGCAACGGAGGTATTTTAGTGGAAATTTTTTTCTCGTGGGGTACCCAACAGCGAATTATACTGGAAATTTTTTGACGTTTACAATAACAGACCATTTTTAACAGACTGGTTTTTATTTGTTCACATAATAGGTTTAGTTTTGATACATTTTAGTTACAATGCTAAGGTGTTTTCTATATTCTTCGGCCAATTCTTTTCTTCTTAATGGCGAAAATGCAGGACTTTGGATGCTTTGAATTATGTGTATATGTCTAATGAAATATATATAATATTTAGACAATAATTTATTCACCTTTTTCCCATTCAGCACTTTGAATTTTGCGTAGTTTAGGTGCAAATATTCGTGGACAATTCGGAACAAATTTTCGTTTTTCAAGTTGGAGCCACAATCCTCTATTAATCCGAGTAAGTAAGTCATGGTGCAATGATTGATCATTACATCAGACAATTTCACGCATATTTTGCATAGCGTATGATTTTCAAATCGATTCATTTTTAAACAAATAGGTAATTTTGTTGGTTTTACTTGCTGTGCAATATTCTTTATCGCAACAAAACGCGAGTTATTTAATGTTTTGAACTGTCAAAATACAATGATCACAGCCTCCTACGATTGATGCTTGCTGACGCTGGTTATGAATTTCATACCATTTTAATGCGCTCATAACGCATGTTAATAAAAACGCAGAAAAACAATTTTTTACCACTTGTAGTTATTCAAAACTTACGTAAAATTAAAGAATATACTATTTTCTATTTTCAAATGGTATTCCCATGCAACTACAATGAGTAGAAATAAGCAATTTGAAGGCCTAAATAATTGCAGCGAAACATTTTTTTACGTCGGGCCGCTTGACAACTTCAAAACTGAAATTATATTCGAGGTTAGGGTCTCACTTAGTTACCATGACAACTCAACAATCAATGCGACAACACCTTTTATGTTTCACTGGTGACTTGGAGAAAATAATTTGCATTGTTGAGAAACGAAAAATACATTTTAAAAATATTTAATTTTCAACCATAATTCGGCGTGGAATTTTCTTACCGAATACCACGCGAGGTCAAATTAATATCAGGAAATTTTTTGACCTCTAGTGGTATTACTAGTGAAAATAAATTATTGCGAGGTCCTTTATTAAAAAACTCGCCGTTGTATTTTATGTGTGAAAACTGCAACAACCTGCAAGGTAGAATTGATTTATTTTCTTATAAGCTTTCGCAGCTCAAAAAATTGTAAAGCTGTTTCGGTACTAATTGCCTGTGTTAATTTTTGTTATATTATGTAATTTTTGTTATGTTGAGTAATTTATGTTATGTCCAAATTATGTCTTATTGTGCAATATGTTATATTTACTTTTGAAATTACAATTTTTTTGCTGCTCTATAACTAGGCATTTAGCCTGTAGAGCAGTGTATTTAATAAATAAATAAATAAATAAATATATTACAAGATATGCAATCCTAAGAACATTTTAATGAAAATTGTGTTTTCAAAAAAATCCAAATTATTTTTTTTTCGACTGGCCTACCCTAACTTTGTTATTTATTGCATCGGCCATCTTGGATTTTTTGCCAAAAACAATTACCCTCTAAATAACCTCTTAAAGATTTAAAAAATATCTGGATTGAACTAATGCACTTTCGTGTAGGTATCACGTGCGGTGTTGCCAAATTAAGGAACATTTTATTAATTTGAGGGTAGGTACTTCTTATACAGGGTGGCTCACGCTCAACGGGACGGAGCTTTATGGGAAAACGACTAAAGATATAAAAAATTCGTTTGGGAGGAATACGTAGGTTACAGACGGCTACAATTTAAAATTTGTTAGATGTATACAGGATGTCCCACATAAGAGAAAATATACAAAGTTATATTATTTTTAATGGAACACCCTGTTTTTTATTTTAGAATTAAAAACTACATCAAAAATAATGTCAGTTAACTAAAGGTTCCCTATTACTATTATTATTAGTTTTCGATTTATTTGAATTTTTAAGGAAAAAAAGTCTCCCAGAAATTAATTGTTTACTCTTGTTTGAATAATTTTTAATGAACTAATTTTTTTTTTCTTATGTGGGACATCCTGTATACATCTAACAAATTTTAAATTGTAGCCGTCTGTAACCTACGTATTCCTCCCAAACGAATTTCTTATATCTTTGGTCGTTTTCCCATAAAGCTCCGTCCCGTTGAGCGTGAGCCACCCTGTATATATGGATAGCAAGTGACACACATTTAAAAGGTAATTTAGAGGGAAATAAAATTACATAAAAATTCAAGACGGTTACCATAAAAAATAACAAAATTAAGGCAGTTAACTCGAATGGTTATTTTTTTCTACAAAACAATTCTCCATAAAAATGATTTAAAATATCATATTTTTTTTGAAATAATTCTATCCAATTTTTTTACCTATTTTATTCCAAACGTGTAATTTTATCACATTTTCTTAGTGTTTGTTGACACAACAAATATGACCTCGGACGACTTCTACATACAGAAAATTCATCAAACCATTGGTGGTCCCGATTACTGAGACATTTATTGGTATTGATTGACCCACATCTAGTATTTTCAATCATAACACATCCGCCAAGTATTTCATTAGAAATCGAGTAGTGAAAATTGTATAAAAAGGCAATAATATGTATTTAGGACGAAAAAAACGTTTGAACAAAATTATATTTCAAAAAGATTTTATTGAGATCAAAATAAATCATTGAAAAAATCAACAGCAGATATAACAATGAAAAAAATATTAAAAAGAAAATCTGTTATGAACAGGGTAGGTTTGGGAAATATTATGTTTAAATTTAAGAGTGTGTTCTAAATTTAGTAATATTGAACAAATGGTTAAAAAAATAAACAGTATAAACTCATGATGCGAAAAATTAAAAAAGAAGCTTCCAAACTGGAAGCATCTCCATATTATTAGGTAGAAAAATATTGAAATACATACTAAAAAATTTCATCGAGTTTGTTTTAATAAATTTAAAGTCATAAATAGTAGTGAAATCTATTCACAGAGATTCCAGATATGTTTATTAAATAGAAGTGAATATGAATACTTTAAGAGTCATGGTCTTCTCATACTGTTTAAATTTCTATTCTGAAGTTTATTTTATTCTACTTTAAAAACTCTTTCTGATACTCTGTTCCTTGTTCCATATCATTGTCCGCATCAAAATAAAATAAATTTTATCCCACACAAAAGTATAACAATAACTTTTTTCTACACCCACATGGATATTAGCTTATCTACGCACATACAAAAAAAGTATTCTATTGCCTTCAACTGAAGGAATATATATCATATCCATTCTAGGTAGTGAGAACACTGCAAAAAAATGAAATCCAACCATCACCGTTCATATTTTGATCAACCGATTGCTATTATTTTTAAAATTTTAAATAAGTGACAATTCTGTCAAACTAATTGCCAGTATATTTTTTAGTTATTGAGATTAAACATACATTAAAATGGGCTATTCTTGTGTAGAATCGATAAATAATAGCATTTCTGTTTTTATTTCGTTCATAATTATATATAATTTGTTAATTTAAATAAAACTATATGAAGTCAATTTAATGACGAGTATTAAAGCAACAAAAATAAAAGAATAGGTGGTCCTGTGGTTAGCGTTCTTGCCTTCCACGCGGAAGACGAGTTCGATTTTCGTATGGGGAAAAATGAAATGAACTTCTTTCTTTTTTTTTTCGTTTATTTAATTTTAAAATTATTAAAAATCATAAATTATTTTAAAATTGGTTATTTTGTCTTAATAACCTAAAATATTTTTTTTATTTGTAAATTTTCGTTAGTGGGTCGTAGAAAAAATATACTGGATTGTTTACATCGCACTCAGACGATTGAGCACTCCGCCTACGGCACCGTGCTCACATTTCGTATGGCCATCATATCCACTCTTGTTGCATAAACTATTATAGTATTCGAAAGAAAATAAACAAATTTGGAATCCCTGGTATTAGTAGGCATAAACGTTTTAGTCAGCACTAAAAGGAAAACAAATTAAAAAAAAATAATAATTTTACAATGATTAGGAGATAATGACTTTAAAAAATCCAAAAGATAGTTCAAGAGAAAATAGGATTTAAAGGCCAGCTCATTTTTTTTGGACTGTTCTTTCAGAATAAGGATTTAAATAGTAAACATTTTTGTAACATGATACTTGATATTTTATCTATTTGTTATAGTGTGTTTAAGCTCTATTGATTTTGGGCGTGTGTCAGGTTATTAAATAACTCGAATTACCTTGAAAAAGAAGTTGGGCACCACTATATTTAAAACTTACTATACTTGAGTTTAGATTAGTGATAAAAATATAGAAAATCACTAACCACTAACAAATTATATTTAAACCAAGTTTTAGATAAGGTAGTAACAAATTCCAATTATAGTCCTACTTAATTCAAATTTAAGATGATTTATTTAAAAGCACACTTATCTTTTGTACAGGAGGTAGTAATATAAGGAATGTGATTTGTATGGTATGCTTCAGGACTTCTTTAATGGGATTCGGGATCCTTATTCTTAATTCTTTACTTGAACGATATTGAGAAATTTGGTATTCTAACTTAACTCGAAACGTGTCGATCTTCTATAGTTGAACCAAACCACGGTCTTCAGATTGCACCAAACTCTTAGGTATAAAAACCATAAAACTTCTAGATATAAATCCACATAAACTGTCTAGATATAGATCCAAATTAACAGTCTAGATATAAATCTCCATAAACCGTCTAGATATAGCTAATGCTTAAATACTACTAGGAAAACTAATTTTCGTATTATCTTACACGAAAAGAGGATAAATCAGGATATTTCTTAAAGATTGTTTTTAAATAACTCGCTGTAAAAATCGGTAAGTAGAGATCTTGTAAGTCGTTTCGTTATTATTGACACAAACTGACTTCTCGGTTTCAAAAACTTGTACAGAATCATATTAATAACTGATAGATACAGTGTTAAGCCAGCAAACGAAAAGAAAAATAAAAAAACAAATTTATTAATGTAATTCGGACACTCTCCTAAATTGGTAATTTCAAACTAGATAGTTTCAAATACTTATCCAAAATTATACTAACAAATAAAGAGAAAAGTATGTTAACAAGGAAATTAGGTAGAAATTTTTTTATTAAAAAAAAATACTATTAGTAACTGAATACATATTACCAAAAATTAAGGTATTGCTTTAAAAAATAAGCACTAGCAGACAGTTAAAAGTTAGAAGGTAATGTCTGGTCTGACTCATAAATATTCCAATGATGTAAAAGGAAAAAAGTTGACTACAGGCGGTATTACTTGGTCGTGTAGGTAATAACAGAAAAAGCTTGATATAATATTCTGGCCTAACAGTAAATATTCCAAAGGTGTAAAAGAAAAAAAATGACTATAGGCGGTATTACTTGGTCATGTAATTTTTACTATTCTGGCCTGACATTAAATATGAAAAATTTAGTAATATTTTAACTTATTAAAAGGAACGGTATGGAAATCAAGGCAATTGCAGAATATATTATTCAGTGTCAGAGGTATCATTATTAACGTTAGGTATGACTTCATTATCATCATCTTCAGATAAATGTAAGAAGCAATATATTTAATTAATTAAAGGGCAAAGTTTTATCACTAACAAAAAAAAATTACTCGATAGGCACAAAAATCAACTTTAGGTAAAAATCCATAAACTATACATTTAAATCCGTGTATAATGAATATATAGGTATATCACTTGCAAAATATGTATAAATATGTGTAAATAAATGTATAAATATGTAAAAAATATGTATAAATAAACACTGAACCTAGTACAAAATGCAGATATATAAAATTTGGCGATACGATACACAGATTTAGAGAAAAGGTTAAAATAATAGGTAAGAAAGTATTAGTAAAAATATACAAGACATGCAGTTAGTATAGTTAACCTCTGTGAAATACCTAGTGAATTAGAACGATAAGTTATAAGGAAACTATTTCAAAGTAAAGAGCTATTTAACCCAATAGTTGAGGCGCCATTTTTGTTGGAAGGCTCCGAAATAAGATTTAAGCCTATAGCATATTCAAATGAAATTCTAAAGTATCGTACTGAAAGAAAAGACATAATTTATACCAATGAAACTTATTTGTAAAAGTAAGCAATGCCAGGGCCGCCGAGAGCCAGGTCGGGCCCCGGGACTATTTTCCAGGTCAGGCCCAGCGACAATTTTATAAAAAAATTAAGTCTTTTCAATATCCCATTTCTAAAAAAATCAAAAAAATAAAAAATACCAAAAAAAAACAAACAACAAAACAAACAAAAAACCAAACAAAAAAACAAACAAACAAAACAAACAAAACAAAACAAACAAAAAAAAACAAACAAAACAAACAAAAAAAACAAACAAAAAAACAAACAAAAAAAACGAACAAAAAAAAAAACAAACAAAAAAAAACAAAAACATGTCCTCCCTCTTATACTCTAGTCCCTAAGCTACCGGGCAGTGTTGCCAGAATATGTTTTTGTAATGTACCAGATTTTTCTAAAAAATGTACCAGATTTCATGAAAATGTACTAGATTCTATAAAATTACCAGATTTATGAAGTATGGTCATTAAAGAGCAAAAAAAAGGTTTATAGAGAACATGAACACAACAATTTTAAACAATATTTTATCTCTCGACAAATTTCTGACACTATTTTATCTCTCGAGCAGTTTTTGAATAAGATTTTAATATCTTTTGATGCCCTCTTATCTCTCGAACAGTTTTTATATCTTTTTTATCTCTTGAGCTATTTTGAAACAATATTTTATCTCTCGATAAATTTCTAACAGTATTTTATCTCCAGAGCAATTTTTAACAACTTTTTTTATCCCTTGAGAAATGTTTGTACAAAATTTGTTGTACAATTTTTTACATTATTTAATCACTCGAGCAATTTGTAACAGCTTTTTTACCTTTCAAGCTATTTTTGAACACTATTTTATCTCTCGAGCAATTTTTAAAAAAGATTTTAATACCTTCTGATAATATTTTATCTCTCGAACAGTTTTTAAAAAACCTTTTTTTATCTCTTGAGCTATTTTTAAAAAATAATTTATCTCTCGATAAATTTTCAACAGTATTCTATCTCTCGAGCAATTTTTAACAACTTTTTTTTATCACTCGAGCAATTTTAACAGCCTTTTTTTACCTTTCAAGCTATTTTTTGAAAAATATTTGATCTCTCGTGCAATTTTTGAGCAAAATTTTAACAATTTCTAACACTATTTTATCTCTCGAGCAATTTTTGAAAAATATTTAACACCTTTTGGTAATATTTTATCTCTCGAACAGTTTTAAACAATTTTAAACACATTTCTAACAGTATTTTATCTCCAGATCAATTTTTAACAACTTCTTTATCCCTTGAGAAATGTTTGTACAAAATTTTTTGTACAATTTTTAACATTATTTAATCACTCGAGCAATTTGTAACAGCTTTTTTACCTTTCAAGCTATTTTTGAACAATATTTTATCTCTCGTGCAGTTTTTGAGCAAAATTTTAATAATTTCTAATACTATTTTACCTCTCGAACAATTTTTATTAACATTTTTTATCTTTCCAATTTTTAAACAATGTTTTATCTCTCGAGAAATGTTTAACAGTATTTTTTAATTCTCGAGTAATTTTTGAATAAGATTTTAATAACTTATGATACTATTTTATCTCTCGAACAATTTTTAAACCATTTTTTATCTCTTAAGCTATATTTAAACAATATTTTATCTTTCGATAAATTTCTAACATTATTCTATCTCTCGAGCAATTTTTAACAACTTTTTTATCTCTTTAGCAAACTGCACAATATTTTAACTCTCGACAAATTTATAAAAATATTTTAACTCTCGATAAATTTTTAACAATGTCTTATATCTCGAGCAATTTTTGTACAATATTTTATCTCTCGAGCATTTTCTAATAGTATTTTATGGTTCGAGGAATGTTTAAACAATGTTTTATCTCTCGAGAAATGTCTAATAGGTATCTCTTAAGTCAATTTTGAACAATATTTTATTTCTCAAGAAATTTTTCAATAGTATTTTATCACTCGAGCAATTTTTGAACAAGGGTTTAACATTTTGTAATACTATTTTACCTCGAGCAATTTTTGAACACGATTTTAACAATTTATAATACTATTTAATCTCTGGAAAAATTATTAAATATTTTTATGTCTCATTAAATTACTAACAGTATTTTTATCCCTATAGCAATTTTTGAACAATATTTTACCCCTAAAGTAATTTCTAATACTATTTTATACTTCGACCAATTTTTAACACCATTTTTTTACCACTCAAGCCATTTTTGAACAATATTTGATCTCTCGTGTAATTTTTAAACAATATTTTATCTCTCGAGAAATGTCTATTATTTTATCTCTGAAGTAATTTTTAACAACTATTTTAATTTCTCTTGCAATTTTTGACCAATATATTTTACACTTCAAATGAAAAGATACGCTGAAAAAAGTACTAGATATTGTTTCGAGTGTACTAGAGTACCAGATTCTTAGAGAATGTACTAGATCTAGTACAATTGTACTAGACTGGCAACACTGCTACCGGGCCCCCTTTATGCCCCTGCTGGGCCCCCACTTGAGCCCGGGCTCCGGGAATTAGTATTAGTACCCTCGTCGGCCCTAACCAATGCTACAGCAGTATGCTAACTTAGCTGCTACTCCAGCTACCTGGGTAAATATTAAAAAAACATGAGGAAGCTTTAAAAAATCTTATAGTAATTATAAACACTATTGTCATTGGCTAATATGAACAAACCAGTGTTGTTTTTCAGTAAAATGTAATAAATGTCATTTTAAGATAGGCTTCCTAAAGTTCGGCGCATGCTTCACAAAAAAAATCCCTTAGTAGGTTTGTTTTATAGTGGATTTTATTTGTTGCACTATTGTCACACTCGACACTGTATTTGAACTGTCATACTTGTCAAAAGTATATGCTACACATGTGATACAGTCAAATATTTGAAACTACACTGAACAAACAATTGCTGCGTTTGAATATCCACATCGTATGCATCTGAGATGTTGTGAATCTTTGATCACGTTATTCAATATACGGACAGATGTGTCCGATGTGGATAAACAAACGCTCGATATGTAAAAAATGCATCGGATATGGATATTCAAACGCAGCAAATGTTGTTCTTGGACCAAAAAAAAATCGTAATAGACAGGCGCACTAAAACGTAATAAATTTCAGTAAAAGGTAATAGATATCAGTAAAAGGTAATAAACGTCATTTTAAGATCGGATTCCTTTATATTTCGGCGCATGCGCACAATTCAATGGATTGTTCCAGATAGGGTTGCCACCTCTCTTTTTTTGAACAGGAGAGTCTTTTTTTGAAACAAAATGTCCTTGTGACTTTTTAAAGCTTAAAATGTCCTTTTTACGGAAAATGTCGTTTTTGAGTTGTTTGAGTAACAGCGCATATAAGTTGACGACCCTTTTTTTTGTTCAGTCCAACGACCTTTTTTTTTTCTTCTAGAAGCTCGGTAAGAGACGAGTGAGAAGGAATATTTCTTTCGTCCAGCTCGTTCAGCTCGACTTTTTTTTTGAGAATTTCACTAAAAGAATGAGGACTTTGTATACCAGATCCCCTGTCAGCGTCATTGTCCTTTTTTCACTTTTCAAAAAGGTGACAATCCTAGTTCCAGACCTAATCCAAACTGTTTAAGCAAGCGCGATTTAAAGATAGTAATAGTTTTAAATTGTGCTCAGTTGCTCACTGGAAATGTAGAAATTGATTGTGCATGGGGGAGAATTTACTAAGGCATTTTTCTTAAATGAATAGTAATATATTTTAGAAAAACGTGGTAACGTAACATATAAACCAAAAAATTAATAGATTTATTACGAAAGTAATGACAAGAACAATCCTGGAACAAACTCTAATAAATAACACTTTTTGAGTATGAAATAACTAATTTATTATATATTTAATTATCGCCATGTGCAAAAAAAATCTACAATTAATAAACCTTTTAAAAATACATATTAATGCTCTACATATGAAGCAATCGAAATGATTCGACTATTTTGCGTTAGGCAAACTGGATACAATCACACTATCGTTTTATATCTTGACACACTTCTGACAGTGAAGTAGACTATAATCAAAAAGTAAGAATAACAAAAGAGGAAAAGTCAAAAAGTACGAATAATAAAAGAGGACAAGTCAAAGAGTAAGAATAACAAAAGAAGACAGAGAAAGCAGGTAAATGTAACAGAGATAGCGCTACATGGGCATCCGCTGAGTATTTAAGCTTATTCTGATACAGTTAGCTTTACGAAGCAACAAGTGTTGTTTACTGAGTCTATATTTGACTTTTCTTGTTTAAGGTTTGACTTATTAAAAAAAAAAAAAAATTTGTTTCGTTAAGAAATTACTGACATCTAGGCAACCAATATTACTACTTTCTTGTATTGTTAGTTGCACATGCATCATTTTATTGACATAGAACATAATATTAATTATTTATTCTCAACGATTTGTAGTGTGTTTATATGACTTATTAAAGTTATTTAAATTTCAAAAAAGTGGGTTATTTTGTCGTGGATTGTGTTTTAATTATTTTGTGCTGATTTATAATGGGAAATAAGGACCAAAATTCTATTTTTATAAGTCAACTTGCCCTTTTTTATATAAACGTTCAATAATAATGTATATTATTGATTTTAAATCTAAAAAGGGTTTATTTTTATTTGTTTTCTTTTCGCAACTAGTGACATAATGATTTTTTCGTAACCAGTTTCATAATGCTTAAAGTAGATCCTTTTGAAACTTGCTGCGATTACAAAAACTGTCACTTTATACGTCAAAATTAGAAAAATATATTTATGATTTTCCAAATAATATATGCCAATATGCCTATGTAAGTTATAGGTTATGGAACTAACAATACAAACGTTATATTGGTTGCCTAGATAGGTATAATATTATTGTAATTGAGAAAGAACATACATAATTGATAATTTATTTTTTAAATATTTGATATAACTACTACAACTATCTATTCAAATAAATCAAATTATGTAAAATGCCACATTTTCTCTACAATTTTCCAAATATTCTTTTTATAATATCTTGTATGTTTTGTGTAACTTGTTCTCATTCAAATATTCACTAACTACATAAAATAAGGCATTTCCTAACTGGTTGTAAATAGTTATTTATGTGTCAAGCTCGGAAAGTGATACACTTTTTGTACAATATTTTTTGTGCTGCCACGAATAATTTGACAATAATATACCGGGTGTTCAAATTAAAGTGTTACAGTTAAATACCGCCGAAAAATATGCATTTTAGAAAAAAAAGTTTCAGACAAAAGTTTTATAGTTTTTTATGGGAAACATTTTGGCTAAATTCATTTTTTTTATAGCTGACTATAATATGGCCATATCGAGGCGGACTTTGTTTTTTTTAAATGGGAATCCCATTTGTTTCTTACATATTCTTAAAGTACATAAAAAAATAAGAAACTTTTGATAGAAATATTTTTTTTATTGGACTTTTACTTTTTGAGTAACAGCTGCTTGAAAATTTTGCTGGGCGAAAAAAAAGTTGGCCATCTTATGGTTAGCTGTAAAAAACGATTTTAGCCAAAAATTTTTCCCCACAAAACTATAAAACTTTCGTCTGAAACGTTTTTTTTTTTATAAAAAGCGGAATTTAGTTGTAACACTTTAATTTGAACACCCGGTAGAAACAGAATATTTATTGCTCAAAATTTATAACAAAACTTAACTCATTTATTATTAATGTTGAATGTGCAGTTATGCAAAGTACAATGAATAAACGTCAATTTAGGAATCATAATATCAATAATATTGGATTCGATTCTTGAAGTTCCAGGTTGGTTTTGTTTATTTTCTATGTTAGGAATGTATTTTCTCTTTTTACTTTGTTCTGAATTAAATCTTTGATGTAACCTTCTGCAACGGCCGAAGATTTCCATCCTCCGTGGCGTTTTAAGCTTGTTAAATTTCCACCTCCATTAATCAGTAATGTGGCTAAATTACTGTGGAAACAATGGACAGTATATTCTGTTGGGTTAGACAATTTTAGATACGTAGCTATTTTGCAAGGGAAGTTTCTCCTTGAATGCATGAATAGGTTGAGTATTGTTTTTAAAAAATATAAATAATCTGCGATGTGTGATATGATTTGGACGTAGAAATATGTTCTATATAATTCTAAATGGAATGTTTGTTTTTGTGTTAGGAATGTTTATTATTAGCGTATCATTCTTATCATGCACATCATCTACGGTCATTTTTACTAATTCATCACGACGACATGCGCTGGCCAAGTCAATTACCAGTATAAGGTAGTCTACAAAAAATTTAAATGTCAAAATTTTAAATGTGGCCACTAAAACTTATTGAAAATACTTTAATAGAGAGATACTCAAGATTTGAGGCTTCTGTCAAAAATGTATCTACTTCTTGTTTACAAAAAACTTTATACTTCTTTGCTTTATATCCCACAGATTTTTTCTTTAAAAGTGCTAATAACCTCGGAAATTTACTAATATCAATGAAGCTTACTAAAACGCAATAAAAGGAACATCTCACAGAATGGGTGTTAGAGAATAACAGTAGACAAGTTTCAGGATTTTTTCCAGAGTAGCTATTCTTGAATTCGAGGGAGTAAAAAACCGGTTTTTCCTCTTTATCTGTAATGCACAAACTTTGTATTTTTGTCTCACAATTCGCTCAAAATGTCTACTCTCTGAGAATCAAGAACAGGTACCTAGAAGTCAACGAGTTATGAAATAATGCATTTATTTCACTCATTTACACTGTACTGCAAGATATAAATAACGGTAAAGTGTTTTATTATAGGTTTCTATTTTACAAGCAATATAGGTATTTTAAAATTATGTCAGAAATTAATTATTATAATTAATAGGGTTTAACAAAAAATTATACGTTATTAAAATTGTAAATAGGCATATAAAAAATGTCTATTAAAAAAAGTTATAACTTACTCACCTATTAATAAATTTTAATTATTACTGTAACAGTTATAAAATATTTAATAACCGGTTTAAAAAGGTATGAAACATGCTTTTTTTAGATAAACATTATAGGTTCTGTAGTTCGTCCCAATGGTGTAGGAATGAACTACACTAACGGACACTAAACCTTTTGTTTGGCCCGGTGTAAAATCCACTACACCTTCCTGTCGGCGATGTGGTGTCCACTGGTAATTATTTTCTCCACCAGCTATTTAGCAGGAGTGAATTACACTCCTCGACATGTGTATAAGAAATAAGGAGGACGTAAACTAGGTAAATAAGGTGGTTTAATTGACACTGGTGCACACTGCACCGACAGCGAACGAAAAAATCTATTATAATTCAGATAACACTATAGCAAAGAATACCAAAATAGATCGGATACTACATGCATTTGCCAACATTTCTCAGTCATCTGGTCCCTCTAATTTAACGTACCAAATTGATACGTATAAATTTTATTTCCTGATAATCTTTCAATCAATTTGATAGAAAAGCTCATAAAATTCTGGAGATGCTAAATTGGTGGATCTCACCTAATCGAAAGACCAAAAGCCGATAGTAGTATTAAAACGTTGAATTTTTTTTTGTAAAGCATTCGCATTACTTAGGTTAAAACATGTGATGATTTTCACAAGCCTTGGTTTTTAAAACCATTCTATATCGCCTTTTGATTAGGGTTTACAAACTTGTTCGAGCAATTTATCCAATAATAATTGGCCCCTTCATCTCTTAAGCCTGCTCATGTAAAATATTTGGACTCCTTATACGCCTATTTATTTAAAAATATTTGGTCCCTTTTAAATATGTCCATGTAAAATTATATAATCCCTTTTTACTCCCTTAGATCTGTTCATGTAAAAATATTTGCACCCATTGTCGCTTATGCCTACCTACGTATAAAAATTTAAAATGGTTTTAAAAAAACGGCAACATTATTTTTTATTTTGATAAATTTATAATACCAATTCTTTGGGCAGTGCATTTATAGTTCTCATAGTTTTAAAATAGTAGTGTTAATCCGTTATACTTAAAAGAATACGTCAAAATTTTCCCCTTAACATTTCTGGGCTGTTTTCAATAACGGTGTTCAATTATTTAAAAAATAAAACACAATTTACAGATTTTATTTTTGTTTTGTTTTCTGTTTTGTTGTTAAACATAATGTCAAATGTGAAATTTCAGTATTCATGGTCTTTTTTGCGATTTTTTAATTTTTCGATTTTTCGATTTTTAATTTAATAGTTTTTTGCGTTTTTTCGATATTTGGATATTTGGATATTTGGATATTTGGATATTTGGATATTTGGATATTTGGATATTTGGATATTTGGATATTTGGATATTTGGATATTTGGATATTTGGATATTTGGATATTTGGATATTTGGATATTTGGATATTTGGATATTTGGATATTTGGATATTTGGATATTTGGATATTTGGATATTTGGATATTTGGATATTTGGATATTTGGATATTTGGATATTTGGATATTTGGATATTTGGATATTTGGATATTTGGATATTTGGATATTTGGATATTTGGATATTTGGATATTTGGATATTTGGATATTTGGATATTTGGATATTTGGATATTTGGATATTTGGATATTTGGATATTTCGTCTGCACGAATGCAATTCTGAGGCCCCATAGGAAGGAATTATTAAAAAAGGAACAGATATGTGTAGAAAAACCCAAACAAACTTTCCACAAGAAAGTTCGTACTAAATTAAATAATTTTTCTCAATCACTACTTGTCATCGAGTGGTTTTCTTATCATAGCTTGTTAGTTTTCAAGAAAATCAGTTATTTTGTCGTGTATTGAACAAGAGTGGATCAGTGTTTTCGATTATTTTGTGAAGATAGGTTGAAGGTACCTAAGTTTATTAACAATCTCTATTTTTATGAAGCCAATACCTTTATTCCTTCAATATAAATTTTCAAATTGATTTTAAAACCAAAAAAGGTTTATTTCTGTTTTCTTCTCGCAGCTGGTGATATGTATTTTTGTAACCTGTTTCATAATTTTTAACTTTATATAACTGGTTGCATAAAGTAGATAATTTTGACACTTGCTGCGATTACAAAAGATGTTACTTTATATGTCAAAATTAGAAAAAATACTTTTACTTACAATGTATTTGATTCAAATAAATTTATTTTTAAAGTAGCAATATTGGTAAAAACCACAATAAAACTAAATTCAAGCAAGGAACTAACATTTTCTTTCCAGTGACGGTCTTTACCAAATGTACATTTCTGTATTTCCAGAGGGTTGAAATTTAATATCTAATGTTGTAATTTTATAAATATATTTGCAGTTTGCAAATCTCGATTAATGAAAATTATTAATATGGTTCATTAATTAATTAAAAGATCTTTCAAAAAGTGTATCGCAAGAACCTTATTTTTATTGTAAATATCATCGATAACGTCATCATGATTTATTATCTCGTTGGCCAACAAAGCATTGGGTTTCTAAAATAAATTATGATATTGATTTTAAAATTTTGTTTGTCTTCAACAATTTTTCTGAAAAGATAAAATTAAAAAAATAGGAATAATAATACCCAACCCACCCCCCCTTATACTGTCCCTCTAAAAATTATTTTTTCTTTTTTTTTAATATTAAATCAAATGAAATAAAAACTTTTAAGTTCTCCAAGAAATTTGAAGTCGATAGTTTGCTCCGGTTGAAAGTTTGGACCGAAAATTGGTTTTTCCATTCCCCTTTGAATGTATTTATCTCCCTTATTTCAAAATTTCGGATATTAGTTTATACAGAGTGTTCCATAATGACACGCTAATATTTAAGCGGGTGATTCTTGTATAACAGTGTAACGTTGAGTGGGAATAAGAAAAAAGTCATCAAATATACATTTATACTTTTATATTGAAACTTAACTTCTATCGACAGAGTCGCGCTATTTATATAAAAATGTAACAACCTAGAAAGAACCAACCCTAGATAGAAGAGCCTCGATGCGTTCGTAAAGTGCTTCATCTACGCGTCGGCTGCGTGCAAGAGATATTCTTGTTAATTTCTCGAGTCTTCGAGGTGAACAAGCAGTGATGGCCAACGTCAAACTCTACGGCGCGGTCAAGGTAAATAGAGTACAGTGTCGGTTTCAGGCGATCGCACGACAGTATGTTTTGTGTACCTATCATATATTATAAACTAGCTTTTGCCCGCGACTTAGTATGCGAAGATGATGAGAAAATATAAATACTGATTTTTATAGGAAGAGGGTGATGTTGATGTATTGTTTTTTTAACAGAGATAATTTGATTATATGGAAACAGTGTACCTAAATGATGAGCTTCTTGGTGTAAAATTTCTCCATAAACTACGTTTTTTATTTGTTTATGTGGCGGCGACAAAACCTTACACTCTAATAAGCCACATAAAACTGGCCGTGGGAGAAACATTTTTCCATCAAATCCACGCAGCGAATTTAAAGTTTCACCCTGTGATTTTGGTCATGGTGAAACTTCATTTTATGGTTTTTAATAAATTTTTAAGTTTTTTTAACTAGTATCTCCTTAGCGCACTCCTAAGGTACTCAAAGAATATTTCCTTAAAATTTTAAATCTCTAGGTCCAGCGTTGTTTGTCAGTCAGTAACGGTACAAATAATAATATGTGTATGAAATAGAATTTTTCCTTTTGTCTTTATTTTTTGTAATAGTAATAATTATGGTATATTCGTCCGTATACGTACTTTTTGGCTTCATATGCTTTGTTATATTGTAAATCTAACGTGTTCTTTTAATATAATTTTTTTTTAATAAATAAACCGATTAATTTCCCTATTTTATAAATAAACTATTGTTTTACTCATTTAGTTATTGGTACTCACTCAATAATGACCTCATAAAATACTTTCTTTACACCACTGCTTTGGTGATATATGGATAATTTTAAATCAACCAATGACTTGAAAAGCTTACATCAGCGCTGCAAAACTGCATTATAATTGTAATTACTATAATTAAATGCACATGTCTATAAAGCGAGGTCCGTAAATGTTTCAAATGATTTTATAGTCTAGTCAAGGAATGCTCAAAAAATGGGTTTTACCTACAAAGACTTTTAGGGTATATTTATTGTGACTTATTTTTCTAAATAATAATAGTATTATGCATGAGCATGAGCTGTAGAAAATATTCAAAAAATGTATTTATAGTCAAATACAAAAATTCACAATGTTATTATTTATACTCACATATTAATAGCATTATTAATATACACAGTCATAAGAAAATTTGAACAACATTCAATTCAAGCATCAGCACACAGCTTATGTTAAATGGATAATCTGGGAATGTCGAAAATATCTTTCTTATTTTTTTTTTAATATGACTCTGTTATCAACAAAATGTGTGGCTACTGAAGACCACAACCAGAGATAACAGAGATATAATCATTCATTGCTAAAATATAATATTCACGATGCCAAGATTAATTCGACAATCACTCTATTTGTAGGGACGCAGCGAGGAGACGAAAGGTGTGAATAAAGATAGGCGATAAAGAGAAGCATTTTTCGCAGATACAACTTATTTTTATCAATGAATAAATGTGTAAGACGCTGTGCGCTCATAATAAACAACGTAAATATCCATGCCGGTGTAAGCCCTGTTGCCACTTCCAACCTAACATGAGTAGGTTTTGGAATTTATTGAAAATTATTACATCTAATTTAGTCAAATTATATCTAATTTAGTTAAACTTAATATAACTAATGATTCAAAATTTTTTGGGTTCAGTTGCAATAAAATAGGTTGAATTATTTTAGCTTTTTTTATTATATGTAAATAATTTTGTAAACAAAACGAGAACAATAAAATAGGCAGGACCGCACGATATTTGTTAGTAGTTATATCTCCAGTTATCTCTGACCACAAGTAATATCAAGATATAAGTCGCGCTGGGAGTCAGTAACAAATCCTACACAGAACTCTCAATATTACAAAAAAATAATAATAAACTGACACTGGTTAATTGGGTAATTATTATCAAAGTCATAAAACTGATTAAAAAAATAGGCGAAAACAAAAGAACACATTTTGCTTTGCCCTGAAGTTAGCGTGCATCGTTAACTTTTGGCAATTCATTTGTAAAATTTGAAATTTTCGTCTTCGTTTTTGTGAGGTTCGAAAAATGGAATGAAGGTGCCGGGTTGTTCGTAAGTGACATTAATGTTTTCAGTATATCAGTGTAATTAAAACCACAGCAAAAGTATGTTTTCAACAAAATATTAGCGAAAAAATACAAAAAATTGTGAAAAAAAGTACTTGACATGAGTAGGGGAGATCTGTGATGGTTGCCACGGGTATCATTTGTAACATTCGACCTACAGCCGCCATCTATGATGTTAAACGCAAACAACTTGTACACACTTCACATCTAGCCCTACTCGACATGTTGAGGGTCAATAGTTTGGGAAACTTGAACAAGAGGATGTGAAATTAAAGAAAATGTTGTTTTCATTTTTAGATCCTTTTGTGAATATCTTCCTAAGCATGTATTTTATGTGTAGTTTACTTAGACCATTTAAATCAGCATGTAATTGTGTATAAAATCAACAATTTAGAACATCTAAATTTTAAGGTTAGGTAGTTTGTTGATGAACATTCAATTGATGTGTCTGTTGGTGTCAGTTGTAACATAACCACGGGTGGCGATTGTAATATGTTACAACCAACACCAATGAAAAATTATACGTAAATTCTTGCATTATTTTATTCTCGGCAATATGAAACCAAGAGTGAGAAAAACGAATAGGGGCAGTATTCCGCAACAAACTTACGATAAGACTGCAAATAAAGTATTAAATGACCATGTTTCTGTAAGAGCTGCTTCAAGGCAATATGGAATTTGTTACGTCTCTTTGCACCGTTACGTAAACTCTTTAAGAAATAATGTGCAGCCACGTGCTGGATACTGGGCTCATAACAAAGTGTTTTCTGTGGAACAGGAAGAAGAATTAGGTAGGTACGTGCAGAATGCAGCCACGATGTATTTTGGTCTTTCCACGAGAGACATGATAAAATTAGCATATCAGTTTGCCTCTGTAAATGAATTGCATTTGGAATGGCTAGTAAAGACCGGTTAACAATATTTCTCAAACGAAACCTTTATTTGTCAATTTGAACGGCTGAATTTACAAGCTTGGCCCGAGCAATAAATTTTAATAAAGAAAATGGACGTTTTTTGACAACCTGGCTGGTGTGTTAGATAGGCATCATTTTGCGCCACAAAATATTTATAATGTGGACGAAACAGGCTGCATCACTGTACAGAAACCAACCAAAGTTCTCGCTACGAAATGTGTTAAGCAAGTAGACTCTATAACTTCCCAAGAAAGGGGTACTTTGTTGACGATGTATTTAGCCGTTAGTGCAATAGGAAACAGCGTCCCACCTATGTTAGTATTTCCTTTAGCTAGATACCACGATCGTTTTATCAGGGATGGTCCACCTGGATGCAACGGAGCAGCTAACAAAAGCGGCTGGATGAAGTACGAATTTTTGGTATTTCTTAAGCATTTCGCAAATTTTGCTAAGCCTTCGGAGAACAGCAAAGTTTTGCTTATTTTGGATAACCATTCTTCCAACCTATCTCTTCTAGTGATAAATTTTTGCCAAGATAATTTTATAACACTGCTCTCCATTCCTCCCTACACGTCCCATAGCTGCAACCGCTTAACCGTACTATATTTGGACCATTTAAAAGGATTTATTATAGCGAATGTGACAATTGGATGAGAAACAACCCCGGGAAACGAATGATTATTTATAAAATCCCAGGTATAATTCGAAATGCTCTACCTCAAGGCATAACCCCTCAGAACATAATATCTAGCATTAGATGCACGGGATTTTGGCTGTTCAATAGACAAATATTTACCGACGATGATTTTGCGCCTAGCACTGTAACCGATAAGCCTCTTGAAGAAGAAAATAATGCTAACGATCCCACTGATTGTCCTCCAAAAGAACCAACCAGAAATCAGTGTTCATCAATAAGCTCCGCTGTCCAGGTAACTTCTCCACTTTCCCCATTAGAATCTAGTTCGGGACTAACATGATCTCCCTCCTCAACGCCTTTATCATCGAAAATTATGGACCAGATACCGTCTACTTCGAAACCAACATGTTCTCCATCAACGATTTTATCATCAAAAATTATGGACCAGTCAACTCCACCTTTTTCTCCAAAATCTAAAGAAGGCTTTTTATCAAAAACAGACTTTAGTAAACCAAAAAATGTTGGAACGTAAAAGGAAAAGACTGCTGTACTCACTAACATACCTGAGAAGATGCTGATAGAACGTCTTACTAATAAAAAGACTCAATCTATCAAGAAGAGAGTCATGGAGAAAGCACCGTCTAAAAGCAAACGTGCAAAGAAGCGAAAGCCTAAATATAGTTAATCCTCATCATCCGAAGAGGAAGACACATTGTGCTTAGTTTGTTCGGGTTTGTACAAGACAAGCTGTGAAGACTGGTTACAGTGTCGACAGAGTAGAGAATGTGCACTTTCTAAATGTGCAAAGAGTAACTCTTTTTGTATTTGTCAGAATTGCAACTCTGCGGATTCTGAGAATTCTGACTAATTTTAAAATAATTTGCCACTGTATGTTATCTTTTGAGTTACATTTTTGTTAATTTTGTTGCTATTTAAAAACTTTTAGAAAGAGCATTGTTACACTCATTAACAATGAAATATTTCTTTTTTAATTCCTCTTGAAGAATGCGTTTTGTTTTGTTTGTTTAAAAATGTTATTGAAACTCATTCATTTGATTTAAAATAAACTTAAAAAATACATTATGTAACTATTTTTGGCTTTTAATAAACGGTGTAAGATTCTTGTTACAATCAACACCTACCCCTGTTACAACTAACACCTCTTGGGTGCCAATTGTAACATTTGTCAACGATGTGTCCTTAAATTTTTAGCTAAAGTCTCATTTTTTTTTAACTTTAAAAATACCAGGGGCTACTCATACGATTATACAATATTTATTTAAAAAAAATGATTCCGCTAGGGCTTACTATAAGGACAACAAAATATATTGTAATTTTTGTTGTAACCGTCACCGATCTCCCCTAATATCTGAAAACATAATGTGACGAAGTCACTAAATTTTGCTCTCAATTAATTTAAAAATGTATATTTCAGTATCGAAGAAGATCCCCCGGATTTCTGTTTCCCAGGAATTACCGTTTTTCAACAGTACCCTCGTAGATTAAAATATTCCTATATTTGCCGAAATCCGAATGGGCATTTTGTAGAGTCGATTTCATACCGATTATCTACCTTTATTTGTCAAGGTACTAGAAGGACATTTTTTTTATTTTTAAATTGTAAATAGTCGGCTGTAGTAGTGCTATCCCCCACTCAGGTTTACCGAAAAACATAAATTCAATCACATCTGGGAATTACACTCTCTTGATTGCCGGCCGCCGTAATCTCTTCTCTCTTGATTGCCGACAGCCGAAAACTATTCGCCCTTCTATTATAGTGCCTAGTGAAATACTCCGTGAGTGCCGTGATTTCGAAAGATCATTGAATAACCCCGTTTATCTTCTAAGGTAGGAAACCGCATATTATTTTTTATTGACTTTTATATAATTAGTTGAGACGCCCGTGCGACAAGTGAAACATTTTGATTCATATCCAGGATATTTCATTTCATCCCTCAGTGGCAAACCGTTGGCAATTTTTATTTGAGGCTGGACATAGGCTAGACTCTGAGTACTCTTATTGTCAACGACTATATCCAATTTCTCTTAAAAACCGCCCAGTTAACATCGAAGTGAGAGGTTCAACCTGTTTTCAATTTTTTTTATTTTATTTTCTTTTTCGGAGGTTCGATCCGTTCCCGGTTTAGAGTGATCTCTCTCCTGACGACGTTATCTAATTTTCCAAAAAGACGTCTAAATTAATTTTCGCGCCTCACTTCATATAAATTTCTTTTATTTTAGTTTTTTTTTCTAATTTATCTGTATTTGAATCATTCCGTTCCCCGTCCACAATTAGTTATTAAACGAAGCCTTTCTGTAAAATCAATTCACACACCGTCTTGATCGCAAATCTCAAAATAATTTTTACGTTAACCATCGCATTCTTGTTCCAAACACCGCGCTGAAAATTATCATTCTCGTTCAACTTAATTGCCAGAGCATCAATCGGTCCGAACTAAGATACAAGGACGTTCCGAAAACTTTGATTTCATTTATTTGCTTACATTTAATTGCCGTCATATTTAAAAAAATTATTTTTAATAAATTTTCCGAATACAAGGAGCCGTTAATATTTAATTAGTTTTCATGTGAAATAATTTATTTTTAATAAATTTTCCTTATACAGGGAGTTTCATAATTCCCGGACCGCTTGGCCTCATGTGCTAGCGAACCGTAATTATTTCTTAATATTTAAATTGTTTTCAAGTGTATTATTTTTAATACATTTTCCGTATACAGGGAGTTTCATAATTCCCGGACCCCTTGGCATCCTGTGGTAGCGAACCGTAATTATTTCTCAATATTTATAGTTTTCAATTGTATTAATTTATTTTTCATAAATTTTCCGGATACAGGGATCCATCAATATTTAAATAGTTTTCAATTGTAATAATTTATTTTTCATAAATTTTCCGGATACAGGGATACATCAATATTTAAATAGTTTTCAATTGAAATAAATTATTTTTCATAAATTTTCTGGATACAGGGATCCATCAATATTTAAATAGTTTTCAATTGTAATAATTTATTTTTAATAAATTTGCCGACTACAGGGATCCATTAATATTTAATTAGTTTTCAAGTGTAATAATTTATTTTTAATAAACTTTCCGAATATAGGGAGCCGTTCATATTTAATTACTGTATTTTTTTTTGTAAATATATATTTTATTACCTATTCCTGCGTTTCTCTTATTGCTGGTTCTTAACCGTTCTCTTTCAGGGTACCGTAGGGTACGAGGTGCAAAGGAGATAAGTGTTTAATTTTTATTTATTCTCGTATAGTGTCTACCCAGCAGTGACCGCCTGAAATTATTTTTACCTCCACTGAGTTTACCTTAAATGGTGTACTACAGGGTCGCAGAGCAAACTGGCGCCTGAGCAACTCCTATTCGGGAATCACCTTCATAGCGCCACACAGACTCGCTAATTCACTTTAGGTGAACCAGAAGCCTGTCACAATAAAGACAGGATTTGCTTCTATCCCGGGTGTGAAATGATAAAAAGCTGAAGAAAAATCTTGACGAAATTCATCCAAGCCTTTTTGAAACTCTTAATGTAATATAATAATTAATTATTTTTGTGTATGTCATCGGCATTAACTGCTGTGAGTATTAGCCTCGTGTTCTGTGTAGGCTTTATCACTGTTTCCCAGTGTCACTTTAGGAACAGCACTGTTAATTAGAACCCAACAGTGAGTGATCGAGTGGGTAATCCTACCGATGCGTTATAATTTTCCGGCGGAATTGGAACCTGAGGACCTTGGATCTTAAAATCATGACTAATCACTGAGCCAACCCACTCCAAAATAATGCATTTCTTTACAATTTTGTTATTTAATAAAAAAAAAAATGTTATGAACCTTATGTTACGGATGTAGTTTATTTTATTACAAACTTTTATAAGGTATAAAAACGTTTTTTTTTAAGAAAACTTATATATAAAATCAGTTGGGCCAAGTTTCGAATATACCCTGGGCAAATTTTGGACTTTGGCCCACTTTTTTACACATTTAATGTTTGTTACTTATCGAATCGAGGGTAAGC